>JAWDGP010007314.1:0-330000 GCA_033675545.1 Elysia crispata
CTCATCACATCACAGAATACCCTGACATCTCTGTGGCTTATGATGTTGTCTGAGTCATGGCCTTTGCCTTCCCCAATGCTGTTGTCAAGTATGTATGAAGAGGAAAAGGTATTTTACTTTTTTCTGTAGAGAAAGCGTCACTTGTTTAAAAACAAATAGATCTATATTTATTTTTCTATATAAGGACTTGAAGATTGTGTCGTCACTTTTATGATTATCAGTATTGCACTGTCATCTCCAACATGAACATCATCAATGTCTTATTCCTCTTCCTTTTCTTTGTCAAAATAAAAAAATTTACATGAATTCTTTTAAATTTCTCCATAGTGTTACCAAAAAAAAGCCTTTCTCCAGGATTGAAACTCAACTATTTTGCTTTATAGAAACCTTGCTTTAACATTATCTGCCCACAAAGTATTTGCCATACTTCAGCTAGCCAATATCTAAAATTTTGTATAAGTTGCAATAATTTTTTAAGCCAAGGTGGAAAGGCTATACAAGCCGTGATGTGCTGTACATAGACAAAATTAAAACATTATAGGATACTTTACTTATCGGTTCACTATGACCATCTTTGTTTGTTAATGCTCAAAATACTTCAGAAGCTTTGTCTTGAAAGTATGTAATTGAAAACAATAACCTAAAGTAACTTGCACACAAAAGTAGAAACGAAGATATATTTTACACACAAATGATACTCTAAAAAATTCAAATTTTTCAACTTCAGTATTTTTGTATGGAGGTTTCCAAAGATATAACAGAATGATGTTTTTAATTTATGACATTTGCACTCAAATCTCACTAAGATAATTTCTTGCAATGCTCAAATTAAAAAGGTTTTAAGCATTAAAGGAAATCAAATTGAAATAGTCCATACTATGCTCATCTAAACAACAAATCTGCTGCGGAGTGACTCTATTACAAGCAACCATGATTATATTGTATTAGACATTTCATAAGGTACTTTTAACTAGAGCTCATGGTTTATAACTGAAGAAATAGTGTAGCAGTTTCTGGCACAAAATTAGGAAAATGTACTGACAAAAGAAACTTTACATAATATTTTACTCTTTTCTAAACTTTAAAGAAAAAAAATAAAATTAGATAATGACACTTATTTATTTTTTCAACTAAACCAGATTGGAGGAAAGAGGGATGAAATTCAAGTAAACCAGATTGGAGGAAAGAGGGATGATGCTTGAAGACTTTGAAGCGATAACGGATGCCATTTATTGTGCTATGAATTCTACAAAATTGCTAGGAATATGCGAAATGTTGCTTTCACACCTAAAGGAGACCACATTGCATGGACCCAGGTGGAACAATTCACCAGTAAGTCCACTTGTACTAGTTTCCCTTTTTTTGCAGAGGTTTGGTATTTGTATACTCGGTGCTAGTACACGACTCAGCTTAATTAAATTTTCAGAAAAAAAACACATGGTCAAGATTTGAAAAGACATAGAAATATAATCTTTATTCAGGTTCAACACTTTGTCATGAGAAGAAATAGTAAAGAAAAATGGGAATAACAGGAAGTAAAAGGATGTCAAAGAGATAGAGGAAAGAAGATAAATATTTTTCATAAAGATTTGAAAATCTTGTCTGCCTTTAAATCTTTTTCAACAATCTCTCTTTTTTTGTATACTATTTTATGAAAATATTTATATGTCTATGTATAGTATGTAGATCTTATACCTCTTGATATGTTTGCATATTTTAATTTTTTTAGACCTTGCATGATCTTTGACTTTGCATTTGAATAGATGATTGACTGTACTGGTACAATCAGTTTTGCTTATCAATTTAGAAAAACTCCCTAGTCTATTGCAGTTTCAAACTCAAATGGTCCATGCTGTGCTGATCACAATACCTTCTAACAGACAGACTCCATCAACACGATCTGTGTTCATAATCCCAGACTCTGATATCAACTTTCATCTGTGATTGTTTCACTGGGTCCAAGTGTGGTGTTTGGCTACAGGGGTATCTTGCTCATCTTCCTGGCCTATGAGACCCAGGGTGTGAGGCTTTAACAGGTCAATGTCTCCAGATTTGTTTGAATGAGCATCGACAATGTTGTGGCGAGTAACCAAAAGCAATTTCATTCCTTTCAATTTTTATATACATTTATGATAAATTACAAAGTAAAGGGCTTTCTTGGAATCCACAAGGTTTTTGGCTGTTTAGAAAATATAGAAAGCAGTAGTTGCGTAAATATCGTAAGCTAACTAAGCTGATACTTTTTAAATGGATTTTCATTGAGAATCTTGTTTAAAAACTCTCAGTGACTCTCATTAATTATTTAAGACATTGTCTAGGAAGAGTCATTCAGTTCCAACAATGGAGGGGACAAATGCTCAATCATATTTTTGTAGTTTCCTTTATTTAAAAACATAAGTAGGCATGAAATTCATACCAGATTGCCAAGTTGCGTGGAATCAATTTCAAATTTTTACAGCACAAACATTTTCGAAGTAATGGCATTGTTGTCAAATTTTCCTTGATATGCTTTTCCCGCATTATGAAGACATGTTGAGCTGTCTTGTAAATGAGATGGAAAAAAATGACCAGTTTACTTTTTTTTTTGAACATCACAATGTATATTTTTTATGTTGCTGCTCGCTTTTTGTTTAAGATATGCTTAGTTTATATATTACTAGACTTGGCACAGTATACAAATATTTTTTAACAAAAAACCTCAGGTACCAAGATTTAAAATCTTTCTTAGAGAAAAATTATATTTGAAGAACTCAAAGATAGGATGAAGGAGGGAAGCCGGAAGAATTAAAAAAAAAGCCTTGAAATTTAATAAGCATTTTGAACTAGATATTTCACTTTAGGCTTCTCAAGAAAGTTATATAACTGAACACTTTAGCTGTTTATTTCTTTAAAACTTCAGATTTTTGTCTAAACAATAGTTTATGAATATATTTAAAAAGTCAAAATAAATTTAGTATATTTCAGCATGCACAAGTCACATTTTAACACTTTGGAATTTTTTTTAATTGAACTGGTTTTGATAAGCCTGTATTTCAGAGTACTGTTATTTTTTTGTAAGCTCAAGTATTTTGTAAATAAGTATTTAACAGGGTGCTTCTTAACATTAAATTAAATGTGAATTTTGCTTATGTGAAACATTACAGGTGCTGTATGTTATTAGTGCCCCAATCTGGCCCATCTTCAGCAATCAGGAAAACACGACTTTTGACTTAGTCTCTCTGGCCTTTGTGTTGTGCAGCTTCCTGTCATGGGCCTCATCTAATTCCACAGGTATTGTTATTACTTTTTAATTGTTGTATGCCATAACAGCAGCATTGATCAGTTGATTTTTAGACACTGGAAGTGTCTCACGCAACTGTCCAAGCATTTTTTTTTATTGCTGAGCAGGTTCCCACACCCGTTATCGCACATGGACCAAAGTTTTTGGACAATAACTATGCTCACAGCTGCTGTGGGAACAGTCTTGTAAGGCCTACTGTACAGTCACAGTTTGTTTCGTTTCATACAAAGTATTTCCAAAGTGGGTGTTGAGTTATTGAAGTTAAACCTCAAGATCTAGTACTATTACAAATATGATAAAAGATAAAGAGAAGGGAAATTAAGTAAAATGGCAAGATAGAGGCCTGTATCCAAATCTCGTTCAGCAGAAGGGAAAATTGTCTTTTGAACTCATCAATCAATCAATCAATCAATCAGGTGCTGTGCTCTTTAGCATAGGCAATCATGACTTTCAACACATCTCTATCCCTCATCGCTTTCAGTGCTTCTGTCACTCATCCTACTCTCTCTCTCTCTCTCTCTCTCTCTCTCTCTCTCTCTCTCTCTCTCTCTCTCTCTCTCTCTCTCTCTCTCTCTCTCTCTCTCCCCTCCCCTTTCCTACTTCTCCTTCTGATGGGATTCTCAGTCCATGTGAAAGGACTTAATGCTTTCAGCCAAGATTTAATCACTCAGCAAGCACATGAAATCTTTTAAATAAATCTAAAACACTAATACAGCATCATGTTTACAGGCTGTTGAAATGATGCAATTTCAGTGAAAATTACGTCCGTCACTTGATATTAACATAAACAAGTATTAGAATTGATTCCTTTGCTTGAGTTTGTTCCTTTTATTAAAGATGTTGATGTTTGGACGCTCATTGCTTGGACTTACCACCATTACTTCTATCTTTTTGCTCTTCATTTCAAACCTTTTCTTTCTGCTTTCTTCTTCAAAGATGTCTAATTAATACAGCAGCAGCGTATCTCAAGTGGTGTACGTTGTGCCCTCCTACTTTAATTCTTGGATATCCTTCTAGGCTTTGCATAATAATATCATTGTAGGGAGAGAAAAGGTCTGGGGAAAGCACACGTCCTTGTGTGACACCACACTTTATCTTTTTTTATGAGCTGATTTCCCCATCAACCTGCATTGCTGCTGTCTGTTCCCAGTACATGTTTTTGATCACTCAGAGATCTTTTCCATCTATCTTCAACTGTGTTAGTGTCTGATTATCTCATCATGTTGTACTCTATCAAATGCCTCTGTACAATTAATGAAGCACAGATTTACCTCTTTTTGTACTTCCAGAGCTTGTTCAATCATAGTTCAAGAGTGGATTGCATTTTCCCTGCACAATGTTCCTCTGCTATTTCTGGTTTGATTTTGTTTCCGACTTGCATCATGATGATTCTTAAAAGTATTTTGATAATATCACTCAGAAAACTATTCATTATATGCTATTCACATTCTGTTATCCCTGGTTTCTTTTGGCAGTGCTATAAATATGGATTTGGAAATGTTTGGTGGAATCTGACCTGTGTCATAGATTTTGCTGAGTAATGTAGTGATCGTATCAATTCCTTAGTCTTCATGTGCCTCGAAAAGTTCCACTCACATACTGCCTGGGCCTGTTGATTTGCCTAATTTCATATTTCTTATTGCTGCCCGCATCTCATAACAAATGCAAAAAATAACAAAGAATATGCGCACAAGATGTTTTTTATTAAACAATTTGGCTTGCTTTTTTTCTTTTTCTTTTTTTTTTTTTGTAAAACATGGCATCAAAAAGTTTTGGTCAACATCAAATTATAGCATAATTGTAGATAATCATAAAAAAAAACTATAAAAGGTATGGACTTTTTGGTTCTTACATCTTACTATTCTGATTTAGGTCTTTAATATGTGTAAAAAATTTGGTCCACATTTTTCCTTTGAAGGTGTTTGCATTGTAGCAAATATTTGCAATGTTTCAGTAAATATGGTCGGCACTCCATGTGGGTGTTCACCTATAATCTGTGTTTCAGAAAAATCCAGTATTTTTACTTTTTACCTATATGATGCCAAACAAGTTTATTGCCTTCCATAGAATTTTAAATTGATATATATTTATATATATTATAGGTAAAAAGTTATATGTATGTTTTCTTTGGTAGGAACTGAAGTAAGCGACAAAGATATTATTTAGTCATCACACCCCTTACAAAGGAAGCTTTCTAAAGGTGTTTTACTAGGTGCCCTTGCAAATTTGATCTGGAAAATTTATTCTTTGTCACCAATGACCAGCAAAATCCATGAACATCTAAAACGGAATGGATAAATGACAAGGATGGTATGCCTGATGATCATTGTTAGTTGCAAAGAAAATCCTCAGAAGGGGCAAATCATCTCAGTATAAAATGAAAACACATAGATATGCTTCTCAGGCTTATTTCAGTGCTTTGCAAAATTCTTATTGTCTAAAGGAAAAGAGTAATAACTCCTAAAACTGTAGATCAATAGCAAATGTACAGTTTCCCATCTTCCAGGTTATACCCAGATATTTTGAATCCAAATCTCAATGTATATAGATACCCAAGATGTGTGTCTGTCTTGCCTGAAACCTATGTCTTTCTATGACTTTTGGGGAATCTGCCCTCTTTTTTTTTTTTAAATGCTGCTATATCTGTAACAGGTATGTCTAACATTTGCACAAAAAAATTCCTTCCTTCTGACTACATTAGGAAATCCTGCAATATCCAAAGAGGGATGGCCAGATGGTAAAGAGTCTGACTGCTTCCCTGGTCAGTCGGGAGGAAGAGGAGAGACACCAGAGGAATCTAAATGAGGATGAACAGCTCAAAAACCAAATAGCTGAGGTCAGTGTCAGGCACAAGTTATGGTACAATCTTTAATAAAACCGTACTTCTCTTCTCTTGTGCACTCCCAAGAAAGATTCCCAGGACAACAAGGAAGACATTTCACAAATCAGAGATATTCTGTGTTTCACTTTTTTACATCATAGAGCTAACAAGCAATTCACTTTACAGCCTTTGTAATCCTGTCCTAACCCTTATGGGGCTCAACAGAATCTGAAATTGAATTTGCATTGAAATTTTTACCTGATAGAGGTTCAAGAATTTTAGTAACAGATTTAGGTATTCTTAGTGACAGAGGAGACTGTTCAAACAGCATAGAAGTATGTAGGTTGGTATGCTAGGCTGAAAGTTGAAAAGTATTGAAACCATTATACTACATTAGGATAAATATTTGTTCTGCTTTTGAAAAATGAGAGATAGAGAGGCTCTGTCCTGTTATTATTTCATATTAATCTTGCATGGTTTTGTCTCATGATAAACAAGCTATTCATAAATTACTCTCATAGCTGTGAGTCATTAATTCTCTCAGATAATCCAAAGAAAAAGATGATTCAGGTATAAACCAGAACATTTTCTATCTCCTCCTCTCTTCCTTTGTATATAAATCCTCCCTATTCCACCCATACTTTTTTCCTTCAGACTGCCCAGCAGTTCACTGAGCGCCGGGATTGGATGCTCCACGCACCTGTCACCAGTCTCATCACATCACAGGCTACTGCAAGGCCCCTGTGGTCTATAATGTTTTTTGGATTTTGGCCTTTGCCTTCCCCATTGCAGCTGCCAAGTAAGTGTGAAGAGGAAAAAGTGCTTAGGTTTCCACTGCAGAGAATGTTTGGCTTGTAGGAAAAACATACATCTTTATTTTTTTTTTACATAAGAGAATTCAAGATCATGTCGCCATTCTATGATTATCAGTATAGCACTGTCATCTCTGATATCAACATCACCAATGTCTTCTTCTTTTACCTTTTCTTTATCATGATCATGGAATTTATCTGAATTCTATTTAATCTCTCCTATAGTGTCACTAAAAAATGTCTTTCTCTAGGATTGACACTCAATTTTTTTTCTTGATAGAGACCCTACTTTAGCATTATCTGCCCAAAATATATTTACCATACATCAGGTAGGCGATACCTTAAATTTTCTACAAATTGCAATAATTTTTCAAGCCAAGGTGTAAAGGCTATACAAGCCGTGATGTACTGTACAGACAGAATTAAAACATTAAAGAATACTTTACTTATCTCTTCAGTATAACCATCTTACTAGTATTGGCAAGCCACTGCTAAGGAAACACATGAAGAAACATATATTGGAAACGTGTTTCATTTTGTGTGATCATAAAGCACTAAATCACAGAAACTTGTAATCTTTTTTCTACTTTGGTTTGTATCTGGGTCTGCACCCCTTGTTAACAATCATAGCATGCTATGCAGATAATACAGATGGCCATTTATAACCTCTATGTGCATTTTTTTTTTCTCTTTTCTGAGACACAGACATCACTATGATATTTCGACAATTGTGAAGATGGTGTGTGAAGGCTAAAAGTCCATACTGTATTAATCACACTTGGAGTCCAGCTCCACTTCACTCAATTGAATGAGTTGGGCTGACAATTATCTTGAATTTTTTATTTTATATCCCACTATAACCTTCACAATCACCGCATTATATGTACTGCAGAAGTTATCTCAGAACACTAAATCTGGTATTTGTAGAGCATTTTCCTTCAGATCTGAAAGGAATTTCCCCCTAGTAGCCCTACTATAGTGGATGAGTTTGGGGTCTTACCTTTTATGCTATGCCCTGTCTAAAGGTGATCAATTGGTTGGGCAGAACAGACAAAAAGCATTCCAATTGTAAAAGAGCTTTACCATTCAATCAATGTATCAGTCATTATATTAACCAAATGAAACATCACTCTGTCAAGGATGTCACTGTATCATTGTATCCTTACTCATTTAATCTTCTTAGATGTGGAGGAGAAACTTTATGGAGAGAAGTATGTGTGGTTCAGCATTGGTTGGTACCTGGACAACTGGTAAAAGGTGAAGGACAATCGCCACATATGCACTGTGGAGCAGCTATAGGAGGCCCTTGAGGGACACTTCACCACATAGTCTGTCATACTGTACCACAAGCCAAGCATGACAGAAGTTGGGACGGTATGTAGAGTGGAGAAGGTTGGATTTTGGAAGATTGATTTTAGGCAATGTGTCTACTTCAGGTCTGTTAGATAATCTTTAGATATATATTTTTTCAGAGTTCAGTTTTGAAGGTCCTTCCAGTCCCTTAAGTTTTCCAAGTATTTTAGGAACAGATTTAGGCATGCTAAGTGAAAGAGGAAACTATTCAAACAACATAAAAACATGCAAGTGGGCATTCTAGGCTGAAAGTTGAAAAGTGTTGGAACCATTATACTCCATAAGGATAAATATTTTTTTTTTGCTTAGGAAAGACAATGGGGCATAAGTTTATCCATCTCATTTGAAAAGCGGGAAAAGAGACTCTTTCCTGCTATTGTTTCATATTATTCTTACATGGTTTTGTCTCATAAAACACACTGTTCATAAATCACCGTCAGATCTGTTAGCTATATACCATAACATTTCCTTCCTCCTCCTCTCTATGTAAACCCTCCCTATTTTCACCCATACTTTTCTGTTTCAGACTGCACAGCTGTTCACTGAGCACCTGCATAGGATGCTCAGCACGCCTGACACCAGTCTCATCACATCACAGGGTACCCCAAGGCCCCCGTGGCCCAAGATGCTGTCTGGACTATGGCCGTTGCCCTCTACAGATTATCTGCCAAGTATGTATGAAGAGGAAAAGGTACTTAGGTTTTCAATGCAGAGAAAGCATCGCTTGTAAAAAAAATACATCTATATTTATTTTTTATATAAGAGAATTCAAGATTATTTCGCCACTCTTATGATAATCAGTACTGCACTGTCATTGAAAGCATCAACCTGATCAATTTCTTCTTCCTCTTTCTTTTCGTTAGCATGATCATGAAATTTACATGAATTACATTAAATCTCTCCAACAGTGTCATAATAAAAAGTCTTTCTGCAGGATTGAAACTCAATTTTTTTTCTTTATAGAAACCTTACTTTTGCATTATCTGCCCTAAAATATTTGCTATCTCTCAGTTAGCCAATACCCAATATTTGCTACAAATTGCAATAACTTGTTAAATCAAGGTGTAAAGGCTATACAAGCCGTGATGTGTTGTGCATAGACAGAATTAAAACATTATAGAATACTTTACTTTTCCGTTCAGTATAACCATTTTATATGTCATTGCAAATCACACTTTAGAAACTTTATCTTGAAGTATGTAATTCCAAACTATCACCTTAAGTAAATTGCACACAAAAAGAGAAATGAAGCATGAATCTGAGGACAAAAGATGTTTTAAACAAAAAAAGATATATTTTACACACCAATGAAGCTTAAAAAAAATTAAAATTTTAACATAAAAATTATTGTAGGGATGTTTCAAAATCGTATAACTAAGCGATGTTGTTATTTATGACATTTACACTCACAATGATGATTTCTTACAATGCTCAAATTAAAAAGGTTTTAAGTCATTAAAGGAAATAAAATTAAATAGCCCAAAATGATGCTCATCTAAACAACAGATCTTCTATGGAGTGATTCTAACACAAGCAATCATGATTATGTTGTATTAGACATTTTATAAGGTACTTTTAACCAGAGCTCATGATTTATAACTCAAGGAACAGTGTCACAGTTCCTGGCTAAAAATAGGAAAATATACTGATGAGAGAAATTTAAAATAATTTTTATTGTTTGCTAGACTTTAAAGAAAAAATGAAAATACAATAATGACACCTATTTGGTTTTTCAAGTAAACCAGATTGAAGGAAAGAGAGATGAAGCTTGAAGACTTTGAAGAAATAAACGATGCCATTTATTGCGCTATAAATTCTATAAAACTGCTGAGAATATGTATAATGAGGCTTTCAGAGCTAAAGAAGCCCACATTACATGGACTCAGGTGGAATAATTCACCAGTAAGTCTAGCTGTACTGTTTTGTTTTGGTTTTTTTTGCAGAGGTCTGTTATTTAATTTGTGTGCTAGCATATGACAGAGATTAATGAAATTTTCAGAAAAAACACATGGTCAACATAATAGTAAAGCAATGAGATAAGATGGGTTGAAAATTTGAAAATGTTTATATGTCTATGTATAGTATATACATCTTATACCTTATTGGTATGTCTTGATATATTTGCATATTTCAGATTTTAAGACCTTGCATGATCTTTGACTTTGCATTTGAATAGATCATTGACCGTACTGGTATAATCAGTTTTCCTTATCAGTTTAGAAAAACGCCCTAGTTTATTGCAACATCCACAGAGGGATGGCCATATGGTAAAGAGTCTGACTGAATCTAGAGTCAGTCGGGAGGAAAAGGAGAGGCACCAAAAGAATCTAAATGAGAATGAATAGCTCAAAAAGCAAATAGCTGAGGTCAGTGTCAGGCACTGGTTATGGTACAACCTTTAATAAAGCCATTTTACATTCCCAAGTAAGATATTTCAGTAAAACAAGGAAGGCATTTTACAAATCAGAGATATTCTGTGTTTCAATTTTTTTACATTATAGAGCTTAGGAAGCAATTCACTTGACAGCCTTTCTAAGGGTTCAGGTTTCTATGCATGGGTTGAGGTTAAATTTTATACAAGCAATCCTGTCTTAATCTTTATGGGGCTGAACAGAATCTGAAATTGAATTTGCATTGAAATTTTTAGCTGTTAGAAGTTCAAGAATTTTAGTAACAGATTTAGGTATTCTATGTTATAGAAGAGACTGTTCAAACAGCAAAGAAGCACATAGGTTGGTATGCTAGGCTGAAAGTTGAAAAGTGTTGAAACCATTATACTGCATTAGGATAAAAATTTTTTTTGCTAAGGAAAGACAATGGAGAATGAGTCAATCCACCTCATTTGAAAAATGGGAGATAGAGAGGCTCTGTCCTGTTATTTTGTCATAGTACTCTAGCATAGTTTTGTCTCATGATAAACAAGCTATTCATAAATTACTGTCAGAACTGTGAGTCATTACTTCTCTCAGATAATCCTAACAAAAAAATGATTCAGCAATATACCAGAACATTTTCTATTTCTTCCTCTCTTCCTCTGTATGTAAACCCTCCCTATTCCACCCATACTTTTTTCCTTCAGACTGCCCAGCAGTTCACTGAGTGCCTTGATAAGGATGCTCCACACACCTGTCACCAGTCTCATCACATCACAGGCTACTGCAAGGCCCCTGTGGTCTATAATGTTGTTTGAACAATGCCCTTTGCCTTCCCCTTTGCAGTTGCCAAGTAAGTATGAAGAGGAAAAAGTGCATAAGGTTTTCACTACAGAGAATGTTTGGCTTATAGGAAAAAATACATCTTTATTTTTTTTTACTTAAGAGAATTCAAGATCGTGTGGCCACTCTTATGATTATCAGTATTGCACTGTATCTCTGACATCAACATCATCAATGTCTTCTTATTCCTTTAGTATCACCCAACAAAAATATCTTTTTCTAGGACTGAAACTCAATAATTTCTCTTGACAGAAACCTTACTTTAGCATTATCTGCCCAAAAAATATTTACCATACTTCAGGTAGGCGATACCTTAAATTTTCTACAAATTGCAATAATTTTTCAAGCCAAGGTGTAAAGGCTATACAAGCCGTGATGTGCTGTACAAACAGAATTAAAACATTATAGAATAATTTACTTCTCTCATCAGTATAACCATCTTACTAGAATTGGCAAGACACTGCTAAGGAAACACATGAAGAAACATATTGGAAATATGTTTCATTTTGTGTGATCATAAAGTGCTAAATCACAGAAACTTGTAATCTTTTTTTCTACTTCGGTTTGTATCTGGGTGTACACCCCTTGTTAACGATCATAGCATGCTATACAGATACTACAGATGGCCTTTTATAACCTCTATGTGCATTTTTTTTAATCGCTCTTTTCTGAGACACGTACATCACTATAATATTTGGACAATTGTGAGGATGATGTGTGAAGGCTAAAAGACCATGCTGTATTAATCACACTTGGAGTCCAGCTCCACTTCACTCAATTGAATGAGCCGGGCTGACAATGATCTTGAATTTTTTATTTTATATCCCACTATAACCTTCACAATCACCACATTATATGTACTGCAGAAGTTATCTCAGAACACTAAATCTGGTATTTTGTAGAGCATTTTCTTTCAGATCTGAAAGGAATTTCCCCCTAGTAGCGCCACTATAGTGGATGAGTTTGGGGTCTCACCTTCTATGCCATGTCCTGTCTGAAGGTGATCAATTGGTTGGGCAGAACAGACAAAAAGCTTTCAAATTGCAAAAGAGCTTTACCATTCAATTGATCTATCAGTCATTATATTAACCAAATGAAACATCACTCTATCAAGGATGTCACTGTATCATTGTATCCTTACTCATTTGATCTTCATAGACGTGGAGGAGAAACTTTATGGAGAGAAGTATGTGTGGTTCAGCATTGGTTGGTACCTGGACAACTGGTAAAAGGTGAAGGACAATCGCCACATATGCACTGTGGAGCAGCTATAGGAGGCCCTTGAGGGACACTTCACCACATAGTCTGTCATACTGTACCACGAGCCAAGCATGACAGAAGTTGGGACGGTATGTAGAGTGGAGAAGGTTGGATTTTGGGAGATTGATTTTAGGCATTGTGTCTACTTCAGGTCTGTTAGATAATCTTTAGGTATATATTATTTCAGAGTTCAGTTTTGAAAGTACTTCCTGTCCCTTAAGTTTTGTAAGTATTTTAGGAACAGATTTAGGCATGCTAAGTGAAAGAGTAAACTGTTCAAACAGCATAGAAGCATGGAAGTTGGCATGCTTGGCTGAAAGTTGAATAGTGATGAAATCATTATACTCCATAAGGATAAATATTTTTTTTAGCTTAGGAAAGACAATGGGGCATGAGTTTATCCATCTCATTTGTAAAACGGGAGATAGAGGCTCTTGCTTGCTATTGTTTCATATTATTGTTACATGGTTTTGTCTCATAAAACACACCGTTCATAAATCACCATCAGATCTTGAAGTCGTTAATCCGCTCAGATAATCCTAAAAACATGATAATTCAGGTATATACCAGAACATTTCCTTCCTCCCCCTCTCCTTCTCTCTATGTAAACCCTTCCTATTTCCACCCATACTTTTCTCTTCAGACTGCCCAGCAGTTCACTGAGACCCTGGATAGGATGCTCAGCACGTCTGACATCAGTCTCATCACATCACAGGGTACCCCAAGGCCCCCGTGGCCTAAGATGGTGTTTGAGCTATGGCTGTTGCCCTCTACAGTTTATCTGCCAAGTATGTATGAAGAGGAAAAGGTACTTAGGTTTTCAATGCAGAGAAAGCATCGCTTTCAAAAAAAAATATATTTATTTTTTTATATAAGAGAATTCAAGATTATTTTGCCATTCTTATGATAATCAGTATTGCACTGTCATCGACAGCATCAAACTCATCAATGTCTTCTTCGTCCTTTTCTTTATCATGATCATGAAAGTTACATGAATTATATCAAATCTCTCCGATAGTGTCACCAAAAAAGTCTTTCTCCAGGATTGAAGCTCAATTATTTTTCTTTATAGAAATCTTATTTTTGCATTATCTTCCCATAAAATATCTGCCATACTTCAGCTAGCCAATACCTTAAATTTTCTATAAATTGCAAGAACTTTTCAAACCAAAGTGTAAAGGCTATACAATCCATATTGTGTTGTACTTAGACAGAATTTAAACATTATAGATTACTTTATTTACAGGCTCAGTATAACCATTTTATTTGTCAATGCTCAACACCTTTAGAAGCTTTATCTTGAAAGTATGTAATTCAATATTATAACCTAAAGTAATTAGCACACAAAAGGAGAAATAAAGCATGGATCTGATGACAGAAGATATCTTTAAAAAAAGAAAGATATATTTTACACACAAATGAAACTCTAAAATTTTGAATTTCAACATAAGAATTTTTTAGGGATTTTTCGAAATCGTATAACTATATGATGTTGTTATATATGACATTTACACTCAAATCTCACAATGATGATTTCTTACAATGCTCAAATTAAAAAGGTTTTAAGTCATTAAAGGAAATAAAATTAAATAGCCCATAATGATGCTCACCTAAACAACAACTCTGCTATGGAGTGATTCTAACACAAGCAACCATGATTATGTTGTATTAGACATTTTATAAGGTACTTGTAACCAGAGCTCAAAGTTTAAAACTCAGGGAACAGAGTCACAGTTCCTGGTTAAAAATAGGAAAATATACTGACAAAAGAAACTTTACATAACACTAGGGAACACACATTTTTTCTGCATGAGATCTGAAAGTTGATCCTTAAAGATTTTAAGCCGCTGATTCTGAAAATGTCATCCATGTTTTTATATCAGGTCAGGTTTTTATGTTATCGTGAATTTTAAATTGTTCAGATGACTCCGGCAAAATTTAAGGGGAAGTAATTATATACAAAATATCTCCAAGGGAAGTAACAAGCTGTTCGTTAAGTTTAAAAGAAAAAGTCTAATTATAAAATGTATGGTATGTTTAAGGTTCAAAATAAAAAAAAATTATATAAACTGTTAAATTTAAATATTTCAGCTTAAGAATTAAGTATATATAAATTAAAAGATCAAAAGAATAATATACATTTAAATGTAACATTAGAGGAAAGAAAGCGTACCTTTATTGTCATTTTTTTTTTATAATTTGGTGTCCATAATATGATTAGTCTTTTCACTCTGTCTGTTCCAGTGTTACTGTGTTCATTGTATATTGTGTATCATCATTCCATTCAAAATGTTTAGCAAATCTAGTCGCAGTTTTGGAACTTCTTAAGAACAGGTAATATGAATGGATCATCTATGTTGACCTTAAAATGGTCAATTTCGTGCTAGGTCAACAAGGTGGCTATACAAAATATCCTTGTTTCATCTGCCTGTGGGACAGCAGAGCCAAAGAGAGACACTGGGAACAAAATTTGAAAAAGACTGGCCTGTAAGAAAACACCTGACAGTTGGTGAGAACATCATCATCAATGAACCTCTTGTCGACAGCAGAAAGATTATATTCCTGCCTCTGCACATAAAACTGGGCCTTATGAAGCATTTTGTAAAAGCTCTCGATACTGATGGCTATTACTTTAAGTACTTGTGTGAGTCATTCCCAGCGCTTTCTTATGAGAAAATACAAGCAGGTGTGTTTGATTGTCCACAGATTAGACAACTTATGAAGGACAACGCTTTCCTCAATTCAATGAATGAAACTGAAAGACATGCATGATTGTCCTTCGTTTCTGTAGTTGAGAACTTTTTAGGTAACACTAAATCTGATGACTATAGAAACATAGTTGAAACAATGTTGGAGAACTATCACAAACTCGGCTGCAACATGAGTATAAAGGTGCACTTTCTTAACAGTCATTTAGAGCAATTTCCTGACAATTTAGGAGCAGTCAGCGATGAGCAGGCCGAGCGTTTTCATCAAGATATTAAAGTTATGGAAGAGAGATACCAAAAACGATGGGATATCCACATGATGGCAGACTATTGCTGGAGTATTCAATGAAAATGCTTTGGAAAAGCCCATTCCAGAAGATCGATCAAACGAAAGTTTGGTCCAGAGTAAAGTCACTCAGAATATAACTTTTTCACCAAAATTCTTCAAGTTGAATAATAATTTATTATTTAAATCATGACTTTAAATTACAAGTATCTTTCTTTTCATCTATTCTAATATTGTATAAAAGCTATGCATATATTTTTGGTGAACTTTTAATTGTTCTTGTTCTGATTTTAATTGTTATTACATATATAGAAAGTCAATATATGACAAAAAATATTTCAGCCCATTGCAAAAAAAACTTGACCTGATAGAAAAAAAAACTGATGCCATATTTGGAATCAGTGACCCCGAATTACCATAAAACAGGTCTCAAGTCCAATGCAGAAAGCAAAATTTAATTTTTTGTTCCCCAGTGTAATTTTTAGTTTGCTAGACTTTAAAGAAAACATAAAAATAATGACACCTATTTGTTTTTTTTTCAATTAAACCAGACTGGAGAAAGAGGAATGAAATTCAACTAAACCAGATTGGAGGAAAGAGGGATGATGCCTGAAGACTTTGAAGAGATAACGGATGCCATTTATCGCGCTATAAATTCTACAAAACTGCTGGGAATATGCATAATGAGGCTTTCAGGCCTAAAGGAGACCACATTGCATGGACTCAGGTGGAATAATTCACTGGTAAGTCCAGTTGTACTTTTGTTGTTTTTTTTTTTGCACAGGTTTGGTATTTGTATACTCAGTGCTAGTATGTGACACAGATTAATTATATTTTCAGGAAAAACACATGGTTAACATAATATTAAAGCAATGAGATAAGATAGGTTGAAAATTTGAAAATATTTATATGTCTATGTATAGTATGGAGATCTTATACCTTATTGGTATGTCTTGATATATTTGCATATTTAAATTTTTTAGACTTCCTTGCATGATCTTAGACTTTGCATTTGAAAGATCATTGAGCGCACTGTTACAGTCAGTTTTACTTATTAGTTTAGAAAAAAACTCCCTAATCTATTGCAGGTTCAAACTCAAATGATCTGTGCTGTACTGATCACAATACCTTCTAATAGACAGACTCTATCAACATTATCTGTTTTCATAATCCCAGACTCTGTCATCAACTTTCATCTGTGATTGGTTCACTGGGTCCAAGTGTTGTGTTTGGCTACAAGGTTGTCCTGCTCATCTTTGCATTTTTCTGGCCTATGAGACCCAGAGCGTGAGGCTTAAACAGGTCAATGGCTCCAGATTTTATGGCATTAGCATCTACAATGTTCCATTAATGGTGGGGACAAATGCTCAGTCTTTTTTTCTAGTTTTCTTCTACTAAAATCATAAGTAAGCATCAAATTCAGACCAGATAGCCAATATACATTGAATCACTTGACATTGAAGTACCCAAGTATTTGAATTGATCCCATGCTTGAGTTTATTCCCTTTAATAAAGATGTTGATGTGTGGATGCACATTGCTGTGACTGACCATCATTACTTCTATCTTTTTGCTTTTTGTTTCAAACCCTTTCTTTCTGCTTTCTTCTTCCAAGATGTCTAATTAATACAGTTTCAGCAGCGTATCTCACGTTGTGCACGTTGTACCCTCCTACTTCAATTCCTGGATATTTTTCTAGGTTTTAGATAATAATTTCACAGTAAGGAGAGAAAAGGTCTGGGGAAAGCACACATCTTTGTGTGACACAACGCTTTGGTTTTTTTTTTAAATGAGCTGATTTCTCCATCAACTCGCATTGCTGCTATCTGTTCCCAGTACATGTTTTAAATTGCTCTTAGATCTTTTCCATCTATCTTCAAATGCGTTTGTGTGATTATCTCACCGTGTCGTATTTTGTCAAATGCCTCTGTGTAGTCAATAAAGCACAGATATACCTCTTTTTGTTCTTCCAGGGCTGGTTCAATCATAGTTCAAGAGTAAGGATTGGACTTGTTGTACCTTTTCCCTCCTCACTGTTCCTCTGCTATTTCTGGTTTGGTTTTGTTTCCGACTCACATCATGATCATTCTTAGAAGTATGGTGGTGATATGACTCATAAAACTATTCATTATGTGCAATTCACACTCTGCTGCCCCTGGTTTCTTTTGGCAGTGCCATAAATATGGATTTGGGAATATTTGGTGGAATCTGACCTGAGTCATAGATTTTGTTGAGTAATGCTGTGATCGAATCAATTCTGTAGTCTTCAGGTGCCCTAAAAGTTTCACTGATTTACTGCTAGGGCCTGTTGATTTGCCTAATCTCATCTTTCTTATTGCTGCCCGGATCTGACAACAAACGCAAAAAAAAAAAAAAATACATGCAAGATGTTTTTTTTTACTAAATAATTTTTTTTTTTAAACATGCCATCAAAAAGTTTGAGGGAACATTGAATTATAGCACAATTGTAGATAATCATAAAGAAAACTATAAAAGGTATGGGCTTTCTGGTTTTTGCATCTTGTTATACTGATTTAGGTCTGTAATATGTGTAAAAATTTTAGTCAACACCAAGGCTCTTTGAGAGTGTTTTCTCTGTAGCAAATATTTGCAATGTTTCAGCAAATATAATTGACGCTCCATGTGGGTGTTAACTTTTAAATTGTGTTGAGGAAAAATCCAGTATTTTTAAAGCAAATGGCTTTTTAACTATGAAATGCCAAACAAATTTATTACCTTCCATAGAATTATAAACCGATATATGTGTTTTCTTTGATAGGAACTATTTTGCAACTGAAATAAGTGACAAAGATATTATTTAGTCATCACATACCTTACAAAAGAAGCTTTCTAAAGGTGTTTTACTAGTTGGCCTTGCAAATTTGATCTGAAAATTTATTCTTCATTAAAGATGACCAGCAAAATCCATGAACATTTAAAACGGAATGGATAAATGACAAGGATGGTATGCCTGATAATCATTGTCAGTTGCAAAGAGGATCTTCAGAAGGGGCAAACCGTAGTAGTATAAAATGAAAAGACAATGATATGCTTCTCAGGCTTATTTCAGTTCTTTGTAAAATTGTTATTGTCTAACGGAAAAAAGTAATAACTCCTAAAACAATCGCAAATCTAGATTCCCATCATCAAAGTTATACCCAGGTATCTATTCCAAGTCTCAATGTATATAGATACCCTCGATATGTGTCTGTCTTACCTGTGTCTTTCTATGACTTTTCGGGAATCTGCCCTCTTTCTTTTTGAAATGTTTTATATCTGCAACAAGTTTCTCTAACATTTAAACAAAAAAATTCCTTCCTTTTGACTAGATTAAAGAAATCCTGCAACATTCAAAGAGGGATGGTCAGATGGTAAAGAGTCTGACTGCTTCCCTGGTCAGTCGGGAGGAAGAGGAGAGACACCAGAGGAATCTAAATGAGAATGAACAGCTCAAAAAGCAAATAGCTGAGGTCAGTGTCAGGCACAAGTTATGGTACAACCTTTAATAAAGCCATGCCTCCCTTCTCTTGTGCATTTCCAAGTAAGATTCCCAGGAAAACAAGGAAGACATTTTATAAATCAGATATATTCTGTGTTTCTCTTTTTTTTTTACATCATAGAGCCAAGCAAGCAATTCACTTGACAGCCTTTGTAAAGGTTCAGGTTTCTATGCAGGAATGAGGTTAAATTTCATACAGGAAATCTTTATGGGGCTCAACAGAATTTGAAATTGAATTTGCATTGAAATTTTTACCTGAAAGAGGTTCAGGAACTGATAAAATTATGCAGTAACCCTTCTCTTTTGTACCCTTATTTGTTGCAAAATTCAAAGCATTTGATTTTCTACTGAAAGATATTGTGGACAAATCAGGCAACGAACTCTAGTTAATTTTTTTTCCCTCCTCATATTTTCTCAAACAAAAGTTCAACTAGCTGTTTGCTAGTGAAGCTCAAATTTAACTCACTTGCAGCTGAAGGTCTGGGTATAATTTGAGTGCCTATGGCTGGGCGTTTTTGGGCGTTTTTAAAAATTGTAAAAAAACACAAATCTAATGCATCTTAATCAAAATTCTGCGGGAGAGTAAGATAGCATTTTAGCTTAAACATTAGACTATATCACCAAAATTTGGCCTTCCCATAAGTTTGACAAATACAGAATAGTCAAAGGGAAGTAACGGCTTAACACCATGTGCATTGATGGTCAGATAGATTATTCCCCTTGAGTAAAAGTTTTAAAAATATTGTGTTTTTACTTGTTGAGTATTTTTTTTGTCATAATTTTATGAACAACCACAAATTTTTTTCTTGACAGTCAAGTGATTCACCATTAGGTCACCATTGTGCGAGCCCAGTGCTATCTTGCTGTATCTCCAGTTTTGTAATTTAGAGTAAAGTCAGTTTGAATATTTGCAGGCTCACTGTGACTAAGTTAAACCGGCGAATCCTCCTTTATCTGTATCTGTGACAAACAGGGGCATTAATCTTGATAATTTTTAAGGCAAACCACAGCATTTAATTTTATCCCCTTCTACAACTGGGATAAAATTTGAGTGGGCCTGAAAAATGGACATACAATAAGATGCATACTTGATAGCACTGAGCTCATGATTGGTAAAAGGGATATAGAGGAAAATTATGATAATCCTACTTCCTTCTCTAATTTTTTTTTTATGCATCCCTCTAGCGAGCCTCAATTTAGTACAATCCTTTTAAATGATACATCAACATAAAAGTAAACGATAACAGCTTTTACAATCTATGCAAGAAAAAGGGATGAGATATTTAATAGAGTTTGGGTGTTCACACCCTTTGTTATTATTCATTAGACAACGTGGTGTTTTGATCTGTGCCACTGTTATGAGACTTATTACTGATGAATCTGTTTAATTTGTCATTATCACCGGAGAGTACATTTGTAATTTAGTATCCCTTGTCTAATAGTTGCTTTTGCATTGAGAAGTTAAGGACATTCCTTTGGTAAGACCAGCTCCTTTGTGGAAATAAAGCAACAAAAAAATTGTGATAAGTTCTTAAGTTTGATTGCTTTTCATTTAAAATGTCAACACATGTATGGACTATGCCCTTATTTCATGCCATGATTTTTTCCCTTCTTTTCACAGTGGACCTGTTCCCGTCCTTGTCATGTCTCTCATCTTCATCGCCTCCGTCTTCATGCTACACATCTGAAGTAAATACACCTGAGGCTAGGCCAACTGCCAAAGTATCCTCCCACTCCAATTTCCCCTGACACCGTCTACCCCTGGACTTGAGCAGAGTATTTACTTGGCAAAAGGCAGAGGGTTTTCTGATTCTTATAGAAGAAGGTTCATTTAGAAATAATATGGAAGGAAACTATGGCCTTTACTATTGATGTAATTTTTTTTTATCAATTCTTAGGGCAAAATTGTGACAGAAAATCCAACTAGATTGTTGACTCTTAACTCTAAATAATGGCTTTTCATTTTTTTTTGAATGAGATGAGAGTTGCCTGAATTGAAATAATCAAGGAAAGGAATGTTTTAGAGATTCTACGCCATTAAAAAATCTGCAGCTTTCTCATTTTCAATAGTTTTTTCTTTTCTTTTTAAATCCATCAAAATCTGTGGCATTCAATTTAACATTCCTTTGCATCCACATTGCACTGAGAACCAATCTTAGTTGATCAAAGATTAGTTCTGTTGGATCATCTTTTGTACCTACTCTTGAAAAGTACTCTCATTTTTTTCCAGTCATAGAAAATTTAAGAAAATCGAAATATTTTAAGGTAAAGTTTTTATGGACCTTCCTGCTAGATAAGACATAGAGCGGTCAATATTAACTTGCGGCCTTTGAGCATACATCACTTAAAGAGATCTTTGCTAAAAGTATTGCATCCTATCGCAAATTTGCTATTGTATACGGTATTGACGAGGACATATTTAAGTCTGCAATCTGTTTTGTGTGGGAAGGGACAGTCAGTCTAGTTTTGTGCCCAGATGGAATTGTGAGATGCAAATGTGAAATAGGGTGAGTGATTTGACAGTTTGGGAGACAAGTAAGATGATTGTCTGATATGGAGCTCTTGGCTGGTTCTGACTTAAATGTTGTTGAGAATTTATGTATTCTTTTAAATTTGTCAATCGAATAGAAGAGGGTTATGGTATTGTTAATTTATGGATTAATTTTATGTATGACGCTATCGCATATTAAATGTGCACCTAAAAAGTGTTCTGATTTGAAATATATATAACCAGGCTTTTGTCTCATTTTAAACTGCATGTTTTTGTGGAGTTTTTTTCTTGCTGCTTTAGTAATTATGAACATTTTAAAAGTATTTAATCTTGTCATCTGTGATACATCTTCTGCCCCACCTCCACAAAAAATGAATGCATTTTGCTGTTATCTCATTGAAAAACATTCGAATTTACAACACTTATAACTTTTCTAAACTTTTTAGGGGTGAAAATTGTCCGAAAATATAAGTGTTCTCTGATCTGATGAGATATCATTTTTTTTTACATTTTCAGCTCCGTTGATTTTGAAATAGTTAGACTAAAGAGCTGAGTTTTTTCTTTTTTTCAAATTCAAATTTTTTTATCTGACAGACTCTTTATGAAGATGTCATATACAGTGTATTTCTAATGAACAATAAGGCATGAATAAAGAAAAAAACAACCTCAAACATGATAGCTATCTGAAGTGAATCCATCCATTTATGTGATAAATCTGTAGAAATTGGTTATGACATTTGTCTTGCACCCAAGCTAAATACGTGTAGGTCAGATTGTGCTAGAATGAATACATGTGTAAAATTATTACGTGTAGTCAATACTAGCTTAAGCATAATGAAATTTATCTTTTTCCTATTCATCTTTCTCTCGAAAAAAAAAATTCCCATGGCTTCATCGAAGTTTGAAGGTTTTTTTTTTTACACCATGCGTTTCCGTCCTTGTATAACATAAATTTCATGGTGTGTTTGATTATGTGGGCTTGTTCATCTGTAATCATCGAGTATTTTGAGGCAAATTGCTGTGCATATGTTCGATATGGATGGATAGAAATCACATATGCCAAAGCAAATCATTGTGTGGCTTTTCTTTTTGTCAATGCTGTTGAACTAGTCTATTAGGTACATCTTTTGTATTTTTCCACGAGTTGATCCTTGTCTTTGATTTGATATCGAGAAAAATTTTCTCTACAATTTGCTCTCTGATTCCTGTCAGTCCAGGCTTGCAATGGTTTATGGGTCTGCAGCTTGGTTTATTTTTAAAATTTGTCTTGTTGTCTTTGAGGGTAATATGCTTCTCTCTTGACTGTATAGTATTAATTCTGTCATTAAGTTCAAGTCACTCTGCATTTCATTTGTGCTTCACTGTGATTTGCGATTGAATGGTTTTGTTAGATTTCGTGTATTATTTCTGTATATTTTTAGTTATGAGGTTTTCATTTTGTTCTTTATTTAGTTTATAATAGTTGTTTGTCTTGTCAGCAGGGATCAAGAGGTGGTTGTCGCTTTTGATTTATATAAAAATATATATATTAGATAAAGTTGGGGCGAAATCATAAAGTGGAATAGGAATTATGATGGACAATGGAAGAAAAAAGAGGTATAACAGAGAGGAAAATGTGGCGATTTTCTTCTGATATAAAGAGAGGACAAGCAATTTGGAAAAGATCGAGGGATGAAGTAAAACCAACAGACGATTGAGGAACTATGCGGAGAGGAATGATTGTCGGTTGAGTAGATATGGAGATTTCAGGAGTGAGACAGAGGGGGAGGGCGTTATCCTGATTGTCCCATATCTAGTTTACCTATTATTATGTGTAAGGGTCGTCTCTACACACATGCCTTTTTCCGAACTGCTTTAGTTTTTTGTTTTGTTGTTTTGTTTTGTTTTCCTCTTCTCTTTCAATTTTCAATATGAGGTTGCAAAACACACATCAGTAACTATAAAAAGAGAGAGAGAGAGAGAGAGAGAGAGAGAGAGAGAGAGAGAGAGAGAGAGAGAGAGAGAGAGAGAGAGAGAGAGAGAGAGAGAGAGAGCAAAGGGGCCTGGCGATGTGATTAGTAAAGAAGTAAGAACGTGAATTTTCAGTTTCTCCTGAGACTAAGAAACATGTGTTTTTAAGGCTTCATAAAAGACAAAATGGTTGGAAAGAGAATTTGAAAATGACAACATAAAGTTGAAACACGGAGAAAACCCTTTCTTTGTATATTTGTGTTAAAACCAACTCGTGAAAACGTTTGCAGACATAAGCTACAGTACATAGAAATATTTTAGTTGGAAAAGATAAAAGGAAGCAGTGTTTCTCACTTTGCCAATATTCTGGCTAGGGTGGAAGACAGCCTGACTAGTACTCAGTAGTTCGTTCATTATGTAAACAAGTTCACTGATGTAAACACAGTGGAGGCCATTGTTACTTTGAGTGACTTGTCTGTAACAGCAACGTTAAGAGGGTGAAATTTTTTGTTATGAAGAAATCATGAGTAAATGTCACAAAACCATTTTTTTAATTGAGGTAAACAAAATGGCTTTCCAATTTTGTCAAATTTAACAGCTCTAACCAAGTTAATTAATTAAATTAATTAGTACAATCCATCAATATGCACTCTAAGTAAACTGCATTAAATTGGACTTCCCAATAGGTCACTATATAAAGCCCTCCAATTGTTATTAGGTTGTAAGCTTGGCAAGGTAACGAACCAAGAACTGGCTCTAATCCCTAACGGTGTTAAGACCCGTAAAACGGTCAAGGTCCACACGCTATGACGGCGCGCGCCAGTCGTCATGTATGCCTTGGGTCTGGTGTGGCTCCTCCCATAATACACTCGTTATACATTGGAGAATAGATGCTGGGAGGGAAGTTTTGTCGGACGGGTGTGTGAGAACCACAACCTCCTCAGAGGTACCGGCGACTAGGGTACTTCGTCAATGTGGTGTTGGATGAGTAGGCGATACCGAGAGTGCCTATATGGCGGAGGATCGTGGCTGAAAACCTTCACCCCCTTTTATTTTTTTTTTTTGTTTTATTGTTGTAATACACCCTACTCCTGCATACTATTTTGTTATAAAAAAAAAAATAAAATAAATCGAGAGTATATGCCGGCTGAAACCCTCCACGCCCCTTGATGGGGTTTGCCTATTTGGGCGCCGTCATCTCTCTCTCTCTCTCTCTCTCTCTCTCTCTCTCTCTCTCTCTCTCTCTCTCTCTCTCTCTCTCTCTCTCTCTCTCTCTCTCTCCCTATTATTTATATAATACTTCAAATACTATTAACACTCGTTATACATTGGAGAATAGATGCTGGGAGGGAAGCTTTGTCGGACGGGTGTGTGAGAACCACAACCTCCTCAGAGGTACCGGCGACTTCCCAATGTGTGGATGAGTAGGTGATACCGAGAGTGCCCCCTTTTATTGTTGTAATACTCTTACTCTTAAAATACAAAATGGCATAGGTGACAGGCGAAAACGCGATGAAAACGCGATTGGTGTCTCGATCGCTCATTTTGTAATTAGCTTCCTCTTTCAATTCGTCCCTTTCTTTTTAAACTTTTCTCCTTATTTCCTTTACCCCCTCCTCTCTCCGTCTCTCTGTCTGTCTGTCTCTCTCTCTGTCTCTGTCTGTCTGTCTGTCTCTCTCTCTCTCTCTCTCTCTCTCTCTCTCTCTCTCTCTCTCTCTCTCTCTCTCTCTCTCTCTCTCTCTCTCTCTCTCTCTCTCTCTCTCTCTCTCTCTCTCTCTCTCTCTCTCTCTCTCTCTCTCTCTCTCTCTCTCTCTCTCTCTCTCTCTCTCTCTCTCTCTCTCTCTCTCTCCTCCCTGTCTTTTTCTCATTTATCTCTCTCCATTCAGTACGATATGTGCCTCTTTATTTGCCTTTAAACAATTCACTGTTTTGTTTGAGCCAGTAGCATCATTGGTCATTGTAATTTTTAGCCAAAATAATTTATCATTCATTTTAGCTGCTAGTTTAATTTTCAGAATGATGTAAGCCCATCCAACAACACAAATTATGAATATGTTTAAAAAGAAAGTGGCGGGGAAGGAATCTGAAAATTTTAACTTGGCTCGAGCTAGGTTGAAACCGGACTACGAAGCCTTTGAATCGGTCAAGGTCAAAGAAGCTGGAAGGTAAATAATTATTTCTTTTTGGTCTTCTTTTTTCAACTAAAAGTTCTTTGTACGATACTTTAGAAGACACATTGAAAAACTTTTGTTACACCTAACTCTTTCAGCTTGAAACAAAAATAGTGCTGAATTACAGGCCAAGTCTCCGAGGTGAACAAACTTTTGCGTGCTGAGGGTTATTGTTATCTAGTTCTCTAAATTTTCTGCATAGTTAGCATATACTAATGCTCAGGACACGCTTTTTGCCTAGTCCATGCCCAACGAACTACCCATCATAAACATTAAACTGACCCAACTCTGCCAAATAGGTCAATGATATAGCTCACTTTTACACTCAATACAAAGGTTGTTTATTTGGTCTACGTAGTCCAAAGGGACCCATACACGATAAAAAGGTCGCCAAAATTTTGATTCATATTTTTTATGACAAATTTTGATTCAAAAGTTTGATGCACAATCTCTCACACACATATACACTTTTTGTTTGTTTCTTTTTTGTGATTTTTTTTTTTTTTTTTGTTTATCAAAATTCAGTTTTGTTAATTCGACATGGACGTATCAATGGTCATAAGCACTTGTAATTGCCTTGGATTCAGATGAAAGACTTCGTAAACGGCGGAAATTGTCCAAGAACTATTTATTACAGCGCAGAACTTACGGACATGATAATCTTCTAAAAAAAATACGCATTAGCGAACCTGAGGACTTCCGTCACTTCCTACGAATGGATGCGCAATCGTTTGATGAGTTACTCCGTGCTGAGCCATTTATAAGGAAAAAAGACACAGTCATGCGTTCATCCATTTCACCAAGTGAACGCCTGTCCGTCACACTGAGGTACCTGGCGCCTGGAAATTCCTTTGAAAACTTGAAATTCCTGGCAGCACCATCTTAAGTTTGTTCGCAGATTGTTAAGCTTTTTTTCAGTTCTTCCATTGATTCTTGTTTAAAAAATTCCTGATATTCTTCAAAAGGACGTTGTAGGATTCAGCCCTTTTAATGTGGTAGTGATATACCTCCGACTTGATGTTCCACAGTGCCGGCAATGTCTGATACACCTCAAGCAGCTCTATTAAAATTTCTTTTCATTCTTTCTTTGAAGACATGTTGATTTCTTGTCTTGTCCTATCATCTTGGTTGTCAAATTAGAAAAAGAAATTTATTTGATAAAAATTTTGACACGAGCCCACAAAAATTTGATACCTCGCATAAAAAAATTGACAACTCATCAAAAAATATCAACTGAAGTTGATACATCAAAATTTTGATTCAAAATTTTTTTTTTGCCATCAAAACACCCGACACACGATCAAATTTCTCATCAAATTTCTGAATCAATATTTTGACGACTTTTTTTTGATCGTGTATGGGCCCCTTAAGCCTAGCCTTCGATGAGCACGAAGATTTCGTGCAAAGCCTGTCGTGGCCTAGTCACATTTTGTTTCTCTGCTGGCCTTGACACAATACTCGCGATTCGTTGGTTATAATTATTCAAATTATGCGACACAAATTTTTATTGCTTCATGTATATGCCCAAATGTTTATACTTTATTTAGATTCTAGATCCGAAGTCAAACCGCTCAGATTTAAATGCTCTGAACTCGTATAGGTGAGCAGTGTTTAGACTGTGACCATCATGGTTTATGTACAAAATCGATAACCCGTAATAAGTTTATAAGCAAATGAACATCGTTCAAGATTTCTACTAATTCTAGCTCTGATTTCGCCATTTTGGCTAAGACTACGCAAAGAAGAGGTACGCAGTTGAGACGAAAGAATGATCTTGCCGTCCATGTAGATTTGTATACCGGTATACAGGCGTTAAAACATAGCATTTCGACTAATTTTTCAAATACAACTAAATGCAGCTTCGGCTGTGGAGATCTCGAATCTAGTAGATCTAGATTAAAACAAAGAATTGCGCCTTGATCACCGAGCAAAGATCATAAGCTTCTCAGTGAGAGCAAATCTCCATCGACCTCGTCGGTGTAACTGAAGGTGAGTTGGTTTGCATTCATTAAAAAAGAAAATCATAGTTAAGGTATCTTGGAAGTGCATAAATGCACAGTAATGCATTATTTCGATTAAATCTACTGTACCTTTAGGCCTACTTTACAACTATTTTCATATGATCTTTGACTGCAATAATGATTGATGTAAAACGGGCTAGCCGTGGAAATGAAGTGCAGCTCAATGTATGGAAGGCAAGATCTCCACCTAGAGCGTTCATTTTACTGAACTTCGCTTTATTTCCTAGCACAACTCAAGTTTCAAAGCATCTTTTCCATTTGTTATTATGGGCTGAAGTTTTCAAAATGCCTTTGAGTATCATATTGGTATTGAAGTTATCAGCCCAACTCTAAGGTTTAAAATTGTATTTTTCATAATGAATTTGATGTGCGTAACACGAAAGTGGCTTTTTTCGTTGGAAATAAATACTTTTCAAGATATAAGCATTTTTGTGTTGCTCTAAAATCCCTTTGAACTATGTTTCGAATTTAGCAACATTCAATTGTGAAACCTGAAGTAGAGCCGATTTATATTTACCTCAATAACATTGTGGATCTGACAAAAACTTAAGAGCACCAGTGGCTGTGGGGTTTGAGTGTCAACTCTTATTTCAAGAGATTGTCGGTAGTTGAGCTTGGTAGCTTTTTTTTTCAATTCCACCTTGGCTGACAGGGACTTCAGTGGGATAATTATGCAAAAAGGCCTGAGAGCGTAGTGTTGGTAATGCGCTAAACCAAACTACACAAATTATGAATAAGGTTGTGCAGTAAAGTCCATGAAGGCTTTAAAGGTATATCTTGCGGTTAATATATATTAGCTTTCTCTTTTCATCAACCCTTTTGCCTACAGTGTCAAATAAATGGTAAATAATACTTTAACTCTTGGCACCAACTAAATTTTTTGTTTCCTTAGTATATTTAGCTTGGTAATACTAATAGGTTAGATTACAAATGGAAGGCAGTCCTTTCATGTTAAATTTTCTGTTTCAGAATCCAAAAATTCACTTTCCTTTGGCAGCTGAATTCAACCAGATGAACAAGAAAATCAGTGAGCGTTCAGGAAGATGATAGGAGAAAAAACTTGCCTCTAAGAATTTTTCAAAGCACTTATTCATGTTTCTTTTTGACATGATTTTGATCATTGGTGATGATCTTCTCCTCCTCTTCATATCAATTTGTTTGCACAACTGCTTTCATTACTACAATTACTGCTACTATTGCAATTACCATCACTGCGATGATACATCTACAACTGCTGCTGCTGCTGCTGTTGTTGTTGTTGTTGTTGTTGTTGTTGTTGTTGTTGTTGTTGTTGTTGTTGTTGTTGTTGTTGTTGTTGTTGTTGTTGTTGTTGTTGTTGTTGTTGTTAATCATTATTATTATTATTATTATTATTATTATTAGTATTATTATTATGATGATGATGATGGTAGGACTTCTGATTAAGTACGTTGGTTTAGTATATTAAGATATGATATAGGATATATGATGAAGTATTGTTTTATTAATGGTTATTAATTATTAGAAAATGATTTTAAATTTCTTTCACTTTTCTTATCGATACAAAAACCAAGCCCAATCTTTTCTATGGCCAGAACAAACAAAACTCTCTGTAGTGTAATAGAGGTACCTTACCCATTAGGAAGTCCTTCCATTATTATTATTATTATTATTATTATTATTATTATTATTATTATTATTATTATTATTATTATTATTATTATTATTATGATTGTTGTATCATTTTTTCTCAGTCTTCTTTTTCTTCTTACTACAGCTGCTACTCCTCATGTTAGGAGAAATGAGTCGTTTTTGTCCATGTGAGCTCACATGGTATTAGTAAATGACAAATGCAACACCATATAAATATTTAAAATAAAATTGCAGCTGAACGTACTGGCTCCATCTTTTTTCACCTCCTTCAATCAAAGTGAGATTGAAGTTATTTTGAAGTTAGTAATGCAGCCTAGTAGCTCTAGCTTTAAAAGCGGCATGCAACAATGTTCTAAGTATGCAAATAGCATAAAGCTTATCCTAAAGTAATGTTAAAAATATTCCTACAATGTCTCTTTATCACTAAAGATTCTCTGCTGATATACTGAGGTACCTTCATCTTTTTTCCAAGCAACAAGGTAAGATAACTTCACAAAAGGATTTGAGGAAACTGCCCAGCATGGGTGACATTGGCAGCTGCTTGTAAAGCTAATTTTTATTTTACGGTGCTTGGTTTTAAAGAGTTTGTGCTTTAGTTGAAATGATCACGTTCTCTACTTTTATCTTCATTCACCTGAAATACAGTTGACAGTGCTATTGCACTGCTCCTCCAAAAAACGGTCATGATTGCTGGGAGAGTATAAGAGTATTTTTTGTTTGTTTTTAATTTTACATTTACATCTATAGCTCCAGCCTTGATTCTCAGGTAGTTTTAAGACAACCTTTGCTATTAATTTTTAGTTTTTGTTCTGCATTTTTACATTATCAAATAATGCAGGTAAATATCGGCATTTAAATCTGAAAATTACTTTACTACAATAGCTTCCTTTGTGCTAATACTTTACCAAATCAGAAATAATCTATGATAATATATAATTATAAGATTAAAACATTTTCTGGCATTACTGCCAATGGTATTTGTTTCAAGCAAGATACATTACAGGCAAAAATTACATTGAGGATTTGAAATTGCATACTGCTGACTTGTAGAATAGACCAGCTCAAAATATTCGTTAGCTGTGCATCACCACTGCTGTTCTGAAATACAAAATTGACTCAAAATCCATTGGAATCAAACATACCTTTACATTACCGATAAAATATCGGTGGTTGAAGTGTGAGGTTCTTAACAAATTTCACAACTTAGGCTGTAAGTTTAAGGGGGAAAAGTGAAGAATCTTTGAGTTTTGAGTACATCCTACACATTGGGATGTTTTACGCACCAATTGAGGACTGCATTGGTAAAAAGATTCTACTTGGTGAGACAAGTAACTCGTAGATGATGTATGGGTAAATAAAAAGTGATTATGGCACAGCTGAAGAGCAATTGCAAAACAATTGTGAGGATGATGACTTGAAAATTTTCTCACATACTCAAATCAAAACAAACTAGAATATATACAAATTATATGTATATATATATATATATATATATATTTTTTTTTTTCACGAGCTCCAGGTATTTAAAAAGGTTGAAAATATCTGAGGAAAATCATTTGCAATGAAGGCATCTGAATTCTACAAAGTTTGTTTTATCATGTCAGGGTAATGACCAAATCATTCCGTAACTTGGCTACCCTGATTTCGAAAGTGCTGAAATGAAAAATGTTCCCGTTTAAGTGCTGGATATTTCCAGTAAAATATTTTAAGAATAAAAAAATCATGGCAGTTACAACCATATTACATGGGTTTAAAATGGCTTTTTTGCCCAAATGTTTTGAGAAAAACTATCAAAACGCAATTTGGGAAAATGCTGATGCAAAACTCCTGAATCTAAAAGTGCCATTGGGCAAAAAAAAATTGAGAACATGGGAAAATCCACAACTCAATGAATGAAAAGTTTATTCCAAACATGAAATAAAATCTGTATCCGTGTGTGGAATATCTTTAAATGGGTGAAAATATTATGCTGTAAAAAATTACATACCTTGAACAACTTCAAGGTAAACACAGTTTTAGCATTTTAATGCTACACATCACACACTGATTATGGTGTGCTACATATGTTTAAAATTCATTAACAGGATAATTAGTATGACAGGTGTTTCCTGTTGCATCTGTCTCAATAAAAATACACACACAATGGGAAAAAAATTAAAATTCAAAGCTGATAATGGTCTGCATTTAACTTTTCTTTGTTGACCTAAGCAAATGACTAACTTAAGAAACGATTTATATATTTTTTCAATGCTCGTTATGGACTACTGCATTTATTCAGGTTCATTTAGCATAATATTGCAGATGGGAGGTATGCTACAAGTGCTGTAACCCTTAGGCTAATATATGCAAAATGTGCATGCGTTATGTTGTGCCACTGCAATACTATTTGTGCTCTGGACGTGAGTGGCATGTCTGAAACCATGAAAGCTGATGTATGCTTTTAAACATTCACAGTATATCCTGCAAGTTATTAGACTATGAGCTTTGGATGTATTCTAAAGGTCTCATAACATTAAAAGAATTTGTGACATACACTTTTCATCTTGTATTTTTTCAATTTTATTATGCTGTGATTTGTTGTATGTCACATAAATATTGGGCTATATCCTGTAGATGTCTTTCATATATCTTATATGCATAGACCAATATATAGATGGGATATAAAAGCATGTGTTCTGAAACGTTGGATATACTATAGGCATTGTGAGCGTACAATGTTTATCTTAATGGTAGGAGTAATACATATTGTGTGAATCTGCACACCTTGCAAATTTGGGTTATTTGCACCCAAAAGGTATGCTGAACAACTTGTGCAACCAATTGGTTTATATCTGTGCACTGGACGTGCGTAGCATGCTGTATGTTGTATAAACATTGAACTATATCTTGTAGATGTATTTCATATGTCTTCTATGCATGAGAACAATATATACATGGGGAGTAAAATCATGTCCTGTAAAGGTTGGGCACCGTGAGTGTACACTATACGTCTTAACCATAGAACTAATACAAATAGTGTGAATCTGTCATACATTTTGTAAATATGGATTATTTGTACCAAAAATTTATGCTGAACATTTTTTGTAACCTTTTGGTTTGTTTGAACTAAGATCATAAACCGTATGACCTGCCACTACTGAAGATATTCTGCAGATGTATTTTCCACATTTTGTAAAAGCAGGACTAATGTGTTGGGTGTGGATGAAAGTACTGTTCTAGAACCATAGAAATTGAGGATGTATATCGTACGTCATGTAACCATAAAATAAATTCATACAGTGTGGACATGTAAGATATATTCTCTCTTGTTTGTTTTCTAACCATAGAATATGTGCAGTGTGGGTCTATCTGTAAGACTATTATATCCTTTGCATACTTGTGGACGTACATCGTATGTCTTGTAACAGTAGGATTATATGCTATGTAGGTGTCTCCGTAACACCAATAAATGGGCTATGAATGTTACTTGTAATGTTTCAAAGCATTAGATTAATGCATGCGGTGTAGGCATATCCATAAGACCAATATATATGCTGTGGACGTATGTTGTACGTCTTGTAGTGCTAGATCAATACATGCAGTGTCAGGATAGTCATAAAACCAATGTAAGCCGTGTATTTGTCGCACGTCTTGTAGCAGAAGGTTTAGTACATGCATTGTTGGCATATCCGTAGGACCAACATGTAAGATGGTTACGCTTTGCATTGGTGCTGAATGTTTCTTTACAATAGGGTTGTTGAAACTCTTTTTGTAATCGTCACTTGCTGAATATGCATATTGTACAACCTATTCTCATATCATGGATATATGCCGCGTGAACGTCTGTCACAAGTCTGGAAAATTTACCTATTGTATCTTAATGCTCACATACTAGAGAGTGAGAGAGGAGAGAATATCTTTGGTATGAAAAAATGCAGTAAAATGACATAGTGTTGCGAATTCCTAAACAAAATTCAAAATCAGCAAAAAGAAATACTCATTGATCAAGTATGTAACAAAATTCAAAATCAACAAAAAGAAATGCTCAATGATCAAGTATATAAAACCATTCAAAATCAAGAAAATGAAATAATGATCAAGTATGGAAACTGAACACGAAAATTCCATAGCTTGATTGCTACGTCTTGTCAAGAAAACTGTTTTTGTTTTGTCTGGAAGATATTCCAGGTGAAAATTGTTTTTTAAACAAGCATTTACTTATTTGCTTTAGAGATGAAAATATGGAACAAATATATTAAGGCTCAAACATCTCCTGTCCATGGTTGTCTGAGCTTGTTCCATACATTGTATCCATACACATATTTGTTAACCCTAATCGTACATTGTTTTATATCGTATTCGTACTTTGTGGGGAATTTTGTGCTCCCACAGTTAAATTAAAAAAGAAAAACAACTGATTTATACTTATCTATACATCAGCGTTTTTAATAAAATAAAACTTAAAACACCTATCCTTACACTGGAAAGGGGTGGGGATGTGGGGGGTGAATATCGCCCCACTTCTCCTGTATACAATAAATCGCCATTCTTAGTTGGAATGGTCAATTTTAATGTATTGGTATTAACTTAGTCATAATTGCTGTTCCCCAACCACCATTTGGCTAATGATTCAATTCCTCTGTCACCAGCGTTTTTATTCCCACTGCTTCTCTCAAAATGGCCAGTATACTTTCAACCTATTTACTTCAGATAAAGCATAATTTGCTAAATTGAATATTTGACCAATGGTGAAAATTTTGTAATATTCTGATAGTTATTTTTAACAAGGAATAAAACTAACTGCTGGGGTAAAACTTTCAACCCCATTGTACAAATAGGATTAATCTAGGCATATTTTGCCAAAATTTTTTCTTAAAGAAAAAAAATTGAGCAATTGACAAATCTAAGCCAGCTACAGCAGTAATCCTTAACCAAAATAATATTCATTGTTAAACTAGAAAGTTTCAGGTATTGTTTAATGAAATCTCTTGGGCAGGTTTCAAAAACTACATTAGGTGGGCTAAGACCTAAATAGCATGGGGAACCAAGATGTTCACTGAGCTCCCATGATCGAGACCCTGCCAAACAGATCACAGGCAATCTTTTGTTTCTTAGTGAGAAGCTGTTTTAGAAATAGATGAGCACAATTTAAATTAACTAAAACTATTATGGTGCGGAGTGAAATATTTTATTAGATGCCAATATTCAATTGATAGTGAAGTATGTTGTGAATTTGTTCTCTCTAAAATAGCGCGGAAAAAATACTGACCTTGGCGATCTTTCATTTAAATTGTACGTGAAGCTTTTGTTTTTATAATATCAATATCTACCTTAAATATTGATTTTTGTATCCCTGCTGTGGTCAATTTTATGGTGTGTTATTGCCTCCTTCTCTGAAATGTTTTACATTACTTGTTTTCAGATTTTCAGCTTTACGCTGGTCAGAAAATCACTGATGATATAAACTGTACCTTGTTTCGACCCATCTCTACATTGCTTCCAGCATGCATGGACAAGCTACAAGAGACCCTGATCTGGAAAGAGTTGGAGAGCAACCAACATATAGAAGTAGAAATCATAGCCAGGTAAGATATAAATTCAAAATGGACTGGTTAAAGAATCATTTAAAACAAATTTGAAGATATAACAAACAAAATAGTTGTCCAAAAGAATTATTTTGAATTTTTTTAAAAAGCACCTGTCAATATAGAACCAAATGTTCTTGAGCTATTCTATGCACCATGTTTTAGTCCGAATTTAAAAAAGAATGCTCTACAATTTCTCTTTTGATTTATTTCTATTTTGTTTCTATTTTCTTCAAAAGATGTAGCAGTAAACTTCCCTAGTTAAATCCAGCGTAAGCCAAAACAGATGTTGTAGGGACTAAATAAAGTAGTTTATGGCTCCAACAACAGCGTAGTTTGATGGATTGGTTGCATAATGGAGCATGTGAGCTGTGATTAAAAAGAAAAGGTACATATTTCTTCCCCAATCTATAAATCTGTCTCTCTATAAACCTGTTTACCTCTATAGTCTTTATATACAAGCTCTACCTAAAACTTTTACACGAATTACTCGCACTTCTGCTTTCTTCAATACCAGTCTGCAGGCACTGGATGTATTTTATCTAAAGAAAAAAACCTACTGTGCATGTCGAAAGCTTAAAGTTAATGTTCTTTCTTTACAAAGATCACCATGTAAAGTCATAATTCTGTAGGATTTCAATAGTGTGATCCAATATTAGCTGTACTATTTAATGAATACTGTGATACACCAGTTCGCTTGATGCTTTACTCAAAATGCCTTTTAATTAATGTACTTCATTATAAATTATCAAATTGAGTTTGGAGATTTTGCCTTGGAACTCAAATAAACCTTTCAAATTCTCCAGCAACTTTTTTGATCAACTTCATTAATAGCAGTTTCCAAATTATGGATCTTTAAAACCTGATACTGTTATTCATTTTCAGATCTGTAGAGCTGCAAAATGTCTCATGTTGGCCATTTCTTCAAAACGGATTATGTCTGTGGCAATTTTACCTTTTAACATGGCAATATCACACCTGCAGGTTATTTACATGGCACTCAGTTTGGTACTGTGCACTATTGTCAAAACTAAGTTGGCTATGCACTATTAAATGTTTAGATCTCATTTATGCAAAAGTCGTATTTACGTACTTGATATAACTGATACTAGTTTATAAATGAAGGAAACTGTAAATGTAAAGTTTATTCAATTTATGCATGCCGCAGTGCCAGATGCTACAGCTCTGAAAGAGATTCATTGTCTGATAAGGCTTTAAAGATCAGTTCAGTCTGCTTAAATACAGTAATCATATTTTAGTTTTCAGGTACTTTTAGCTTAACCCAGTCCCCTCTTAGATAAAATGTCCTCAAAGCATCCAGTCACAAATACAGCGGTGGCACATTGCTCAACAGACCAAGCATGAACATACCTAGGTTCAAGTGTACCAAGTTGCAGACCAAGTGAGGTAAAAAAAAACTTTTAGATAGGATGAAAAATTGTTACAGAATGGACATTTCATCTTATGATAGAGAGTTAAGTTTCCTCGAGACACGTTTCTAATAATGCAATTTATGATTCTTCATCATTTCTACAAACCTCTCGGTATTAAATGTAAACTAGTGCAGGAACACATTATCTTGCCTCACAGTCAACCATTCCATAGTCAGATTGAAGTGATCTGTTGTGCAATCACAAGTAGCACTCAATATAATTGCTTTTACTTAATTTAGGTCTCCTCTTACAAGCCATCTTGCCAAACCAGGAAAAATATTTTGAGAAGCTAGAATTTTCCCTTGGCTTGACCTAGCTTAATTGAACTGAAATTGCCAAATTCAGCTGTATTTTGTCAGAAATGTGAATTAACTGTGGCTGTTAAAATGTTTTTTTTTCCATGCCAATTTTTTTCCTCATTCCATTTCCAAGATTTATCCTGCCTTCAACATATTTGAAATGTTAACGATCAAGGTTCTCTTCTACACTACTTACCTGAGTTCAGAGTGTGAGACTGATCTTGCTCTGTGCTGTCTGAGACAGTCAGTCAATCTATTGAGTTGTGCATAGTCTGATGGAGGCTATATCTTTAATTTTGCTTTGTCGTGCAGAGACAGTGTCAATCTTTTCTATTTAACAGAGTCGAGACTTTTTAAGTTGCTGTACAATAGCCCAATATGAGCAATGTAACATGCTAGTTTAACTTGACAGTCAAGTCAGAGAATGATTGAATATAGCTTGTAGCTGTGTGAGTGAGTTAAGGTCTCATCCTCTTTAAAAGGATATCTTTTACTTTAGGATGAACAAGAGGCACCTTCACAACGTTTATTTTATAAATTTTGGATCTGATGTAAACTGTAAACTGAGACAAAAGCTTAGAATTACTCAAACATTCCCTCTTGAACAACCTAACTCTATATTTCTTAGAATCAAAGGTCCAATGCTCAGATGTTATGTAAAGAAATTAAAAAAAAATTGCAAGAGTAATTAATTGAAAGAGTGAATTGCAAACACCATTTACCTAGTTTTGTCATTTAATAAACACTAAATTTAGGCTTGCAAAGTTTATATTTATCAGTTTGCTGGATGAACTTTAAACCCCAAAAATGCCTGTACGGGATCCTGATCATAGAATAAAATATTTATTAACTTTTTTGACACCGAATTGTACTTGCTTTTTGAGGGCTAAAAGGTTTGGGCTCAATACTAAATGGGTTCATTCCATTCGTTTACAAAATGAAATATCATAAATCTAACTTTCAATATATCTTCCGTGAATTTAATCAGGTCGCACTTTACTGTCAAACAGCAATATTATATATTTAAATGTTTCGTTAACCAAAAGTTGATTTTCATCCAAAATTTCATGACAATCCTCAGCATTTTAAAAACAAATGATTAAAAATCACTTTTCTAAGTGCATTTGGTTCAATCTGGTTACATTCTATGGGGTTTTCACATAGGTCATGAGGGAAAAAGTTGTTTCATATAATTGTTTCATTCTGACTTTTCTCATATTCAAAGCAATGAAAATTGATACTATGAAAGCTTTGTTTGATTGCCAGTGATTTATAAAATTCAGCTTTTATTCAAATCCCTTTGATGCCTGCCCCCAGTGTGGCCAAATTCTTTTGTCCACTGAATAAGCTGAATTGGCCTTAATGTATTCATAGATTTTTTTTCCGGTAAAATGGTTTTGAGTGAAAGATTGTACCCAAATGAGATTACAATCGCAAAAATTTTCTACTTTGCAAAATTATTTTCAATCACTTTCATCCTCAAACCCTGCTAAGTACAAACAAATTTTTTTGCGACATCTGTCTGGTGCTGAAATGTTGATTCAAAATATAGCTCTTTGCAAATCATTAGAATTAAAGGAAAGGGAGTTTCCTATTTGATTCCAGGCTGGGCCATCTAATCGTGGTGTCTTTCTGATGAAACAGCCAATCATTTTGATGGCCGCCGCCTGAGTCCTTCAGGAAACTTAGATGGTGCAAGCTTGAACATGTAAGGGAACAATCGTGACTAACGTGCCTAAATAATTAAATGTGGGAAAAAAATTAGCTAGGAACCCAAAGCTTGCATCTCAATTTTTTTTGCTTTCATGTTTTGATGCCACCTAAGTTTTTCCTTTACTCTTGTTGCATGTGGTAGTGAATCAGCTTTTTCATTTTGTCTCTCCAGTATTCTCCCCAATTCTTTCTCTGTCTCTGTCTCTTTGTATATATACTTATATACTTCTTTCTCTTTGGGATATATCTCTCTTCTGTCCTTATTCACCTATCTCTCCTTTTCTATTTCTTTTTTTTGCCTTTCCTTACTTAGCAAAGCATTGATTGCTTTTGAGTTTTGATACCTTTCCAAAGAAGAATATTATTGGTAACACATTTTTGCCATGCGTAAATACATTTTCTTGTCTGATTCTCACATTAAAAAACTTCCTTCTATGAGGAACTTGCAGTCGTGTGGTTCAACTCAGGTATCTCTGTGGTAGTGAAAAATTTTCTATGCAATCACTCATTATTGATGTATAAGCTTGAAACAATAAGGCTCATTTTTAAATAACGGCAGTGAGCTTTCACACAAAATAAGGGAAGTGAGAAAAAATTGATACTTTCATGATTGAATTACACTATTGCAGCTTTACAGAGCCACCCATTTCTAAATCTATTTATTTAAAGTGCAAACATTTTTTTTTTAGCAATACCCGAATTTTCATATACTTCAATATCCCATATAGTGCGGCCAAAATACCTTTTATTAGATATTTCATTTCCTCTGAACAAGCATTTTGGATTTTTGTGGCATTTGCTTGCTGTCACGGAAAACTTGAGTTGATATTGAATGAATCTGTGTTTGTCAAAGATTTGAGGTACGAATTTTTGCACTTTTGTCTAGCTGTAAATTCATATTTTGCTTTTTTTTAAAGAGCTTCATACAGACTGCTGTTTTTTTCTTACACCACTCGTGTTTTGTAAAATCTTCATGTATTATTCAAATATCCTTGGATTTTTATAAGCATAACGGATAATTTTCTGTCTTTCCATATCGGTGATATTTTTTTTCTTGGTAGATTTTCTTGATGTTTATGTCAGCTGAAATGAAGTAATGAAGGCTGATACCTTTTTGGGTTTTTAATGCATATTATCTTAAAGCATCTTTCCTTATGTGCCCAAACCACTTGGATCAGATCAATTTGAATTGTATCTCGTGTAGATGTCCTAGTATCCACTTGTACCTTAGATCTTAGAAGCTTCAGTATACTAGTGTTCATCTGCATTGCAGCTTTTAGAAACTTTTTGTTAGCGCAAAGTCCGATGATACCTAAATGTCAGTAAAAAATTATAAACTTGAAGATTAAAATCAGCATGCACATGTGTGTATTGCTTATATTCTGAAAAGTTCATTGCATCAAGGAATGCCCTATCCTTAAGAAAAAAAAGATATTTTTCAGCTTAGTGTTTTCCAACATGGCCATCATTGCCTTACTTAAATCGACCGCATCTGCTTAATTTTCACACAAGTATCAGATCTGCATGTTTTGCATGCTTTTTTTTTTCAAGTATTGCATGCCTTTCTTAAAATGTAACAGCATGTTACTAACCTACTTTTACTAACTTTAAACTGGTCTATGTGTGAAACTAAAATGATGCTCCAATAGAGAACCAATAGAAATTTCTCTAAATACTAAGGACTATCTTTACAAACTTTGCTATCTTATGCCCTGATAGAATACCGGTGTCTTTAGCTAGACATATCTTATTTGATCCTTAGGTCGATTATGTCACCTGCAGCATCCTTTACATAGATATTTCTTTGATCTTTCTTTCATTTGAAACATTGAATTAGTCTCAAAGTTACTCTCAAGTTCTTGTCATTGGTGGAGAGTGGACTGCAGTTGTGGTGAACTTTTCAATGGTCAATTGGCACATCATCTTGATATCAAACTTTCATTGATAGAAATCTGCCTTTGGTTGGGTATTCATTCTGTTTTTCCACGTCAGGAGTTTACTCCAGTTGTTCGATCAGTTCTACAGTGGGTTGTCATTATTTTGTTCTAATGATCAATTAACTTCAGCTCTGCTTGATAATGTTGTATGCCAGGCTTAAAGTAGGTTGTCATTATTTGGGTAATGGTCATTAGTATCACCTTTTTGTCATTTCTGTAATGGACTGTTCATATTTCATGTCTTGGTCACTTGTTGATGATTCCAGTGCCTGTATTCAAAAGATTTTGGAGTTAACGTACACGTAAAATTAGCAGCCTTTCTTTATAACGACATCGTTATTTACAACGTATTCAAAAGATTTTTTAACATCGTAAACACCGCCGTATTCAAAAGATTTGTCTAACGACAACCTTAAAAAATCCTAGTGTTATCGTTTACTTTAGCGGAAGTTTTTTCATTGACCCGGAAGATGGCTCATTTCACCCCGGATGTTATTTAATTTTACCGGTTTCCTTTCACTTCCGCTGAAAAAGAGCCTCATATTATTTCTATGATTATTAGCTCTTTGTGTCTTTGTTTTAATATATTCTAAGCTTTTGAGTTTAATTTTCTTGTCCTAAACTTTGATTTTGTTTTAAATTTTCATCAAAATTTGCAAAGTTTTTAACTAATTTATTATTGTCATTTCCATAATTGGATCTGTTGGGAAAAAGTAAGTAGTGTTCGCTGGAACATGGTCATGCTTTCTTTGTTGTGTAACCGTTTCATACTAGATATATATATATACACACAATACTCTTTTCTTATCTTCAAGATCGAAATTCAGAACACATTAATACTATATATATCCTTTCTGATCCAGATCTCTATCTGGATCATAAGATTTGGAAAGTTTGGCTTCAGTACTTCATGATCAATCTTTAAATAGAATCCTTGTGAAGTTAAAATAATCTGACTATAGACTATTTTAAGTTCCTTAGCTGGATTACTAGTGTTAGTGCTTTATTAGGCCCTATTATGTTTAGAAAATTTTGAAAAGGAAAAAAAATAGACTGTGATAATAATTATATAAATTTGAAGGGTATTCGGATGTAATATTGTAAGCAGATGAATCTGGTTGAAAGGTTGTATCATAAGAAAAAGCTGTATTACCCTCAGATGAAACAGCTATCATGAGCTGTTAGACTAGATTTTCAAAAATAATTTGTGACAGTCCTTTCAAAAATTAAAATTAAAAGACCCATATCAATATTTATATTTTATAGAGCTATGACAAGCTGGCAATAACTAGATCTAGTTCCCTAAGTTTGTTTTGTTTTTTTTTGTTTTTTTTTTTTGACTCACAAAAAAATCCTTTGTGTGTGATTGCCTTCAATAATTTTTTAGTGAGGTGGTCACAATTAAGCATCAATTTTTTACACATTTACAACTCATCAATTTCTTGTCCATTATAACAGAAGGAGGACAGCAAGAAGTCCAGAAAAGCGAAGTTTTCGCATTACGAAATTGAAAAGCTCTTGGAGGCTGTCGGGAACAGAAAAAGAGTGGTCCTGGCCACACTGCAAAGCAACACCACCAATACAAAAAAGTGGAATGCTGGGATGAAATTGCAAGTTCGCTTATACAGCGGACCCTGCCGGACCGCGTAGAGACGGCAGAGAATGCAAGAATAAATGGACAGTAAGTTCCAGCTATAAGGCCTTCAAATTCTGCTCCAAAGGTCAATACTATGATAAATAGATCTCAAAAAGTTTTTTTTTCCTGGTGACATAACTTTTTAAATTATGCTTTCTGATTTTTTTATAATATCACTCTTCCTGCCTGATGCAACATTTTAATGCTAACGAAAAGGAAGTAGGCCTGTATGTTTTTCTTTTGCTTTGTCTAGGTTGTAACATTAATTTGGTTGTGGATGACTTTTTTCCTCTTGTTACTCTCTCCAGACTTCTTTTTTTTTTAAAGCATGAAACAAGTTATTAAGCATTCTTAAACTTTGGATACATTAAAAGTATGTTGATGGTTTTGTTCAGCTAACTTGATAATTATTTTTTTTTAATTTTATACATGAATGCAAAGGAAAAAAATGGAATAAAACCACAGAATATGTGTGGACTGTGCATTAAGATAATTAAAATTGTAAAATTGCAAGTTTTGTTCTACTTCTCAAGAGTTGTCAATGTCAGCCTCACCTTTCAGCCCCATTATTTGATTTTCTTTAATTTCTTTCTTAAGGGTCTGAAAAGTGCTGTTGTAAGATACAGAAGCGACCTCAAGAGGACCGGCGGAAGAGAGCCACCCAAAATACCTGAGTATTTTGAAACGGTGATGGACATAATTGGAGATCAAAAAGCCCTTTTGAATGGGATTGAAGGTAACATATGTTAAACATTATGAAGTTTCCTTTTCTTGTTTTGTTAAAAAAAAATCAGCGGATTTAAAAAAATGTTGATCTGTAAGTTTGAACTTGCTTCGCATACAAATGCTAAATAACAGAGAAAAGATAACTCTACAGTTAGAATTTATCATTATATATTTTTAATTACAGTATCAAGAGTTGTACTGCAGATGAAATCATCCAAGATATTGGTGTTGTCAATTTGTTTCCTTAAATGGAGACATACTGTTGATTTGGAAATATTAATATTGCTATATGTGATTTTCATTCCAAAGCAAATACAGTTGGGTTCAAATTACTCGAATCCGGATAGTTCGAATTCTTGGATATTTCAAAGTCGTTTAATATTACCGAATATTTCTCTATTTAAGCTATATAAAAAAATATCGGTTAGTCCGAATTTTGGAATAAGGATCCAGTTAATTTGAAGCAATTTTGGCGTGAATTTTTTCTATTCTGAAAGCACTTTTCCAGGCTTGTAAAACAAAGCGCATGTAGTGCTATGCTCCGCGGGGCAAGCGATTATGGTGTGTGTGTGTGCCCACCTATGTTACAGGCAAGAGTCAGTAATAAGGCTACAAGAGAGAAACGGGTTAAGCCCACCCCCAGCCCCGTGCACACTTGCACAACATTCCTGATCTGTCATCATTTTTTCTTAACTCTCTTTCTCTATGTATTCTGATAATTCGAATTTCGGATAATTCAGTCTATATTTACAGTAGCTAGACTTTGATCAGAAGGTTAAGATCTACATCTAGGCAGACTTAAATTTTACTTTTAGGCTTAGAATGATAATTTTTTGTTTAATCCAAATCCCTTTGCAGATTTTTTAAACCTTAATTATCATGTAGGTTTAAATGACCGCAAGGCAGTGCACTTTTATATACTTAATGTGAAAATTCACAGCTTTCTGATAAGCGTTTCAAAAGATCTAAAATCAAACTTGGAAAGTATAGAATCAGTCTATTTCCTCAGTTCTAAAAGGATTTAACTTCTGCATAATAATTTTGTTTAGAATAAGAATTATCAAGGTATATAGATTCTAGGTAAAGATGGATAGGTGGAGGCATAGCTGGGTTGTATAGGTCTATGTAAAAGGATAAATATCAAGACCATTTGTAAGCCTATGGCAAATGGACAGCAGCGTCCAGTTCAGAGAACAGGGTTTTCAGCTTATCTTCAACTGATCTTAAAGTAGGTGACTCTGATAAGGGAAAAAAATCAATTATATAATTGGCAAAAGTTGCCCAAACGGTTGAACTCACATTTATGACTAACTGTGGCTTTAAAGATAGCACAGCTCGTGTGGCCCCAACATATGGACACTCACCTAAAAAACTTTCTGACAAACCTTATTCCATGATGCTTTCTAAATTGTTTATGATAATTGATAAAATAATAAAATTGACATACAAAATAATAGAACTAAACGAGATACATCTTGTCGGCTCCTTGTTGAACCCAAGTTATCGTACTTAATTGGATTTTTAGATTTAAAATACATTTTTTTTTAAATTGCAGATTTTTATCACATGCAGATTTCCATTGATTCTCCCAAAAATAAAAAAAAAATGCATGTTGAGTAATGAATATTTACATTTTGATATCTAAAATTTTCGAATGGGCAGATTTCAGTAAACTTACTTCAGGACTGTCTGATAAGGGTAAAGGCTTAAAGTTAGTGAAGAACCAAAATCATACATATGATTCTCTTTGTGCAAAAAAACTTTAACAAAGTAAACCTAGAATATTTGATGCTTGAAGTGAGATTTTGAGATCATCAAAATCTAAATGTAATTAGTCAAGATATCTGACAATAATGTACTTGAAATTAGGTGCTCTTCATTTCTCTGATGAAATCGTGAATCATTTAGGGGCAGTCATTTAACTATTTGTTTTAAAAGCCTTCATGTTGGATGTACATTACATAACTGAAATCTTTTACTATAAGAAGAGGTCAATATTTAAATCTAACATCTACAAGAGACTGTACAGTTTGATGTATGTTGCTTTCAGAATGACATCTGGCCCTAATGTAAACAATCTAAATCATAGATATCTAGAACAAATCTATCATGAGGCTCTAATTATAGTGGGTGATTAAATCTCCAAAGCAAATAATTATAAACCTAGATCTAAATGTTAGTTATAATTTGTCCTTTTTTTTTATTTTTATACGACCAGGTGGAGCCTAGTGAGAAGTTATAGACCTAATCGATATTGATCATATTCAGCTCTAATGCCCCGAATAGACAAATATAAAGAGAGCAGTGCTCAATATGTAAGCTAGAATATAGCCCTTTATGTATACTCTGATGATTAAACCTTTTGTTTATGGTGCCTCAGTTGGGCCAGTAAGATACAGAAAGCAATAACATTTGGGGAACACAACTGTAGAAGAGCTACAGGCTATTCAATATCTTAGTCTGAGCACACACACAAAACAAAAAAAAATTAACTAAATCAGTAAGAAAATAAAAAGCTTCACAATCCTGGCTCTGTGTAAAATCACATTTTGTTTTATTTCAGAGGCAAGGGAGGGGGGCGTGTGTCAAAAATTATTCTGAGGGGAGGTTGGCATTACTCTAAGCCTGATTTGAGGTTGGCAGGTGTGGTAACTTATATTTATTGCCCGCTTTAAAAACATCAAATTGCATAGGTGCTCTGTTAACATCATTTCTATTATTAAACATGCCCCTGCAAATTCTCTGTCGATTTACCTCGCGCAGTGGAATCCGACTTTAGATTTCCTTTCAAAATCCTAGGTAGGAATTTTTGGAGAAGGTAGGAAATTTTAGGTTGAGATATTGCTGGACACCCTGCTTTATTTACTTACATGTATCTTTATGTAAGTCGCCATGTAGCGATGTATTTTCGGGCTTTTTTACTTCAAATTTCAAAGAGGGTTAGAACGAGAGAGAGAGAGAGAGAGAGAGAGAGTGTGTGTGTATGTATATATATATATATATATATATATATATATATATATATATATATGACCTATTTTCAATCCAAAAATAGAAAATGACGAGGCACCAAACGTATGTATCTCTGGTTCATCTAAAATTAGGCCAATGGGTCCTGCAAAGACCCATTGACCTAATTATTTTCGTTAGGCAGAGATTTTGGTCATTCTTGCATGATATTCTTGTGCTTCTTTTAATATACATGTACAAGTTTATAACTCGTCATTACACCAAGAAAAACTTGCTTCATTAAAACCAGTTACAGCATTAGAAAAGAAAATCCTCAGTATATAAAGCCAGTTTAAAATTATTATTCTCTCTCTCTCTCTCTCTCTCTCTCTCTCTCTCTCTCTCTCTCTCTCTCTCTCTCTCTCTCTCTCTCTCTCTCTCTCTCTCCCTCCCTCTTCTAGACTGGGTTAAGATAACCTACATAAATCTAGATCTATTTCAACGCAATTACTAAGGGGAAAAAATATTTTTACTTTTTTTCTTTTTTTCTTTTTTGGGACAAACGTAAAACCGGTATCTGGTACCGAAGGCTCTTGCGATTCCATAGACATACTTCTGATAGATCAGAATTAACAAGTATTAAAGAAAATCCAAATGTAAGGTACTAGATCTAGCAATAAAGGTGATATTTGTATGCCGTAGATCTAATTTAGTTTGGAAAGTTAAAGAAAAAGCTACAAAATGAAGTGACATATGGTTAATAGTGGACAATGAAACTAAAAAAATGTAGATCTAAGCTTAATTTTCAGTGGTTAGTAGAAATTTTGTCAACAAAGCAAATTAATTTTAGGCCTATTGGTAGTTCCAAAAGCTATTTTTGTTTTAAATATTTTATTATGTAAGCCCCTAGTTTTGAATGTTGCAAAACTTAAAACCATTTCTAAAGAAACTCAAGTTTCAGTATACATTGTCGATTGTGGTCGAGACGCGTATAATTCAAGTCTTTTCAGTTGAATATTGCTCACCCGATCGGCTGGTTAATCAGCACACTGTTACGATGACGTTTGTTTATGGCTATCTAGAGCAACTCCTTCACGGTCAAAACAACCTCGCTCTCAATCTAAAATAAGGAAGGCGTGTTTTTCTTAGTGTGAATGTCAAGGCCTTGGTTCTTGCTGGGACCCGTCGGCCTAGTTTTGGATTAACAAAAGATACAAACTAAAATAGAGAGGGCGTGTTTTTCTTACAGTGTGAATGTCAAGGCCTTGGTTCTTGCTGGGACCTGTCGGCCTAGTTTTGGATTAACAAAAGATACAAACGTTTGTTGCCTCGTCTTTTTATCCTAGTCTTCATTTCGTTTCACCCCCATATTAATCTTTCTTTTTTGTGATTCCTTTTCAGAAGTAAGACGTGGGACCTTGTTTGAATCATCAAAGCTTTCTTATCATCCAGTTACCATTTCTCTTGATAATACTTTTAAAGAGAACAGGGAAAATATGTTGACTGGAGTAAAAACATAATTAATGTTTTGAAAAAAATCTTATGTGAATAATCAATTGTGCTTTATTGTAATGCAATGTAAGCTGAAAGACAAACAAATTAAAGTTCATTTAACAGGCAATGCCCTTATATGTATTATCTCTTTTAATGAAAATATCATATTCGTTTATGTTATATACATAAGTTTCATTGACGTTATTTTTAAGACTTGTATTATGTGTCTTTTTTAGGAAACGTGTGTTATAAAATTATTTCTTTTTACATTTTCTGAATAAACTCAGATAACTCTTTTTTTATCTGTCTTTGTTATTTTTGATACCTCCCACATTCAATACATTGAGAGTTAAAACCCAAAGGTTTTCGTATGTGCTTATGGTATTCATCAAGTGATTTCAATTCATTGCAATTTGCACAGAGTTTAAGATCCGTCATTTTTATACAAAAGAAATATTGAACTCCATTTAAAGTAATAGAAATATAAACTCTATTACCGAATTGATAATGCGTGGATGGTATGTGTTGAGAACATAACATGGAATAGCCAACTGCCACATAGATGGTGAATCAATATTGAATAATTAAATAGGGGTGAGAAAAACCTCTTTACTTCTATCTCTATAAACAAGCATAATAAAATATCATTATAATAGAATAGAATTCGAAATTAAAAAAAAAATATCAAAACGGTAGAATCGATTACGATTTTTTCTTTCTCTATACCAATACAATACCAATACTGTAGAATTGAAATGATCCCTATAAATCATCAAAATAATACCATATTATCAAAATACAATCGAATTTGAAACCGGAGCAAAAAGTGCCCTTATATATCCTTTTCATAACATTTTAAAGATTTTTTTAGTAATAATCATAATATTCCTCTTGGCTCTGAGAACTGTCCATAGCATTATTTATACTAGATATTGTTCTATTTCCACTCCCTTAAGTAAGACACTCTGCTTCCACTGTTATAGCTAATCTCGATTTACCCAAGCAGGATATAGCCCGTAACACTCAACGGCTGCATATATTGAATTTTATAAATACATGTTCTCTTAACATAACAAAATTGGCACGATTTTGGGGGGGGGGGGGTTAAGCGAGTGGGCAATAAGCTTTTTAACTGGAGTTAAAGCAAACCTTTACGATTGAACTGATGACTCGAAAAAGATCGAGATATAGATAGAGATAAAAGGTCTGGGACTTGCTAAAGAGATAATTATTGTGAAATGTGAGGAAAGAGAAACAAGCAGGTACATGGTCACTAACGCCAACGCCAAAAACGTACCCCATTGTGTAAAGGTGAATTTTAGAGACAGTAAAACTGTTAAATAAATGTTGTGGTTTGTTGATAAATGTTGTGGTTTGTTGTAATAAGAAATCGAAGACAACAGTGTTGCTGGTGCAATATTACTGAACACTGGCCCAACAAATGTTCGAAAAGAGGGGGAGAGAAGTGCAGAACACAGCTCACCCGAGAAGTTATGTGAGCGCGCTCTCAGGCGGAGAGAGTATCGGAGGAGACGAGGTATAAATGAAAAGCTCACAACACAAAGAAGGCATGAAAGATTAACCAAAGAAAGTTAAAAGGAAGGAAAGAGATAGAGGAGAAACAGAGGGCAGCATTCAAAAATCAAAATCAAAACAACTCTGATGTAGAGGACACAGACGAGGAGGAAAGAAGAGATACTTTCCAAACACCCAACGCTAGAGTCGCTACTGACACACAAACAGAAAACGAAAAGAAAAGCACACTTAGAAAAGGATTCACTAAAACAATGCAAGATACGTTGATAAAATATAACTAAGCCAACAAGACCAAAAAGGGAGACTTAAAAATTCGATTCTCCGGTGGCCATATTGTTTTTAAGCTATTTATAGAGATAGAAATATCAGAATTGGATTCCCCTTTTCTATAAATATTCCCGCCGGGGAATCCAGTTTTGATTTTTCTATCTCTATAAATAGATTAATATAAAAAAATATGGCCACCGGGTAATCCAAATAGTTCAAAATCTTTAAACCCAGAGTTTCCATCTCTAAAAACATTATTTCAATAATACCCGCCAATATGGCCGACGGTAATTTCTTTTTTAGTAATCAACTATAATAAGCATATTTCGAATATGGCCGCCGGTTAAATCTATTTTGTTAAGCTCTATAATTAGCATAATTCCAATATGGCCGCCAGTTAATTTTATTTTGGTAATCTCTATAATTAGCATATTTCCTATATGGCCGCTGGTTAATACTATATTGGTAAGCTCTATAATTAGCATAATTCCAATATTGCCGCCGGTTACTTCATTTTTAGTAATCTCTATAAATAGTATAATTCCATTATGGCCGCCGGTTAATTCTAGTTTGGTAATCTCTATAATTAGCATAATTCCAATATGGCCACCAGTTAATTCTATTTTGTTAAGCTCTATAATTAGCATAATTCCAATATGGCCGCCAGTTAATTTTATTTTGGTAATCTCTATAATTACCATATTTCCTATATGGCCGCTGGTTAATACTATATTGGAAAGCTCTATAATTAGCATATTTCCAATATTGCCGCCGGTTACTTCTTTTTTAGTAATCTCTATAAATAGTATAATTCCATTATGGCCGCCGGTTTATTCTAGTTTGGTAATCTCTATAATTATCATAATTCCAATATGGCCGCCAGTTAATTCTATTTTGGTAAGCTCTATAATTAGTATAAGTCCAATATGGCCGTCGGTTAATTCCTTTTTGGTAATCTCTATAATTATCATATTTCCAATATGACCGCTGGTTAATTGCAATGTGGCAATCTCTATAGATAGCATAATTCCAATATGGTCGTCGGTTAATTCCTTTTTGGTAATCTCTATTATTAGCATAATTCCAAAATGGCCGCCGGTTAATTCTATTTTGGTAATCTCTATATTAGCATAAATCCAAAATGGCCGCTGGTTAATACTATATTGGTAGGCTCTATAATTAGCATCAATTCAAAATGGCCGCCGATTAAATCTATTTTGGTAATCTCTATAATTAGCATATTTCCAATATGGCCGCCGGTTAATTCTGTTTTGGTATGCTCTATAAATAGTATAATTCCAATATGGCCGCCAGTTAATTTCATTTTGGTAATCTCTATAATTAGCATATTTCCAATATGGCCGCCGGTTAATACTATATTGGTAAGCTCTATAATTAGCATATAATTAGCATAATTCCAAAATGGCCGCCGGTTAATTGCAATATGGCAATCTCTATAAATAGTATAATTCCAATATGGCCGTCGGTTAATTCCTTTTTGGTAATCTCTATTATTAGCATAATTCCAAAATGGCCGCCGGTTAATTCTATTTTGGTAATCTCTATATTAGCATAATTCCAAAATGGCCGCTGGTTAATACTATATTGGTAGGCTCTATAATTAGCATCAATCCAAAATGGCCTCTGATTGAATCTATTTTGGCAATCTCTATAATTAGCATATTTATAATATGGCCGGCGGTTAATTCTATTTTGGTATGCTCTATAAATAGTATAGTTCCAATATGGCCGCCAGTTAATTTAATTTTGGTAATCTCTATAATTAGCATATAATTACCATAATTCCAAAATAGCCGCCGGTTAATTGCAATATGGCAATCTCTATAAATAGCATAATTCAAATATGGCCGTCGGTTAATTCCTTTTTGGTAATCTCTATAATTAGCATAAATCCAATATGGCCGCTGGTTATTTCCAATATGGCAATCTCTATAATTAGCATAATCCCAATATTGCCTCCAGATAATTCTATTTTGGTAAGCTCTATAATAAGCATAATTCCAATATGGCCGCCGGTTAATTCTATTTTGGTAAGCTCTATAATAATCATAATTCCAATATGGCCGCCAGTTAATTCTATTTTGGCAATCTCTATAATTAGCATAATTCCAAAATGGCCGCCGGTTAATTCTATTTTGGTAATCTCTATAATTATCATATTTCCAACATGGCCGCCGGTTACTTCCAATATGGCAATCTCTATAAATAGCATAATTCCAATATGGCTGCCGGTTAATACTATATTGGTAAGCTCTATAATTAGCATCAATCCAATATGGCCGCCGGTTAATTCCATTATGGCAATCTCTATATATAGCTTAATTCCAATATGGCCGCCGGTTAATTCTATTTTGGCAATCTTTAAAAAAAGCATAATTCCATTATGGCCGCCGGTTAATTCTAGTTTGGTAATCTCTATAATTAGCATAATTCCAATATGGCCGCCAGTTAATTCTATTTTGGTAAGCTCTATAATTAGTATAAGTCCAATATGGCTGCCGGGTACTTCTATTTTGGTATAATCTATAAATAGAGGATATAAATAGGATAATTCCAATATGGCCGCCGGTTAATTCTAGTTTGGTAATCTCTATAATTAGCATAAATCCAATATGGTCGCCGGTTAATTCTATTTTGGTAATCTCTATTATTATCATAATTCCAATATGGCCGCCGGTATATTTATTTTTTACAATCTCTAAAATTAGCATAATCCCAATATGGCCGCCGGTTAATTCTATTTTAGTAATCTCTATAATTAGCATAATTCCAATATGGCCGCCGGGTAATTCTATTTTGGTAATCTCTTAAAAAAGCATAATTCCAATATGGCCGCCGGTTTCTTCTTCTTTAGTAATCTTAATAAATAGCATAATTACAATATGGCCGCCGGTGAATTTTATTTTGGTAATCTCTATAATCAGCATAATCCCAATACGGCCGCCAATTAATTCTATTTTGGTAATATCTATAATTAGCATAATTGCAATATGGCCGCCAATTTATTCTATTTTGGTAATTCTATAATTAGCACATTTCCAATATGGCCGCCGGTTAATTCCAATATGGCAGTCTCTATAAATAGCATAATTGCAATATGGCCGTCGGTTAATTCTATTTTGGTAATCTCTACTATTATCATAATTCCAATATGGCCGCCGGTAAATTTATTTTTTTACAATCTCTAAAATTAGCATAATCCCAATATGGCCGCCGGTTAATTTTATTTTGGTAAGCTCTATAATAAACATAATTCCAATACGGCCGCCAGTTAATTCTATTTTGTTAAGCTCTATAATTAGCATAATTCCAATATGGCCGCCAGTTAATTTTATTTTGGTAATCTCTATAATTAGCATATTTCCTATATGGCCGCTGGTTAATACTATATTGGTAAGCTCTATAATTAGCATATTTCCAATATTGCCGCCGGTTACTTCTTTTTTAGTAATCTCTATAAATAGTATAATTCCATTATGGCCGCCGGTTAATTCTAGTTTGGTAATCTCTATAATTAGCATAATTCCAATATGGCCGCCAGTTAATTCTATTTTGGTAAGCTCCATAATTAGTATAAGTCCAATATGGCCGCCGGTTAATTCTATTTTGATAAGCTCTATAATTAGCATAAATCCAATATGGCTGCCGGTTAATTCTGGTTTGGTAATCTCTATAATTAGCATAATTCCAATATGGCCGCCAGTTAATTCTATTTTGGTAAGCTCTATAATTAGTATAAGTCCAATATGGCCGTCGGTTAATTCCTTTTTGGTAATCTCTATAATTATCATAATTCCAATATGGCCGCTGGTTAATTCCAATATGGCAATCTCTATAGATAGCATAATTCCAATATGGTCGTCGGTTAATTCCTTTTTGGTAATCTCTATTATTAGCATAATTCCAAAATGGCCGCCGGTTAATTCTATTTTGGTAATCTCTATACTAGCATAAATCCAAAATGGCCGCTGGTTAATACGATATTGGTAGGCTCTATAATTAGCATCAATTCAAAATGGCCGCCGATTAAATCTATTTTGGTAATCTCTACAATTAGCATATTTCCAATATGGCCGCCGGTTAATTCTGTTTTGGTATGCTCTATAAATAGTATAATTCCAATATGGCCGCCAGTTAATTTTATTTTGGTAATCTCTATAATTAGCATATTTCCAATATGGCCGCTGGTTAATACTATATTGGTAAGCTCTATAATTAGCATATAATTACCATAATTCCAAAATAGCCGCCGGTTAATTGGAATATGGCAATCTCTATAAATAGCATAATTCAAATGTGGCCGTCGGTTAATTCCTTTTTGGTAATATCTATAATTAGCATAAATCCAATATGGCCGCTGGTTATTTCCAATTTGGCAATCTCTATAATTAGCATAATCCCAATATTGCCTCCAGTTAATTCTATTTTGGTAAGCTCTATAATAAGCATAATTCCAATATGGCCGCCGGTTAATTCTATTTTGGTAAGCTCTATAATAAGCATAATTCCAATATGGCCACCAGTTAATTCTATTTTGGCAATCTCTATAATTAGCATAATTCCAAAATGGCCGCCGGTTAATTCTATTTTGGTAATCTCTATAATTATCATATTTCCAACATGGCCGCCGGTTACTTCCAATATGGCAATCTCTATAAATAGCATAATTCCAATATGGCTGCCGGTTAATACTATATTGGTAAGCTCTATAATTAGCATAATTCCAATATGACCGCCGGTTAATACTATATTGGTAAGCTCTATAATTAGCATCAATCCAAAATTGCCGCCGATTAAATCTATTTTGGCAATCTCTATAATTAGCATAATTCCATTATGGCCGCCGGTTATTTTCATTATGGCAATCTCTATATATAGCTTAATTCCAATATGGCCGCCGGTTAATTCTATATTGGCAATCTTTAAAAAAAGCATAATTCAATTATGGCCGCCGGTTAATTCTAGTTTGGTAATCTCTATAATTAGCATAATTCCAATATGGCCGCCAGTTAATTCTATTTTGGTACGCTCTATAATTAGTATAAGTCCAATATGGCTGCCGGGTACTTCTATTTTGGTATAATCTATAAATAGAGGATATAAATAGGATAATTCCAATATGGCCGCCGGTTAATTCTAGTTTGGTAATCTCTATAATTAGCATAAATCCAATATGGTCGCCGGTTAATTCTATTTTGGTAATCTCTATAATTAGCATAATTCCAATATGGCCGCCGGGTAATTCTATTTTGGTAATCTCTTAAAAAAGCATAATTCCAATATGGCCGCCGGTTTCTTCTTCTTTAGTAATCTTAATAAATAGCATAATTTCAATATGGCCGCCGGTGAATTTTATTTTGGTAATCTCTATAATCAGCATAATTCCAATACGGCCGCCAATTAATTCTATTTTGGTAATATCTATAATTAGCATAATTGCAATATGGCCGCCAATTTATTCTATTTTGGTAATTCTATAATTAGCACATTTCCAATATGGCCGCCGGTTAATTCCAATATGGCAGTCTCTATAAATAGCATAATTGCAATATGGCCGTCGGTTAATTCTATTTTGGTAATCTCTACTATTATCATAATTCCAATATGGCCGCCGGTATATTTATTTTTTACAATCTCTAAAATTAGCATAATCCCAATATGGCCGCCGGTTAATTTTATTTTGGTAAGCTCTATAATAAGCATAATTCCAATATGGCCGCCAGTTAATTCTATTTTGGCAATCTCTATAATTAGCATAATTCCAAAATAGCCGCCGGTTAATTCTATTTTGGTAATCTCTATAATTATCATACTTCCAATATGGCTGCCGGTTACTTCCAATATGGCAATCTCTATAAATAGCATAATTCCAATATGGCCGCCGGTTAATACTATATTGGTAAGCTCTATAATTAGCATCAATCCAAAATGGCCGCCGATTAAATCTATTTTGGCAATCTCTATAATTAGCATAATTCCAATATGGCCGCCGGTTATTTCTATTTTGGCAATCTCTATAATTAGCATAATTCCAATATGGCCCTCGGTTAATTCTATTTTGGTAATCTCTATAATTAGCATAATTCCAATATTGCCGTCGGTTAATTCTTTTCCTTCCAGCTCTAAAAATAGCATAATTTCAATATGGCTACCGGGGAATCGAACTCTTACTTTCCCATCTCTATGAATAGTATAAATTCAATATGGCAGTTGGGGAAACGAATTGCACTAATTCCATCTCAAAGAATAGCATAGTTTCAATATGGCCGCCGATTAGTTCTTGTTTTTCCATCTCTATAAATAGTATCTTTTCAATATGGCCGCCGGTTAATTCTATTTCACCCAGCTCTAAAAATAGCATTGACTAAACCTGGATGATGCCCCAGTGATGTTGCATTCGTTTTCATTGGATAACGTTGCAATATAGAGTAGTAGTAGTAGTAGTAGTAGTAGTAGTAGTAGTAGTAGTAGTAGTAGTAGTAGTAGTAGTAGTAGTAGTAGTAGTAGTAGTAGTAGTAGTAGTAGTAGTAGTAGTAGTGGTAGTAGTAGTAGTAGTTGTACCAACAGCATCAGAAGTAGTGTAGTAGTAGTAGTAGTAGTAGTAGTAGTAGTAGTAGTAGTAGTAGTAGTAGTAGTAGTTAGTAGTAGTAGTAGAAGAAGTAGTAGTAGTAGCAGCAGCAGCAGCAGCAGCAGTAGTAGTAGTAGTAGTAGTAGTAGTAGTAGTAGTAGTAGTAGTAGTAGTAGTAGTAGTAGTAGTAGTAACAGCAGCAGCAGCAGCAGTAGTAGTAGTAGTAGTAGTAGTAGTAGTAGTAGTAGTAGTAGTAGTAGTACTGCTACTACTAGTAGTAGTAGTAATAGTAGTACTGCTACTACTACTAGTAGTAGTGGGTCTACATTGTAGTGATAGTAGCAGAAGTACAGTCAAGTCCGCTTATTTCGAAGTCATTAGGATAAAAAAAGGACTTCGAATTATCAGAATACATAGAGAGAGAGAGAGAGAGAGAGAGAGAGAGAGAGAGAGAGAGAGAGAGAGAGAGAGAGAGAGAGAGAGAGAGAGAGAGAGAGAGAGAGAGAGAGAGAGAGAGAGAGAGAGAGAGAGAGAGAGAGAGAGAGAGTAAAAAAATGTGGATGACAGATCAGAAATGTCGTGCATGGGGGTGGGGGTGGGATTAACCTTGTAGCTTTATTGCAGACTCTTGCTTGTAACGTAGGTGGTAAACACTCACACACACTTTGGACTCAACAGTAGTAATTTTACTTAGTACTAAGAGTAGTAGTATAAGAATTAGTAAGACTGCTACATGTGTGTACATGTATTACGATTAGAAGTAAAAACAGCAGCAGTAATAGTAGTAGTAGTAGTGGCAGCAGCAAAAGTAGTAGTAGTATTGTCTGTAGTTATACCAATGGTAAATGTGGTTATACATAACACATCAAAACAAAGAAATGCATACTGGCACAAGCTGATGAAGAAATTTTAATCAAATCAAATCATAAAACAGTGACAATATCAATAAGCTTAAAAAGGAAATAAAATCTAGAAAACATTAGCATGTTCATTAAGGGACATAAAATAAATTTCATAATAATGTAACCAAAATGCATAGACCGTGGGGTAGCGGGTGAAACCCCCCCTAGGGATTTTTGTACACCCATATTTTCTCAAAGGTGACCCATCTAGGTGTAAGAAAATCGATGTTAGCCAAATGGAAAGTGTCATCTTCATATAGTTATTGCCATTTGTTTACGGGCTTTTGGCATTTTTCAAATAAGGGGGTGGGGTTGTTATTTCAGTCATACATTGATTATTTCTACACAAAAGTACACATATTATAACTCATATGAAAGCTAAAATGATGCTCTTTCTTATGGTGAAAACAGATTTACAAAATCTTTTACGGTAAAAAAGATATATTGGTTCAAAGTCAGATTTTGTGTCAAAACGGAAAAATTAAGATATGTCAAAACCACTGAAACTAAAATTTCTTGTTGGGATTTTTCAACACCTGTATTTCTTGATTTGAAACCTCTCATAGTAAGAGAATATGGGTATAAGTTACTTTGGAAGTGTCATCTTCATGAGTAATTCCCCCTTGTTTACGTTTTTTTGCATATCTTCAAATAAGGGGGTAGGGTTGTTCTTTGAGTCATATCTCCACATCTGCTCAAGCAAATGGGCATTTGTTGGTACTCAAATGAAAGCTAAAAAGCTACTCTTTCATGTAGTGTAACCTATTTTACAATATCTTAAACTAATCAAATTTTATTTGTATTCAAAGTGCATTTGCCTTGCGAAAATGCAAAACTGAAATATTCAGCTTATCTAAACCAAACCTTGTAAGTAAAGAGTCAATAATTTCTACCTTTTCTAAAGCATTGCACTCCAAGGTGTTTAAAAATATGAGATAGTTTGATTTTAATTGTCTTCTTCATAGAATTATGGTCTTCTATGATGAATCAGTTCTGTCCTACGTGCAAACTAGGGGGGAGGTTTCTTTTTTCAGTCATACCTCCATATTAGCTCAAGCAAATGGGTACTTGTTGGTACTCAAATAAAAGCTAAAAAGCTATTCTTTCATATTATGTAACGGGTTTTACAATATCTTTAGCCAGTCAAATTTTATTTGTATTCAAACTACATTTACCTTGCGATAATGCAAAACTTAAATAGTCAGCAGTCAAAATCAATCTTATATGAAGAAGTAAACATTTTATGGGTTTAAATGACATTTACCTATCACTTTCACAAGCCTATCAAAAAGACATCACTGAAGACCTTTCAAAACTGTCAGAAAAGTGTCTCTGTAAAAACATCAAAACAACAGAAAGTACAGATTGTTGCACAGAGGAACATTTTTGGACAGCTGTTGATGCTAAGTACTGATCATGAGTTGGATCTCCAAAAAGTATTAGCATATCCACTAAGTCCAATTCCATGGGCCCTTGTAACATCAGGCGGACTTCCCACAAAAACAGACAAAAGTGTATTAATGCACAAACTGGAAAGCCCTGGTGCCCTTGCCGATGCCACAAGCAATACAAATACACTAAAAGAAGTAATCATTGATGGAAATGCTCTGCTTCACTCCCTTAAAAATATTCACGAAACTTTTGGCCAACTGACAGAAAAGATCTTCCACCTCTTACCCCAAGCTGAATGTATTCATTTTGTGACAGATTCGTACAATGTGAAATCAATCAAATGTCTTGAGCGGATGAGAAAAGGCTCCAGCCAAACACAACCCTTGCTGTTGCGTGGACAATCAACAAAAACCCCAAGAGACTGGAAGTCCTTTTTATCCAATGATGAAAACAAGAGAAATTTCATCAACCTACTTCTGCAATTGTGGGAGGATGATAAATATGCAGAACAACTCAAAGACAGGGAAATCATGTTTGCGTCAGCAGAACAGTGCACCCATTTGACGAGCAGCGATGGAGTGACAACAGAATCAACCATTGTGCACTCGCTGTGTTCATTTCACGAAGAAGCGGACAATCGCATTATACTTCATTGTTTTCATGCAGCCCAAAATAACTGTGATGAGATTGTCGTCCACTCTCCGGACACAAATGTCTTTTTATTCCTGCTGTACTTTGCCACTGAAATGTCAAAGCCATTATTCTTACAGACTGGAACAGGGTGTCATCGCAGACTCATCAACATATCTGTCTTAGCTGAGATGCATGACAAAAGTGTTATCCGTGCTATTTTGGAGTTTCATGCATTTACAGGGTGTGACACCACTAGTGCATTCCTTCGAAGAGGAAAAATGAAGCCATTGAAGATCATGAAAGCAAAACCACTATTTCTGCTTGCATTTGAGGCTCTTGGTGTGAATGATGCTGTAGGTGCTAACTTGCTGTCTGACTTGGAACAGTTTGTTTTTTTCATGTATGGGAAACCTACATATTCAGATGTGAACAAGCTTCGTTTTGACATGGTTCGTCAACGTTTTCAAACAGGGTCTGGAAATGTACTGACTAACTCTGATGGAATCGATTTTAGTTTGTTGCCTCCATGTCGATCCACTCTCCAAATGCACATCAAGCGTGTGAATTATCAGACACTACTTTGGAAGAAATCGACCATCTCATTTCCAGATTTACCACCAGCTGAGGAGCATGGCTGGAAGGTGACCTTGGATGGAGACCTTGACTATAATTGGTGTGCAGGAGACATTGTTCCTCAAGATCTGGTGGATATCTTGTCAAGCTATCAGCCAGAAGATGATGAAGATGATGTTTGTGACAGTTTTTCAAATGAGTTTGACAGTGACAGTGAGAACAGTGACAATGAAACGAGTGACAGTGAAGAAGAAAACTAACCAGCTTCTGTTAAGATCTTGCTGCAATGTTTCATCCAGATCGAAAAGAATGTGTGTTTGTGTGTGTATGTGGGTGAGAGAGAGAGAGAGAGAGAGAGAGAGAGAGAGAGAGAGAGAGAGAGAGAGAGAGAGAGAGAGAGAGAGAGAGAGAGAGAGATGTAAATGTTATAGACATTATCTTATTTTGGTTATGCATTGTACAATGATCTCACATCACACGCTATGCCTTTCCCTGTGTGAATATGCTTCAACTGTGTGTACTTATTGGTTTCATGCCTTGAATTACAATGCTCAGTTAGTTTCTATTACTAATATGTATTCTGCATGCTATGTGATATGTACTTGCCAACATTACAAATTCGCCACTTGAAGCCACTGATATTTATACATAGTTTCCACTGGTTCATTTTAAATGTGGGCAAGTGCATATTATGGAGAAATTGAATGTCACAGACAATATTTTCTCATTCCTCTTGTGTACAATAATGGCAATTTCTTGTGGTTATTCTGAATTCATTACTAAGTTTCATTGTTCCCACATAACATTCTTGAATTCTGATGATTTATAATGGTTTGTTACAAAAAACCCAAAGCTTATGTCTAACTATTATATGACATTACTATTTAATTGCATGCATTTTTCCTTGAGAAAGTTCACATGAGTGTTCTCCATTATTTTGTCAAGTATTGCACCTATAACACATTCATTTGCAAAATGTCATGCCTGGACTATTAAATGCAGAAATGCGCCTTAATATCTACATTTGTAATACAATGTAGTTTATTCAGTCTCACTTAAAATCGACCTAACACACATTTTCCTACACTTTGGAGTGTGATGCTTTAGAAAAGGTAGAAATTACTGACTCCTAACATGTAATGTTGAGTTTAGACACAATGAATATTTCAGTTTTACGTTTTCGGAAGGTGAATGTAGTTTGAATGCAAATAAAATTTGACTAGCTTAAGATATCGTAAAACCCGTTACAGTGCATGAAAGAGTAGCTTTTTAGCTTTCATTTGAGTACCAACAAGTGCCCATTTGCCTGAGCAGATGTGGAGATATGACTCAAAAAAGAACCCTACCCCTTATTTGAAGATATGCGAAAAAAACGTAAACAAGGGGGAATTACCCATGAAGATGACACTTCCAAAGTAACTTATACTCATATTCCCTTACTATAAGAGTCTAGCAAGACAAGAGTTATGAAGCTTTCATTTAAAACACTCATCTCTCACTTGCTGTGGTTTTCTGTGTATATATGTATATATAGATCTATCTATCTATCAGTCAATCTCTTTTTATGTATTATACCATCAATTCATTCAAAAACAAGAAAAAGATAACCAATAAAGACCTTAAAAAGAGTTAGAACAATGTATTTTTAGCTTCTTTCTACACCATCTCCAACAAAACCACTCCATGTACAGTAATTTTAATGAATTTTGATCTGACAATTATCATGTACACAAAGGCAAAGAATTTATGAAGATCCCTTGACAGATTCGTCATTTGGAGGAGAAGGATTCATCGCATTACAAAATAACTTTATTATAAAATCTTATGTAAAGCGCTAGTGCTAAAAAAGCTCTCATATGCCCGCTTTAGAATCATTCACACAATACAAGAAAGCTTTACCAAAAGCTAGAAAACCATCTCAAGTGATGAGGGAGATGGATGAGATTGCTGGAATAAAGGTGGAACTAGTGGAAGCTAACATCAATTTAAAGTTAATTAAAGATCGAACTGTAAGTGAATAGTTTCTTTTCACAGCAACTCTCCGAATTCTTTTTCAAGCAGAAGACCCAACACTCCTCACAAAACCACACCTTTGATTTGAACTTTGATCTTATATTCACACATTCAAAATGAAACCATTCAAGGCAATGGTCACAGCGTACCATCTTCAATGTCAGATCATCAATGCTCTTACGTGTAGGACAAACACAATGACCAGATTTCTTTTTTTCTTCCAATCGTGACAAAAGCAACTTGAATGCACTGTCACCAAAATAGGATCTCACACAAGCAATATCAACATATTCGTCAAGCAAACAAGATGAATTTTCATTATAAGGCTTGATGGCATCAACATCATACACTTCATGTGAATCAGGGCCAGTGAAATTAGACACAGCCCCAGACAGCAAAAATTTCACCCTTTCTTCCTGGTGCAATTTTGAATATTGCAGAGGTACTCTGGCCTTTCTTTTCCTGCCGGTAAATGTTTGTTTTATTTTTGGTCTCCCATTAGTCTTTACCCTGACCAATTTGGCCGCAGCAAAACTGATCCCTGGGTCGCAAGTACAAGAGCATCGTCACCAGTTGCATTCGTCTCATCGTCACCAATTGTATTCGTCTCATGCGTGCCCTCACCCAATTTAATACTTGAATCCTGAGAATTAAAGAAAGTTTCAACAGCCAGTCCTGAAGCTCCTACCATCGTACTATCAGCAGGATTACAACTGCTTTCTAAAATCACAACTTCTCCATTGCCTTTCCAGTGGTTTAAAAGATTCTGCAGCTGCTCCATCTTTGATTGGAAAGCAGCAGTTCCCAAAAGAGACAAGTAACCACTAATTTCCTTCATTAATCGTTCAGCATGCAAATATTTTTCTTCTAAGGTGAGTGTCTTGGAAGAGGAGTTGACTGGGTTTGCTTCAATACATCCCTCAGTTCACGAGGGAAATGTCAATGTCTAATTTCTGCTAAATCTATGGTCACACTGTATATTTTGGTAGAGTGGAGCCTCAATATGTTTTCTGAGAGCAAAAATGTGCCTACACTGTAATTTCAAGTTTACAAAAAACTTGCAATTGCAAGATTTACTTGTTGTATGGTAAACAGTTTCTGCTGATGATTTTAGTTCATAAATGTCATTTGCTGACTCTGTGAAAGAATATGAAAATTTCTTAGTGATTTCATACTGCTCTAAAATCAGCCTTGCTGCAAAAGATGTAACATTGAGGTATACTTCACCAATAACCGGATCCGAATCTTTGGAATTATATCTTCTTTTCATGCTTTCTACTGTTGTGATAACTGTGGCTACCTGAAGAAGATGAGAGTCATATTTCTGTAAAAGCAGTAGGGCTTCACTGAGGCTTATCTTGGAATGCAGAAGAGTTTTGATTTTGCCATGGTAAGATTCAAAATGATTCGTCGTGGTTACATGTAGCCGAGGGATATCCAAGTTCAGGAAATTTGCCCACATCTGTGGACAATTCCACCAATTCCTCTGTAAATACTCTACAATTGGAGGTGGGGCAAGAGATGAAAGTTCATCTTTGAAATTATTGTAGCTGTCCTCTGTAAGAGCATTGGCTTGTTGCTCAAATATATCTTGTAAAACTTTTACAATGTGAGCTGCCAGTCCTTTCCCTTGAAAAGCTCTTTTGAAGGCTTGCTTCATGTGGAAGTGACATAATGAGATTTCTACCTGTGGCATGGCACTTTTAATAGCCACCACCTCAGATAAGTCTTTGTCCACAAATATAGTGCTTGTTTGACTGCTGTCGTAACGGTCCACCAAGAAGTCCAAACAAGTTCACAAGATAGTTTTGTCCTCATGGCGTATAAAGGCATGCAGGACTGAATGACCTGCCCCATTTTGGTCAATGCATATAACAGTTAATAGAGGTAAAAGATAGTGATTTGTCTTATATGTGGAATCCATTATAAGTACCTCTGGATAGCGAGATATCCAGTTTTTCATTGAGGAGGACATGTAGACAAGGTACTGGAATACACCGGTACTTTCATCCAACTCATAGGCAACATCACCACCGCTTTCTTTCAATGAGTTGATAAACTGCTCCACTTTTGTAATATCATCCTGTTTGCTTTGGCTATGCTTTAGCCTCAAACTTTTTAACATCACTTTGGAGTAACGTTTTACCCTGAGTTTGTTCAACATGGAGACGGACATCAAGACTAGAGACAGAACTACAGTTAAGAAGAGACTGCACACCTTCTGTCAAAATTGGCCTTCTATTTTCAGGATATGCCTTGAATGTCTGAAAAACAAAGATTGGATCATTTAACATCACCATATGTTAATTTGACAAACTCTGAGATCATTGTATCCAAAAACTTCTTCCACAACAGTTTCATTGAAATGTCAAAATCATTTTCAAATTACCTCCCTAAGTGCCATACTAAGAAAGAATTTTTTTTTAAACTACATTTATCAACAGCAACATTACCATAATCATTGAAAGGGCTCAATCTGTGATAGGAGATCCACACTGAATGATCAGATTTATAAATTTATACAAAACCTCTGTAAAGCAAAATGTGTGTGCTGTCCTCTTCTTTAACTTAATGATGAAGTCTCAACTTCAGTTTATAATTACAGTGGAACTCAGTCATAATGACAACTCATGATCTTTTTATAAAGTATCGTTAAAGCAAGGGTTGCCTTTATTCCCACAAAAGGGAAGAAATGAATGGGTCATAAGTGGTTTGCCAAAGCTTTGCTGTGAGTGAAATGCATAGATCTTGCAGGACCATGGTAGTCGCTATTCAAGCTGTTGTTAAATATGGGTTCCATTGTATGTCTTGCATACCCTCCAAATATCTCAAATGAATACATTTAAAGTGTAAAAAATGTTTGAAAGTTATGAAGACCAAAAAATTATTGTTACTAGTTGAAACTTGAATGACAAACCAGACCAAACACTCCAGTCCATTATTATTAACAACTGTTTGTTTTTATATAAAAAAGTTCTAATATTAAAAGTATCAATATCTCTTACCGACTCTGAAACATCATGATTGTATTCAAGAATAATTTTTGTGAGGCGGTAGACAAACTGGCCCCCTGTCAGACACTTTTCAGACACAACTTTGACCAACACAGGGCATCCACTTGATTGTGCTGAAGAAAAAAAAGAAAGAAAAAGAAAACAGGAGTTTAACAATTGTTTCAAACATATAAGATAAAATGAATTGTTTTATAAACACATACCCTCATTTATTTAGCAGTGAGTAGCTTGTTTGAACTTGAGAAATAAAAGTGAGTAAAACATGGGCACTTTAGTTTCAAGATGTCTGCTTGGCTTTTATTGTACAGTATAAGTATGACTAATGAAGGGAAAAAGTCAGAAAAAAGATGCTTTGAACACAAAGGGTGCTGGTGTAAAAGCAATTTTCTTTTCACTATGTTGCATTAATTATTATACATGTAATTTCCTGAGCTGTGATATGTTGTATTAATAAAAAAAAATTAGGGTACACTCCATTGCCTACAGATAGTACATGTAGTATACTGTTAATATTTTTGTGTTAATCCCACTTGCAAGTTCTTTTATCTTTTTTTTTCCTATTGTGTAATTTATAATGGATATAAGATCTTTTCAATACTTTTCAATAATTCTGCTGATTGAAAAAGAATCTATGAATATGACTTGTACACGTATACTCAATACAAGTTGCAAAAAATTCAAGGACATCTAAAATTCAACTTACCTTAGGTTAGCTCTAATTCCTTTGCTGACACTTTTTTGTGGTCTCCCACCTCACTTATATAGACAAAAGTAGCATACTCATATGTTCCTTTTTCAAATTTCAGCTGTGAAATAAAGAGAAAAAAAATGAGACGTTTCAGCCATGCATAAATGATCATAATACATTAACCAAGCCAGTTTTACCATCAATACTAAATCTGACACATCTTATGACCTTAATGATTCTTGTCCATTACAATTGTCAGTTCTTTACTTTGTTTTACAAGATAAACTGAACCTTAAGCTGAGATGACTCAATTGACTATGCTTCTCACTGAAGATTATCCTGAAGTGAATTAAGACAAAGCATATATTAGGGAATTGTTGAGTTTTCATTTATGGGAATGCCAATAAGTTATCAAGGTCTGGAACAAATCAGGATAATGTTAAAAATGTTTGATGCATGAGTGTTTGTGGATCATTTTCAATGGGTATGACTGTAATCCATAGGTATAATGGCTATTGATCTTATGAAACTGTAATAATTTCTAAAAATAATTTGAGTCTTTCTGCTTCAATACTTTGTGCAGGCCCCAGCATTTTGAATCACTTTTAGTTCCAGACCACTCAAGTTCACTATAGTTTTGCTTTCACTCACATCATGAATAGATTGCACGTTGCTGTTTAGCCACTGATCAAGTTAATCAATTTTAGAACTGTATCACTTGTGGATCTACACATAACATTATCATATAAATCACTGTAAAGACATTTATAGGTCTACATTATGTAGATCTATATTTGTTATTTAAGTGCTATAAACCAACCACACATTGTCTTGGGAACAAACCTCTCTAAAAGTGATTTCAATCGCTATTTTTAAAAGAACAGATCTATCAGTATTATCAGTATCAAATGACACAAATTCTTTAACACAAACAATGCGTGAGTGGTGATATTCATGACTAAAATCGCAATGATAGCAATCACATCTAAAACTAGATTTAGATCTATAGATACGCATGATGTTGAAGTCAACACTTAAACGCAGCTGAATCTAGTCTATACTCAGGATCTTTCCTGGTGCATCCTCATCATTATTCACATCTAGATCTAGAACCAATTATGTGTGACAAGACCTCGAATCTTATCTACACAGTCTAGTGGCCGTATTCAAAACATTTTGGAATTAACGCACACATAAAATTAGTGACCTGTCTTTTTTTTTTTTCAATAATGGCTTCCATTGGGCTTGATTAAAAAATAAAAATGTCCTAATTCTAATAGCAAGCCTAAGGCAAAATCTCATGAGTTCAATAATGACTGATGATTAAGCTCATTTAAAAAAATCAGTTTACCACTATCAAAGTATATGAGAGCAATATATACATGTATGTATGATTACATCTCTCTATAAATATTTTATTTGAATCTTTTTTTTTTTTTTAAATTCAATTGTTCTTGTTCACTTTTTGTTATGATGTATAAATTTAGAAGTTATGGATTTTTGAGGATAATATTTTTATTTTCTATGAATCAGGACTTATCAGGGCTGAAATGTAAAAACATTTTTTTTAAAGTAAGAGCAAATAATAGTAATAATAATAATAATAATAATAATAATAATAATAATAATAATAATAATAATAATAATAATAATAATAATAATAATAATAATAATAATGATGGTGTTAATGAGGTTTAAAAAGAAACAAACAAACAGAGAAAATCAAAAGAATATAATCTCAAGAACTGTGGAACTCATGCATTTTGAAAACTGGTTTGTGGAACCACTACTAAATAAACCATGTACTTCTCTTTTCATAATTTCCATCATGGATGTATATGCCTACTCTCATTTGAATTAGGAAAATTCCAGCGTTGAATTTTGAGACAATTTTTAATACATAGATCAGTGTAACATGTATGCTAATTGTTACTGAAAAATGAGAATTTGTAAAGAAAACCTTACTATCTAAGTATCTTGCCCTCTGTCAGTAAGTTTGTCTGCCTGCCTCTCTCTCTTTTTCTGTCTTCCTGTCTCTCTTCCTTTCTTTTCTCTTTACTTTGGTGATATGTAGATACATTTAGAGAGAAAGACGAGAGAAAATAAGAGAGAGAGAGAGAGAGAGAGAGAGAGAGAGAGAGAGAGAGAGAGAGAGAGAGAGAGAGAGAGAGAGAGAGAGAGAGAAAGAGAGAGAGAGTTATTGAAAATCTAGGAATTTCATTAAATTAATACTGTAGTCATAGTCTGCATGAGTCTGCAACTGTACAGAATCGACAAAGGCATTCAACTTTATTTCAAGTAGTTTGAGTTTGATTGCAATTGCTCAGCCTTAATAAATGAACAAAGCTAACATTTCTCTCTCTCTCTCTCTCTCTCTCTCTCTCTCTCTCTCTCTCTCTGTATAGGTTTAGTGATACCATCTTGAAACGAAATTCTATTTCATGGCTTACTGGTATATGTGACGACGATTAAACTTAAACTATCGTTTATGTAGGTTTAGTCTATTCATCATTCATCACTTCCAAATCCCTAGATTCTGTAGTGTTTGCAATCTAGATCTAAGTCTAGGCAAGTCTACATTTCAGATCACTACTGTAGATCTAAGACTTCAGTAACTGAACTCATTGTATTGTCGATAGATATTTTTCCTTTCCATCCTTTTCTTTTATTTAACCATTCACTCACAATTGATCATTTTCCGTTAATTGCAGCTGAGTAATAAAAAGGCATCAGATTTTATTCAACTCTTTTCTAGATCTAGATTTGTTATAAAGTATATTTAAAGACTACAAAAAAGTGCAATAAGTCTGTCTTGCAAACGCTCCCAAAGCCACCATATTGGGAGAGAAAAACAATTCCTTGGTTACCAAAACGATTGGAAAGTGTTCGTAGCGATCGTAAAAAATTTAGGGTAGGCCTGAACCTATCGTTAACGTGATCGTTAGCTCTTTTTAAAAAGTTCCCCCTAACGATAACCTAACGACCTGTCGTTAGCGAAAATTTGCCTTTTGAATGCGTCGTTAAATTAACCCATGCGTTAGCCAGTTAGCGACAACCTAACGATGGCGTTAAATTCATTTGAATACGGGCACAGGTCTCTTGGGTTGAGATGATGGTCAGTCAATGTTTTATTTCAATTATGGCAATTGGTTTCAGCTTTACTTTGATTTCAAGGTGAGTCAGATCTAAAACTAGTTATCATTGCTTCTTTCAAATAGTCACTTTTTATTGGTTCTAGCTTTCGACATTCAACATGTAACTTAAACCTGAGTCAAATAAGTGTTGAGTGCAACTTCAATATGTTAATCGAAATATAATTGTCATATCCCCTTTGCCATTGCTTTTAAAGCTGTCATTGTGGCAGTAGACTTATCTATATTTGAAAAAATATTACGGTTGATATAAGTAGGACTGAAATTAGTTTAGACTTAGTTTTTTCTCCAAATTGAGGTCACATTTGCACATGCTGTCGAGACAAAAATTCCCATGTTTGGTCATAACGTGCAGTTAAAGTCAGATGTTTATGTGACGAATATATGAATGAATTTATGGAGAACTGCAAATATGAAATAATGTGCACCCCAAAAGTAAAAGTCTATATTTATTATGCAATTATCGTGGACTTGTAATGTGCTGATGCTTCACACTTATTACTCTTAATACAGAACTAATTGACCAGTGGCTCGTAAATAAAGTCTCACGAAAATCACTGAACGTGAACGAGATTTAATTGCACTATGTGGGTCTCATTGGATCAAATCTGGATGAAAAGGTTGATGCCACCAATCTTCAATCATATGGCCGGTACTTGGTTCCAAAAAAAAAGCAAAAGCTCAAAAGTGATTAAAACATCCCTGCCTTTTGCACTTTTCTTGTAAGAAAATGTTTACACTGTTTGACTGAACAACAGCTAAGGCTTTTGTATTTTGCTTTTCTCTTTAAAGTTCTGTATTTCTCATTGCTGCATTATCTCTTTAAGGGTTAGACTTACCCAGTTGCTATAAAAAAATCTTCATGTTCATATCAATGAAAATCCGTTTGCACCCATAGATCTGTGGTCTTACTCGCTCGTCCAAAAAATCTGCGATTAACTTGTCATTCTTGAATGAATATTGTTTTAGCTTTTATTAAGATTTTTTGAGGACAATATAGCATCAATGCCTGCTGTAGTACTTGGTATATAAAAAACGGATGGCTGCCTGAGGTTGTGCGATTAGTTAAGGTGAAGTCTCCATTAGAATGGTCAACTCTTTACAGTTTCATAACCTATAGAATTAGAAAGACTTGTACTCTTTAGATTGTCTCTGGCTTACTTGTGCCTAATCACATCCCTGGTCCACTAAAATAACTTGCAACATAAAATCTAAAAACAATAACAGATGAGACGAATTAGATATTGCTAGTGACACGTTCAGCCTACTGGGCAGGGAAAGACTGGAGTGCCTCTGTCCTGACTCACTAGAGCAGAGGACAAACTAGAGAATCTTTATCGTTAAAGAACCCTTATAGACCTAAAAAAATGAGTTAAAAAGGAAATTGTTAAGATGGAGTGGAGCCATTTTTAAAGCAAGAACTTGTTTCACAGGCCAGCAGTATAATGTCCATAATGATTTTATACAAATCTGGAAATGAAATATCAAGTTTATCCTTATTGCATAGGTAAAGATAAAAGTTACAAACCTTTATTAATCACCTCTTAAATTACCGAAATTTCAACAAATAAAAAGTAAATAACACCTTTCTTTTAAATATGTCCTTTAGAATTGTCTGTAGAGAAATCAAATTACTGCTCTATTGTGACGTTTTGATATTTTCACTCTGATTGGGAGCCAATTGCTGGATACATGATTACATAGTCAAATAGTAAGATTTTGGGACAAGAGAATGGGTGTATGAGAGATGGGAGGGGATCGTGACTGAATGTGGTTTCCTCTAATGCACTTTTTCATCACTTTTTCCAACGCGCCAAAAAAACGGCGTCTAGTCAACTTGAAACTGATCCTGACTTAGTCTCCAAACAATCATATCTTCCATGTTGGTATTTAAATAAGGGATGATTCTCCATCGGATTTTCGAGTAGCTGTACTTTTCCATTTTTATTCAGTGGATAGAACAATATCTGATATAATCTTCTTTTAGCTTTATGTGTTCGTTTCGCGTTTCTTCAACTTAGTTTCTCCATCTTCACTGCCTTTCAGTTTATTCCCTTATATATCCTTTCTCATCATAGATTCAGTGTTTATTATTTGCGTCTGTCAATGTTTCTTATAATTTTAAAAAAATTTCCACCATAAGCTGCATGTTTTTCTGATATTAGAGTACCAGCAAGGCTTACAGACATACCTTGCACCTAAATATGAAAGTCAAACACGCTCTTTTAGAGCTGAAAGGGAATATTGTAAACTTGATTTGGGTGTATAGCGCCATTTTAAAAAGTATTTAAAAATTGCGTCAAACAGTAAGAGAACTGTCAAAGATGAAAATTGTAATATCTAAATTTAAATGTACAGAATTAAACAAACCATCGCTCATGCATGCAACCTGCTGCACCTCCACGCTTACAATAAAATCAATGCACTTGTACTCTAGTATATCATAAAAAGGGAATTCATAAAGCTCAAGCAGTGCCATGCAACTTTATAAAAGAAACCTTGTGTGGAATTCTATGCTTTTGTCTCAATTTCTGCTATTATTATGATTATTGTTCTTTTTCTTCTTCTTCTTCTTCTTCTTCTTCTTCTTCTTCTTCTTCTTCTTCTTCTTCTTCTTCTTCTTCTTCTTCTTCTTCTTCTTCTTCTTCTTCTTCTTCTTCTTCTTCTTCTTCTTCTTCTTCTTCTTCTTCTTCTTCTTCTTCTTCTTCTTCTTCTTCTTCTTCTTCTTCTTCTTCTTCTTCTTCTTCTTCTTCTTCTTCTTCTTCTTCTTCTTCTTCTTCTTCTTCTTCTTCTTCTTCTTCTTCTTCTTCTTCTTCTTCTTCTTCTTCTTCTTCTTCTTCTTCTTCTTATTATTATTACTATTATTATTATTATTATTATTATTATTATTATTACTACTACTACTACTACTACTACTACTACTACTACTACTACTACTACTACTACTACTACTACTACTACTACTACTACTACTACTACTACTACTACTACTACTACTACTACTACTACTACTACTTCTACTACTACCACTAATACTACTACTACTTCTACTACTGCTGCTGCTGCTGTTGCTGCTGCTGCTGCTCCTGCTCCTGCTCCTGCTCCTGCTACTACTACTACTACTACTACTACTACTACTACTACTACTACTACTACTACTACTACTACTACTACTACTACTACTACTACTACTACTACTACTACTACTACTACTACTACTACTACTACTACTACTACTACTACTACTATTATTATTATTATTATTATTATTATTATTATTATTATTATTATTATTATTATTATTATTATTATTATTATTATTATTATTATTATTAATATTATTAAAAAAGTACTATTTTCGAATCGTTATCTTTAATGAAATTATAATGTGATGCAATGCTTTTTATGCTGTGACTAATTTTACCTGCATAAATAATCGAAAACAATACTATTCCATTTTTACATAAGTATGTGCAGTTATAATGAGTGTTCATATATTCCAAAAATAGTGCAATGAATCTAGGTATTTTATTTGCCTGATGTATTTTCTTGTACCCTAGATGAGTGATCAAGTGCTTGTGCTATATTGAACAATCACACAACCAAATTCTTAGTTAAAAGAACTTGACTGGTTGGCAATTATTAAAATACTCTGTGAGAAACTCAATTAAACATCGTTAATGTTTTTTTCAACTTTCTGGTAAAAGCAGAGAAGGAATGGAAATACGAGTAATTCTTAAATGAAAGGAAAAGGTGTAAGAAACTGATTTATTTATGAATGTATCTCTATTGGAATGGAATGTGAGCCATGAAATATACAGGGACATTTGACCCTAGTGGTATTGATGGGCGAGTTTGGGGCCTTATCTTTTCAATTTTGCTTTGCCTGACAATGGTTTGTGTGATATGTATAAAGTTCTGATATCACCATTTTGTGGACGGGATAAATTGTCTAAAGAGATGTTGCTTTAAAAAGTAGTAGAAGACATTCTCTGGTTATGCTGCATGCTTAGAAAATTAAATTTCCCTTTTCATTTCATTGTTACATATATATTTAAAAATGTTGGAAATAATGATATTCAGGCGCAATGAAAGTAATGACTTGTAAAAACTTCCCTAGCACTATTTATATGACGATTATAATGATGATAATGAAGAGGAAGTTCATTAAGAATGCTGATGACTAAAAAGACTGATTCTGATCGTTGCCATACCTTAATGATAGAGGATGATATTTATAAATATAAAGGTGTTCTAGTTTGGTGGTTGTGTTGAGAAAGATTACTTAGAGGGTATAGATATGATGATGGTGATGACGGATAATACTTTTGATGTTTATGAGGACTGTGTTAGTGATGTTGTTGGTGTTACTGTTGGTGTTGAAAAGTTTCACAGGTACTGGTCATACTGACAATCATAATTTGTTGCACTCCAGTATCTTCAACCAAAGACTTTCTACACTTTCAGTCGCTGATTTGAGCATAAAGCATGAGCTAAATTATACCTGATTGGGTGGTCGGATATCAATGACAAGAGACAAGTGTAACCTGCCATTGTTGTAGAAGAGAAAGTATTTTTACCTATGTATTTTTTAACTGAGTCTAGATGTAAGGTTCCTTGGCAAAATTACCTAATTTTTCATTAAAACTTGAGTTCAAATATATTTAATTTTTGATTTACTTAATATTGATAATGGAATACACAATAAAAAATATATTTCGGTAGCAGATTTTTACAGGCCACCCTATGTATTCCATTTCTTTTTATTTACTACAATTTAGTCTGAAGTATATCATTATATGCAAAACGATGAAATGCACGTTTACGCAACTACTATGTCATAAAATGTAAGTTTTACATTTATGTCCATTTATGATAGTTTCTTTTTTTCAACTGCTCTGTGAATAAAAGGCGATGAATAAATGTCACATTTTCATGCTTTTCAGTTCATTGTTTAAGTTTTACCATGTTTCCAATCTTTTCTTATTTGATTACTTTATAGCAAATAAAACCGCGTAAGATTTCTTCAATTTTTTGTCATGTATTTGTATGTGAATGTAAAGCTACAGGGGAGGAAAAATGTTAAAGGCTGATTTAGTTATAAACTTAAATCTGAAGTGACGCCAATTTAAAATATAAAGGTCACCAATCAGTTGTGATGTATGCTTAGAAAATCTTATTTCATGATTTAATTTGTTTGAAAATCTGCAAGAGATATCAAGGTACAAGGGAACAAAAACTTGATTTTTAAGGATGTTAAGGATGATGAGGTGGTGTCTAGAAATATAGTTGACGTTGAAGATGAATTCAACTATCATGATTCCAAAGATGTGAATGGGATAATACAAATTTTATTTGAAAATGATAATGATGACAATGGTGGTGGTAGTGGTATTGGAGTAATTATGCATTTAGTGATGATGATGATGATGATGATGATGATGATGATGATGATGATGATGATGATGCCTATATTTTGAGAGTTCCACTGATCTTTCATTACAGCAAAAATTTATGTTTAAAGCCTGAATCATTCGGTTACCTTTTTTCATGTTTTGAGCTTTGCTTCACCTGATATAGTATACAGAATAACACCAAAGAATAACTTGTGCATCGAGGTTGCTTTCTATCTTCTGACACCTGAAGGTAATGATTCTGCCCAACATCAGTGGATTAGGTGGTTTTAAAGTTGATGGCATTTAAGGTGTCAAACGACACTGGTCTCGTGGCATATTTGAAACAAAAACGCAAAGATATGCTGGACAAAACGATGCGAGTTAGCACGGGATGATAAGGAGTAATAATCATGGTTGCGAAAAAACACCAAAAAAAAAAACAAAAAAAAAAAAACAACAAAAACAAACAAACAAAAAAAACCCCGCCAGAAGCACCATAATTAAAAAGTAAGGGAGATAAACCCACGCAACTCAATAACTTCGTATACCTCAGTAATATCCCCTTTTCAAAAAAAAATGTTGAGAGAGAGAGAGAGAGAGAGAGAGAGAGAGAGAGAGAGAGAGAGAGAGAGAGAGAGAGAGAGAGAGAGAGAGAGAGAGAGAGAGAGAGAGAGAGAGAGAGAGAGAGACAGAGAGAGAGACAGAGAGAGAGACAGAGAGAGAGAGAGAGAGAGAGAGAGAGAGAGAGAGAGAGAGAGAGAGAGAGAGAGAGAGAGAGAGAGAGAGAGAGAGAGAGAGAGAGAGAGAGAAATAAAGGAAGAACTGAGACTGAGACAGCTAGGTGAACAAAATAATAATACATAATCATTTAACCTCGACTCTAATTTTATGAAACGGTTCAACAAACACCAACATTTAAGAAACAACAACTCGTAAAAAAGTACGAAGACAGAAAATGGTCATTCCCACCATTGGTTATTTAATAGTACGCTATATTTACATATCATAACCATATACCATATTAAACAACCAATTCACAGCAGTTTAAGTAATGACAAGGAATATTAATGTCATTAAATGAAACAGACGTTGAAGATTACAATTATAATTTGCAAGGTAAAATGCATTGAAGATATAAAAATAGTGTTGATAACAATTTGTCTCAATGATATGCTTAAAATGTCTGGATGGATAAGTGAAATACAGTGTAATGATCATTGAATTGCGGTTTTAAATATTATGAAAATTTTGTTAATGGCATAAAATATTGCATATCATGTCATGGAGATTCTAATAATAATAATAATAAAACACTTTTAAAAAATGCCAGAGAATTCACAGCACCCAGAGAGCAAATTCTTACATGGGCTTAAAACGTATTCCGGATACTCCAAAGAAAAAAAAACCACCACAAACCAAATTAATATATAACAGAAAAAACAAAACCAAACAAAAAAAAAACATCAACAACAACAACAACAACAACAACAACAACAACAACAACAACAACAACAACTACAACAACGGCAACAACGAACAAACGAACTAAACAAAACAAAAGATAACATCACTAAAATAAAACAATAAATAGAAAAGAACCGGAGTCGAAGTTATTTAAAGCAAACCAAAAATAGAATACAGTGTCCTAAGCTACAGGCACAATTTGATCAGAACTGAGTGGAAAGGTTCTATTTCAAGTTATTTTATTCGAAAACTAGATAAAAAAAAAATCAGAACATGGCTGTGATTGTTTGAGATAGCCCCTCGCGCCTTTTCTGCATACGGTATGAAGTAAGTCCTCTTTGGCCAGATTCGAATTGAAAATATGCCCCAAACACGTTCTTCAATGGTCTTTGGATCGAATCTTCGACAATTTCCTTCCAGATATCAGGAGGTGTAGCACTGAATAGGATTTGTATCAACAGAGATCCGGCTGCCAAATCCATAAAATTGAGTTAGCCCAATATCTTCGCATCGTTTAGGGTAAAAAGAAAGCTTAATTTACGAGGATGCCATTTTTTTTTTACAAAACCAAAATCTTGTAGAAATGTCAACCAAAGATTAAAAAAGAGGGGAAAAATAATACAAAGACGAAAAAGCCAACTCTTCATTAAAATTATGTTCGTTTTAAAAACTCACTCACAATGATTCAATTTAACAATTTCAGCAACTTCAAATTTCACCTATGAAATAGGTAACTCAAGGGTCAGCGTCGGGCGTAAAAGTTTCCTCTAACGGAGGCTTGAATAACGGTTTGATGACGAGTATGGCAATGGAAGAGATAAGGGCCACGAACAAAAACAGCCAGAACAGCAGTCTGTCCATCACGTGTGCTATGAACTGCCACTCCATCACTAACTGCTGATAGGCGTCGTACGAGGGGTCCGTGTACCCGCCGCCCACGTACATCCCACCGCCGCCCGCAGCGATAGGGCTCTCCACACCGCCCCCGCCATCCCTGACCACGGGGTAGGCGGCCCGGAAGGAAGCCCTGTAGTTGTCTCCCCTAAAGCTGCTGCTGCGGGACCGGAAACTGGGCGAGCGGGAGATGCGACCTCCGAACCCTCGACCCATCTGGTCACAGCTGTGGGAGTAGGAGTCGGGCTCGTGGAAGGCGTACTCCCGGCACTGGAGTCCTTGTGTTGACGGCTCTGAATAGTCCAAACTGGTCTGGCCCAGATCGCTGATATTTACAGGTGCGACTCTATCGCGCTGATGGAAGAACACCTCACCGTTGCAGTTATTGTTTCTAGTGCTGTTGAAGTTGCCGCCTTGAGAGGAAGGCTTCGTTATAGCGTTGCTTTCGGAGGAATCGCGTACCACCGAAGGCATCGTCCCCCTTTGCTCTAAACCGGGCGAAAGAGTAGACGATGTGTTGACACAAACGAACTTGTTATTGTCTTTAGTATTGGCACTGAAACTCCCATTTCCATCTCCTAAATTGCTTCCACAACTGTCATAGGGTGGAACGTCCGTTCGCAGATCCCCGTGGCCATCAACATCTCTATGAAGCTGTGTGGCTGTACTACTATCACATGACTCTACAACCACTTTAGGATTCGGGCTGGGCGGTCGCTCTTTGCCTCGTTCTACTTTTCCTCCTCTAGGATGATACCGTTTTATCTGGTGCTCTTGGGGCTGTCGTTTTGCGAAGGGATGGGAGTCCCGCGACATGCATACCACGCGAGCAAACACTTTGCACACCAAGGTGCGCATCCAACCAGGGACAGGCCGCTTGTGAGGGCCAACATGGTGGAGCTGAAGTACGAACACTGTGAGAATGATGGAGAGTGACGTCATTCCCATGGTAACTGTCAGGTAGATTCCTTTGGAAAAGACAAGAGAACGTTTGCTTATATGTGACAACAAATTAATGTATAGAGAAATGAGTACTGCTGTCATTAAGTAAGAAGAAAATAAGCGTATGAAACTGATTTTACCAGCGTAAAACAGAAACACTGGAACATTAAATATTACTGATTGCCTCCATAAGCCATAAACCCCACAAAAGGTAAATCTTGGAATAATTTTAACAGAAGTTAAAAACTTATAAAAGATTCTAATGCAACATCTGTAAAAAAATTTAACTATTCTTTCAAACTCATTAAAGCACCCATGTTTGCGGAAAGAACGAAACGAAATGTTCCAATCTCCTATTTCAGGCATTAACCTTGTATAACCCCAAACAGGCAAAAATTTATAAAACCAGCAATTCAAATCAATAAATAAAAAACAACGAAAATCTCCTTCTGAAACACAGGGATTGGGAGAGCAAAGAGGCGAGGAACCAACCTATGAGCGGCACAAACTCTGAGGTAGCGGGCATGCTCTCGGCAATTAGCAGCATGAAGACAGAGAAGGCGAGCAGTACTGTGATGCCTAGCGTGATCTTCTCGCCGGAGTCTGGTGGCAGCCAGAAACCCAAGAGGCTGGGGACGAATGATGGTGAGGTTGTTATTTATGTATTGATGTTGCAACTACACAGGGGAAAAAAAAAAGGGGGGGGGGGGAGAGGGCGGAGAGGGGGAGGAAACACCAATGCAACGCTTGCTTATAAGGGAGTGTTAAGGCCTCACACACAAATATGGATGAATCTCTCTCTCTCTCTCTCTCTCTCTCTCTCTCTCTCTCTCTCTCTCTCTCTCTCTCTCTCTCTCTCTCTCTCTCTCTCTCTCTCTCTCAATCGATCTATCTACCTATATACTCCTCTTTTTGGATCAGGATGAGGTAGAGGGGCAAGTATTGTTTTTATTTACTTATGTTTTGTTATTGTCACAATATCCGTAGATATAGATATAATTAGCCACCTGTTCAACATGCATCATCATGGTCGGCCTCATCTTCTTATTCCTCCTCATTATTATCAGCACAATTATCCCTAATACATCTTTTTATCTGAATCAAATAAGACATTAGCTACAAAGAACAATTAAAAAGGGCCGTATGTCTCTTCTACCTTTGTTTAAAAAAGAAGTCCATACAATTATGATTGATAGAAAATAAACATAAAATAGTGTTAATAAACACACATAGCACACAAATAAATTTCCAATTGAAAAAAAAAGAAGAAAAGGCAGGCCAATTGAAAGATTTTATATTTTTTTTTGTCAGCTGGAATTCTTTCATGTAAAAATGTAATGATTATGAATTTTTTTTTTATTATTTAACAAGGACAAAGACCTAACATACAGAGAAATAATCCTAATGGGCTAACTTTGCGAAAATAATTTACAGTTTTCTCCCTTTTAATCAACCTGACCTACGTCAAAACCTTATCCCAGCTGTACGATCACGTGAGGTAAAGACGCTGATTTAGTAGTGCTCATATGGGGATTTTACATTTTAATGAAAAGTGTTTCCAGTATTGTCTAAAAGATATGCGGGTCTTCATACTATGTCACATGAAATATATTCTCAGTCCTATCACAGTTCCACTGTGGTATAAACTATGATTTCAAAGTTTGTAACTTGAAACTGAACAGTCGCTTCACAGTATTCTCCAATAACTCTAAAATTACTTGCTATGTTTCACTCTACATCTTGAAAGAATAACGTTTATTCGGAGTTATGCTTAATGGTGAAAATGTAGAGTCTTATTTCAGTTTTGCATAGTGCCATGGCGTTCAGACGGAAAGTTTACTTCAGAAATTTATTTCAAGCCTGACTATAGGGAAACAATTTGTCTTTTTATTTTTATTTTTTTTCCTTGAAATGTTTTCCGGAATTAAGTAATAAGAAAAATCTGTTTTGAAACATGTTTATGAGAATTTTTTTTTGGTTCAATTTCATAACATGGATATTAGAAGCGTTAAGTTGAACTTTTATTTAGTGATATTTATTTATGGCTTATCTCCTTAAATGTTTGCATGCTTCACATTCTCTTGGCCTTCGAATTTTTTGTAATAATAGAGCTAGAAGTAAGAATAATATGTAAACACGACATAAAACCAAGTTCTTTAGTATCTTAAAAGCCTAAGCATTGTATTTAGAAACAGAACACAACGTTGTAGAGATTCTCTGAAAATTAACCGCTGATGAAAATGAGATAATCTGAAAATAGTTATGTTGATAACGCTCAGATTACCAGTACTGGAAGTTCAAATCCATATAGGGGTGAGATAATCCGTATTATTTTTACAAAAAAAAAAGCACTGAAAGAGAAATTACTCGTAAAACAAAGAAATTCGGGCAAAGTAAGGGTAGAGAAAAAAAAAGGAAGAGAGAGAGAGAGAGAGAGAGAGAGAGAGAGAGAGAGAGAGAGAGAGAGAGAGAGAGAGAGAGAGAGAGAGAGAGAGAGAGAGAGAGAGAGAGAGAGAGAGAGAGAGAGAGAGAGAGAGAGAGAGAGAGAGAGAGAGAGAGAGAGAGATGAAAGAGAATAATTAGGCCTAATTAAAATGCGTGACTGTATGTAAATATATAAACTGAGTAAAACACGAGAAATCAGTCGCAAATAGCCAAGTTTAGTTGGCAAATGAGCAGGCAGATGATGAAAAAATGATGAAGGACAATGACAAGGCGAACCTCTTTGACGAATGATTTGCATAGACCTACTTGTCGCATTCTCAGAATCAATAAAAACGCTTATGAATAGAAATTCGAGTGGGTTACCACTGTAGAGGGCCCATGAGATAATAGAACCTCTAACATAAAAGCCTATTCATAGTCAAAGTAATAATTTATTAAAAATCTTAAGACAGATGTCTCGCCACTTCACCATTTGAAATCGGTCAGGTTTTGAAGCTGGTTCTTTCACACTATCTATATTAGACTCGTTATCTCGCCTTGTCTGACCTCTCAAGTTTTTATCACATTAGGCTCTTACCATGTACGTTGTGAAAGAATCACTTGAATTACTTGGAATTAAATGTTTTGTTCGAAAGAAAAAGAACTTTCTTCATTCGCCTTTATCGATTGAGTAATAATTATTATACAATGTCAATGTTTGCATTAAGGTTGTTTCGAGAGTGAAAAAGATAATCACACTTAAACATAAGATAACCATAAAATTCTACTTGAGAAATCTGGAGCGATTATTATCAAAACAGAAAAATTTACTATGGATAAATAATAGCCACGACTGGATCATTGGAAGTTCAGTCAATAATTAATTAATATTGAAGTGTTGGAGTGGGCGCTTGATTATCCGAAAAGACTTTACGTTCATTCGAACAAAGTGGGACAGCTTTGAATGTTAGATTTTATTAATCTCGAAAGTTTAAGAACTCACAATAACATCAATACTGAAATCTTATACTTTTACAGTAATTATATTTCATTTTAGACCAATTTTTTCATATATTACAAGAAACAATAACTTTGAGGTCCTCTCATTCTCTATCTATCTTATTCTTTCTTTAACAGTCACTTTCTCTCAACTTCTCTCTGCCCGTTTATATCTTTGTGACTGCCTGCCTGTGATGTGACCTCTCTTTTTTCGTCGCAGTTTTACATTGTGTCCAACTATCTATCGACATGTCTGACTATCTTTCCCTGTCTCCTCTCAACTCCCTATCTTTTTCACTCTGTGCTCTCTATTCTTTTATAAATTTGTGCCGTGAAGCTGTACTTTTCTCAAAACCAATTAGGAATTAATCAAAAAAGTTCTTGTTAAGGCTGTATAGGTTATCAACAAAACTTTCAGCTTCATCAAATAATGGTTGAGTAGTATTATAATCAAAGCTAAACCTCGGTGAAGGAAAACAGGTAGAAAAATGTTTGAACAGCAAGAGATCTAAATTCATTAAAATCACTGAACAATTATGACGAAACACACATAAATATAGCTACGTAGCTCAAAAATCTTTTCAGTTAAAGAGAGAGGTAAAACATAGAAACAACTCCTTTATGAATAAGCAGATAAAACTCCAACCTTAAAATGGTGAGCCATAAACATGGAAATATAATGTTGAAGAGGTAGTAGAGAGTTTTCCGGCGGATGATGATGGTGAAACGGACGTCTGGGTACGGTTCGTCACAGCACGCGTATTTCAGCACCTTCCGCCTGATGCGTACGTCAATCAGCTCCCATTCACCGCTGAACACGTAGTTCTCCAGGTCTACCTTGTCAGACCTGCCGGTTATGCATGGGATCAAACAAAGGGTAGTATTCAGTAAAAATAGTCAGCTGATTGGGTAAAAATATCAATTTCGATATAAATTATTTTAAAAGCTTTTGATGATAACTTGTAATTACGATAAATGGGAGCAATAGTTACTATAATGGATACCGGCAGGGCAGTACACTTCTGGGCACTTTCTTTCTAATTGACATGGCCTTTAAGTGAGCGTATGGAAGGTCTTTTATAACATTGGAAAAAATACAGAATTAGCCGCTTATCACCATTGATATGTAAAGTGAAATTGCCGAAGTACGATCAAAGCAATTATAGCTCAGATGACATCACACTTAAATATTAAACTATAAAAAAACGAAGATTGCCTGGTCACTAAAAAAACCCTAACCAAAATGTGTTTTGCTCCCAAGAGTTATAACAAATGAAATGACGCGGAAGGACCAAAGAATATTTTTTCGTCCCACTTCATAATTTTAGATAAACCATAGATATTGCGATTTAGAAAGAAGGTTTAGAAAGTCTGAAAGACAGCTCCTCACACTTTAACCATCGAGGAAACGCCAGAACAAGCAAATCAAACTAAATTTCATTTCTAACATGATTGATACGATCTTCAGTAGAAGCGCCCGTCTGATCCAGGTTTATGGTGTACAAGACCTAAAGAAAAGAGTCGAAAAACAATTAATTTTGACTTATAGCACATATCTCCTATGGTAATTTATAGCTTTGACGTCGCACAACAACATACTAGCCATGCTGTAAGTTTATTGATCAAGTCTGTCTCGGATTTGCCGCCGTCATTATTCGCTAACTAGAATCAGAGATGCTTATGATTTGAGTACAGTGAACCCCTTTATTTTTTTCCTGATAAAAAAAAAAAAGAATTGTTAAAAATGGTAAATCTATCGGGCGAAGTATTGTAACAAATCAGTATGCATTATAATTCCGTCGTGGGTTTTCGGTGCGAGTTAGTTTGCGTAGATGTAGAGGATAGATGTATTATGTCCCATCAAAGCGGCGGTGAAACAAAAAAAAAAAAAAAAAAAAAAAGAAAAACTTTGATATAACCGAAAAATGGGATTTTATTAATGTTTCTGCCTTTTATATAAATATTTTTTTTAACGATTGATTTTGATTGATTAAATATTGCTTAATTTCTCTCGAGTATAAACTTAGTGGAATCATGGAATATCTAACCTTTAAGAAACGAGAAGTTGAATTTTGTATAACATCAAGGCAGAATTTACCCCCATAAGGTCACCCTATATAAATCTGCTTCGTATAAACATAATGATTATATTCACAGTAGTAACAACAACAACAACAACAACAACACTATCAACAACAACAACAACAACAACAACAACAACAACAACAACAATAATAATAATAATAATAATAATAATAATAATAATAATAATAATAATAATAATAATAATAATAATAATAATAATAATAATAATAATAATTATTGCAAAAAAACAAACAAAAAAAAAAACCAAAACCAAACGGTATATCGAATTTAATTTATTCTTAATCTGCAAGATGCTAAATATATTCACAGACAGATTGATTGCTGGGTCAAGCTTAGGCCTCAGAATTAAAAATATCATAGTTAACATTTAATGTTTGAGATAACAAAAAAGAAAACAGAAAGTTATAATAAATACAAGTCATGGTGTCTTCAACCAATTGCTATGCCTAGTACAGGTAGACACTTTGAGCCACTTGATTAAAGATTTTATTTTATTCCTAAAGCATCGTGAAGGAATTGCTCAACCAGAATACGTAAAGAACAAATACCGATCAGCAGTGGGATCAGCTTATGGCTATAGCTTTAATTAACATTTGATTTCTCTTATGCCGTTACTATGTATGCTAAGTTGAAATGCTTGGAAGCTCTATGAGTCTTTCCAGAGCTTTCATTACAACAGCCTCACTCTAACTTTAAAACTAATTTTATGGAAATTAAAAAAAAAGTATTATCGTTCTTATCTTTTATTTTGTTTAATGAATTTATTGCTAAGGTGCATTCGGCAGATAGTAAATGTCAGGAAAATAAAAAATAAGATATAATAGAACATGCAATAAATTTGCTCTAAAGTAATCAATATAAATGTACTATGTATTCCTAGATGTCCCACCGCTTAATCAATTTATACTGAACCAGTACATCTATCATTATTCCAAACGTTTACTCTTAATTTTTGTCAATGTCTTCCTATGCTATTTACCCTCGTGCAAGGCTTTAAAACTTGGGGAACGTTTAAAAGATAACAGAATAGCTGCAATTAGCAGCACTCGATTCTTTCCTAATTCACCCAATATACACGAAAATTGGCATTTTAGTGAAGTACTTCACGCTGAAAATCATGATCTTAATTCAGTGAATAAAAAAATGGGGTTATAAATATTTGTACTTTCAAAGCGATCTAGCTCGCAAAATTTTACATAATAATACATATTTACTCCTAACCACTGAGCTACATCTTCCTATCTGTATTTTGAACCATCGGTATTAATTTTGAGGAGTCAGTTTTCTAATACCTAATCTATTGGCAAAATAATTTTTCATATCAAATATTCAGAATGCAATAAGCATAAATTTTGAACACTCCTTTATGCATTGGTTTCTTGATGAAGGTACAAATGATATGTTCTTGAGGACTCTGAAATAGACATGATTGTGGGTCTTCAACTGCTTAAAAAACTTAAGATTTGGGCTATTTAGCCAATACCAATTTAGTTGTTCGGGTTTAGCTGCACGATGCGTCCATAATAAAAAAATTGAAAAGAGAAAACGTCCACAAAAGTCCTCTTCAGATGATAGTATAGACGGTTTTAAGTAAGAACCTCGACTATAGAATCTGACGTTTCGGAACTCTAATCTTGGCTGGAACAGGTGAGCTGAGGCTTGGGTTCCCTATGAAAAATATCTGTTTATACCCGTTTCCTCTTCTCACTCAAGTGTAACAAGAGCGTCCGAGATTTTGGAGAGGAATTACCAGTATTGTAGTACTGGTTCTAACAGCTGCTCCACTGTCAGTTTAGAAAACATTTTTTTTTTGGTGGCAGTAGTCTGCAAGGGATCTATTGAGCTCTTTCGATAGAAAAATTAGTGCAATTGAAAAAAAAATAAACCACAACCAATCTTTCACTTACTTATTCATTCATCTATCTACCTACAGCAACAAAAACTATCCTCTCCCTGTGAATTTGTCGAAAGGCAAATACTCCAGGCAATCAACACCATGGATACAGACATTGCATGGCGTCTTTATGTAGGCGCTTTTCTCATGTAAAGCTCTGATCGAGTGTCTAGGAGGGTTTTAAACAATTAAGAACCACGACGACCACCACGACTACTACTACTGCTGCTGCTGCTGCTGCTGCTGCTACTACTACTACTACTACTACTACTACTACTACTACTACTACTACTACTACTACTACTACTACTACTACTACTGCTACTACTACCACCATCACGACAAAACCCCTTCGAGGAACTGTGAAATTAAAAAATTAATTGGATCCTCGGTTTTAAGAAATAGTTCGTGCTATCTATTTATGTAAATAATGTTGAAATATTCAATCACGAGACCACTCTTTGCCACGATAAAGATAATCTGAACGCTATAAGAAACAGGACCTCTGCTACCTACCCTTTTTTTATTCTTATTTATTTTAAAAGGGCTTATCTGGTAACCCCGACGAAATGAATACTTCCATCAATACCCGCCTTTGACGCATTCATACCAAAATAAAAAAAGATGTGAACAATATCTTACTTATGTTTTTTTCTTTGCAGTTTTAAAGGTTATTAGGTCAAGGATATGAAGAAATGGTAAGATAAGCGGATGTTGTAAATACTATTATGTGACGGCTGCCTCTTTCACTATGGCATAACCATGTGGTGTGGGCGGAACAATCTTTTTTTTGTGCTCCTGTTAGGATAGTAATTATAATGAAGTCTTCAAAATGGCAAACCACATAGGAGAGGAATAAAAATAAGGTATGTTTATTTTTCCTCGAAACATTTTGATTTCACCTTACTCCACAAAGATCGTAGCCTAAAACAGTATCAAACAAAATAGAACGAATCTGTAGACAGAGAAAAACAAGAGCGGGGAAAGTAGGCTAGAGGGAAAAAGAGGGAGAGAAGCAAATAATTATGGAGAGAGTGAGAGAGATAGAGAGAGAAGAGATAAAATTATTTTTTCTGAATTATCTGACTCTAGGCACACCGAACAAAGGGAGAGTATGCCTACTTGGCAGTAATCACGACGAACAAACGTTTATAAATTCCGTCAAGAAAATTCTATCGAAAAAAAAGAAATTATAACGTATATTCTTTTCGAACATAACTATTTCAAATATTACGCCAAGCATTTCAATTACTAGTATTAGGAAGGAATTATAAAAGTCGCCTCAACGTATTTCATTTTTTAAACAAGATTATCACTTGTGCCAGTAAAGAAGGCTTCACCCCATAAATTTTTGATCTGATCCATAGTCCTTATAAGAGACGGTTTCAACATTTCAAATGATCTATTCCATAATGGAGGGGAAATTATCTTTTTATTTCTAGATATCAATTAAAGATTAGGTCACACCTTAAATGTGGATGAATTTTCTCGGATAGATTAAAAAAAATAATAATAACCACTTTCAGAAGATATCGATGAAAATGGAAAATTTACCTCCCCCGCCTTAACATGATTGTGTCAGCCCTATGGATATTCCTATTGATTGAAGGGACAAAGATAAATGTCAAGTGTTTCACCAAACTGATACCATCATTTCTCTGCTACTCAAAAACACTGTTTTTAGTACACCGGTGAACTTTTTCAACCCGTTTGGGATGGTACGCAAAGTTTTTCGCTCCTCGACCGTCGTAAGAAATAATAATCTCAATAAGCATTTGAGTGCATGTAAAAAAAAAGTTAGTGTTGCATTTCTCCCTTCATCATATTGTTACGAAATCGGCGAGAGTCATTTAACTTTTACTTTGTTGTGTTTATTTTAAGTAACAGTTCTTGCTTTTGAGCATGAGCAATTTAGTATGCACATCAAAGAAGATTGGAACCACTAACCAGGTCAATGCATGAATGGTGTACTGATACGAAAAGGTCATGTGACGCAATTGGAAAAGACAAAGTTAAAATATTACTACAGCTTTCCTTGCTTTTGCATGATAAAGCTACTTTACTGCAAAGGGAGAAAGAAAGTGAAAGATCGAATGGAGAGAAAGAAAAAGAGAGAGACAGAGACAGAGGGAGATTAAGAAAGAGATAGAGAGAGAGAGGTAGAGAGAGAGAGAGAGAGAGAGAGAGAGAGAGAGAGAGAGAGAGAGAGAGAGAGAGAGAGAAAGATAGAGAGAAAGAAACACAGAGGAAAAAAAAACCCTCATAAATTTTTAACACGATTTGATACTTTCCATCATGTCAGTACATCACGAATGAGGTGGTCATATTTCATAACTCATTATATATCAAGCTCTCAGAATAAATAGTTATTTGAGATTCCCTGTGCACAGCAATTGATATTACTTGATTTAAGATGGAAGAATGATTCTGTTCAAAGATATCTTCCATTTCTAATGACGCCCCACAATGGTGGTATCTTATCTGAAATGCAAGGCAGAAACCCAGGGGAACTATTGTACTATTTATTTGAGTCAAGGAGAAAAGATAAATGAAGTCTATTAAAAAAAAAAAATTCTCGTCTGAGTTGCGATTAGTTGTTAAAAAAAATTATCCCTACAAAATATTGCAGTAAACCTTGAAAAATGAACTTAAGGAAAAAAAAACAACAACATTAGATGGACAGAATCAGATTACTGAGCCTGGTTTTTTTCTGACTGCCTATCTGTCAGTCTGTCTGCGTCTCTCCCTCTCTCTTTCTCTTTTCCCCTTTCTTTGCATGCCTGACTGTCTGTCTGTCGATCTGTCTTTCCATCTCTCTTTGTCTTTTCGTTGGATGCATGTCTTCCTGTCTGTCTGTCTGCCTGTCTGTGTGTCTGTCTCTCCTCTTTTTCTCTCTTCGTTGCATAGTGTCTGTCTGACTCTCCCTTTCTCTTTCTTTCTACGTTGCAAAACGGTTGCATGTATATCTGTCTTTCTGCCTATCCGTCTCTCCCTCTCTCTTTTTAGACTTTGCCAGTCTGTGTTTTCCAGTCTATTCTTCCTTTTGCTTAATAGGAGGCCCGGTATATAGATAAATCGGTGAAAATAATTTAGAACTAGGTAAAATAGAATTTTGTTCAATTTGTTTTATATTTTTTAAATTCATTTAAGCAATCTCACCTGTGGAGAAGAATCCTCAGCTGACAAAAATGTTTTAAAATAAAAAGGAAGGGAAAAAACCGTGTGACTAGTCACTCGGAAGAAGTAAGTTACAATTTTTAAATCTAAAGTAGATCTACTCCTGCTTTGTTTGAATGGATAAATCTGAGCCCCAGAATTTTTTAAAGACATCGAGGCCTTTCGTTGAAACACATAAATCGTTCAGCTTGTTGTATTCGGCAGCTGGGTGTTTTTGTGAGCAAAAATGTTTACGCACGGGAAGTAGTTGTTTAAAAGTCACGCATGTACACAATCAGTCTCTGAGGAGCTAACACATATGTTTCATCCGCATAGTTTCGTATTTCACTGCACAGCGGTCTCATCACTTTCCCAGGTAACGATATGAATTAATGCGCGAAAAGCGCAATCGAGGTTTTATGATTAAAAAGGAAAAAAAGTTTTCTCTTCTTTTTTTTGCTTTCATTAAGTGTTTATAGACCTCATCATCGCTTTGTATTATCTTACCCGCATTGATACTCCATAATATACCCAAGGCAAAATATAAATATTATTACCAGGATTTAGGAGTGTATTGATAACCTAATATAAGTTTGCGACGATCGAAAACGACAGTTTAGAGGGTTTTAATTTGCGTAAGAACTTCACGTGAATCGTTATAAAAGACACACTCTTGCATAAGTGTTACAGTGAATTTTTAAGAACAAGAAGGACACTTTAAAATAAAGTTCGAGCGGGTTGTTAATCTTAACAAAAAGTGGTTTCTGTGTTTTGCTTTGTCTTAATTATGCTAAAGAGACATTAAACCTTTTACTTAGAAAGGTTTCTCTTCTTAGGTGACTGTCCTATACTTAGAGGGAAATCGCGATTGTTCTACATGCCAAAAGAATTGATTTAGGATCGTCGGAAAGTTATTTTTTTGTCTTTTGATACAATTCTTCTACATATACTAAGATGCATCGGCAAGTCCCTTCTATTCATTGATATCGGTCTTATGAGCTGGGACAAGGACAAGGACATTTTTTAATCATTTCCGCCTGATTTTATTTTTCATGATCATATTTACTTTCAATAAATATCACTCTCGTCCTCCTATAAGTCAAGGGGACATTTAGTTCTACGAATTACAAAACTGCATGGAAAAAAATCTAAAATTGCGGGTTAACTTCCGCCGGAAGGACAGGTGTAGCGTTTACCTGTTGGTTATATCCACCTGGAAACCATCGTAGGTCCACGAGCCGAATTTGAGCTCGCAGGTTTGATCGTCGAAAGGGAAGTAAGTGATATCGATCTTACAGGAGCTCCGGAACTTGGCTGGGGGAGGCCAGAATACGTTGCCTGTATAGTGTACCATGGCTTTACTGTTCATGTATCCCGTGGTGTAGTCGTCCGCGCTAGTGAGAGAACATATACAATAGGTAGACAGTGAGAGATTAGTTGACGGATAGGTGGATAATAATGCGCTATATCAGATCGAAAGATAGATATTAAGAAAGAGTTAAAGAATTGGAAGGGTTGAGATATATACAAAAGTAAATGATAGAATGACGTAGGAAGAAAAAAAAAGAAAAAGAGAGAGGGATCAGAAAAACAGATAGACGAATAGAGATAGAGAGACTAAGACAGAAGAGAAAGGGAAAGAGAGAGCGGTGAGGGGAGAGAGAGAGAGAGAGAGAGAGAGAGAGAGAGAGAGAGAGAGAGAGAGAGAGAGAGAGAGAGAGACACACACACTCACACAGACAGAGAGAGATATGTATTTAGAAAAAACATGTTTCTTTTTTCTCAAAGTTAAAATTGTTCTCAATAAACGCTGTATGCGATTTTAAAATGCCATGTAGAATAATTATAGATTCATCATTCAAATATATCGTTTTGAATATTTGCAGACACGTCAAAAGTCTCTGAAAAATTTCTCAAGTCTGGAAAGTTTTAAAGAAAATGTTCTCATCTTTTTTGGTTTTCATGAAGCTTATCACGTCTTTGGGAATATATTTTGAAGTCTAGGCAGCTTTTTGTAAAGGAGAACAAGATGTACCCTTTAGCTTGAAATTTTATTCAAATTCTCAAACGGTCTTATAATTGCATTTAATGTAAAAAATACTTCGCAGGAATGCTTTAAAGTAATCAAAATAGCCTATTGAGAAAGAAGTATTTAACGTTTCATTGATTTTGCACATTTTTAAAGTATAATCCACTCCCCAACCCCTCCCTAACAAAAAATATTGTAAGAGAAAGACTTGTTCTGGGCCACTACCGCGAGAACTAAAAACTATTTAGTGCCAGACCAATTTATGACATAATTCCTCTTAAATAAAATAATGAGAGGGAATGATGTATTTAATTATTATTCCGTATCCAACCTGTTATATAAAACGATATCTGGAAGCCAAAGTTTTTCACAAGGTATGCGAAGCGTGGTGAGATTATTGTAATCTTGTGGATTCCATGTCAGCCTCTCGTCTTCCCATTCCTGAAAAAATACAGACTCGAAATAAATATAGATATGACAAAAACTGAACTAATGAAAACGAAACAAAACATAAACAGCAAAATATTGATGTCTCAGCTTCCTATTGGATGAAACAGAGATCAAAGAAACCGGAACTTTATTAACCCCGTATTGTTGCAACTTACTCCGTTTTAAACAGACTTTAAAGTAAAACTTTATACCCTGGAAGCATGTTTCGTGATCCCCCCCCCCCCCCCCAAAAGCTGCCATTTCCGAAGAAGACCCTGTCCTGCAATATCTTTTATTTTGGGTTATTTTACCCTTTCTACAAAATTTTTGGATGAAAAAAAATTGTTTGGACCCAGCAATGTCTTGATCTAGCAGTATTTTCTCCACTAATTGACACTCAAGCCAGGACTAAGGGTCACAATCACCAGAGACCTTTACAGCGCAGGTCTTAACGATTGGGACAACAGACCGGACAATAAGATGGATGATCTGACCATGACCGCATTTACTGAGCAAACCTCTGACCGTACCGTGAGGGACATCGACAATTGATCATCAGGCCACAAGCATAGACAAAGCAGTCATGCACGAGATCTCGACTTGAAAAATAGCGTTTGCTACGACGCTTTAACTTTTTAATTACAATGTTTTACCGCCTACTGCTTTGATTTGCAAAGCTCTCAAGATGGTCAATACAACTGAAAGAAGAAATGAATTAGATAAGTAGCATTGCTATAAGAACCAATTTCCCTTTGAACCTTTAATTAGAAGCTTAAGATCCAGGAGAGTAAATTGACCTCTTATGTCAGTAAACTTCAAGAGTAAGTGATAACATTTACCGGATAAACGTCGTTAGAAAACGCACGTCTTGTGAACGTGTTTTTTTTTCAATGTTATCTTTCTCATTCTAACTCTTCAACTGAATCTTTAAATCACTCTAGAATTAATTGAAATAATCAAGAGATTAAAAACTAACAGTAATAGCTCTTCAAACTGGGAAAAAAACGAACTAAGAAACATAAAATTTACGAAAAACTATGTAATGTTCTGAGGTTACTACTTTATGTTACATCTTTGTTCTCATTTACATGTAAGAGATCTATTCTATGCTATTGTAATGATATCTGTATAAACATATCAAGGTGAGCAGGGTAAGCTACCACTTAGCATAAATTTGCCGTTTTCGCTCTTGTGACTATTATAACCGTTCACAGCCTAGATTTGTAAAGCCCTTAAAATGACATCCTCTGTTAATGAAGAAAACAGATTGCCTTCATTCCAAGAGGCTCCACTTTCAAATAACTGTTCGAGACTAACTTGGCTGTTGAATAATTGAGAAAAATCTAATCTTCATTCTCAGAGCTATTTAAAACGTAATGAAACCAATGTAAGTATGTTAGCTCAATGAACAGAAAGAACTGTAATTCGGGATTGATAAATCCATCATGTTCAGAATCTTGAGAAGAGAATTTCTATTTGCCTTGGCTATTGTCGATCGATTACTTTAACCGTTTACCGTCTATATTTGCAAAGCAATCAAGGTGGAGTCTACTGCTAATCAATAAAACAACCCAAACCAACTTTAGAAATACCAGTTTAATGGGCGAACATCTTGAAAAACAAGAAGGAAATGATTAGGTATTCAAGCCGACATCCTTCGCGGAAAAATCATGTTCTGCAAGGCTGTTGATAGTTAATCACCAGCAAAAACAACTTAGTGCCCGTATTTACAAAGCTCCCACATCAGCCTCTACTGTAAATAAAGCCAATTGTTATTATCATCGGCTTTATCACCTTACACCAGGCTGTAGGCCACAGACAAACAGCCTCCCCCTATCTTCATCCTGTGCCAATTTCTTGACAATCACTCTATGACTTCCTGCTAGAGATCCATGTCTTTCAACCTTCTGCATGCACAGCGTGACCTGGCCTTCTCTCTCGCTCGTTGCGGGTTCCAATCAACACTGACGTCGTTAGACTGGTGTTTGCCCCCTCTCAATATGTGTCTAACCCATCGCTACTATCTCCTCGTAATGTCTATAAGCCTGCTTCGCTCTGTTCCATATCTCATTTCTGACCTTATCTCCTCGGCTAATTTAAAACAATCTGAGGAGGTATTTTGTTTAAATTTGTCTGGTAGGTGTTCCAGATTTCACAACCATTCAACCTCATAAAGAATTGTCATTTAAATTAAAAAAAAAACAACTTTTCTCTGTTAAGTGAATTTACCTTGCGCTTCAAGCCTAAGTAAGACTTTCCATTTGAGACAATCATATTACCTAATTGCGTTCGAAATCTCTCAGTATCGGAAATGACAGTGTAAGCAATTTCGCCACTCCGATTAAATGAAAACGTTTTTGGAGTGAAGTTTGATAAGTACAATTTATACATAGAATTATAAACCAGGAAAAGACTTTTACATAAATAATCTAGAAAGGCAGCGAAACAGAGCCAGAAACAAAAAGAAAGAGTGCTTTCTCTAGACACTGGAGCGTGACAAAAAACTGTATAGCAGGTCATGAGAATCGTACTTCTACCCTTTTTATTTAAGATATTGACAATATTTTGGTCTTGACATTTGAATCAATTTTCGGTTACTAATTGAGATTTGTTTTGCTCTCAAGGTCTCAGTAATACTACCCATAAAATACCCGACTATGAAAGCGATAAGATTTAGGGATTCAATGCAAAATACATGTTCAAAAATCTTCCCATGCAGAATAGAAAAGGGCAAACTCATTGGCCACAGTAGGTTACTGCAGAATTGTTGGTTTAAATTGATGACACGACATTTACAAAATTCACTGGAAATTCATGGAAGGAAAGCCAAGAAAATAGACAAAAAGGATTTATCTCAAGCAAACGATATTTGACAGATTCCTCGTGTTGCAAAATATTGGAACATTAGGTAGTGCGACTCATTATATCTACTCGATGAAGCAGAATTAGGTAACATCTAAACTATCACATTCATATAAACTTGAACATGGAGGGAAAACATTTAACAACAAAATTAAGGATAAATAGAAAAATCTATCTGGGTCACTCTATGTTATAGAACCCGAGATCGTCAACAATACTAAAATATTTCTGGAGTCTCATTATAACGTTATCTCGTGTGCACACACTCGCTATGATTTTTTTATTCTGTATCTTTCTCATTTCGAGCTTGCCTGTGTTGGTCTATGGTAACCATGAGACTCACAATATCGTAGACAGCCATGAAAATGGACGATTCTAAACAGAGGAAAAAATATTTTATAGATCTGGGTGGGAACCTTTTTCTTAATTTCTCGCTGCTTTAAAATAAAAAAAAATAAAACAGTCTCAGGATGATAATTCGATTAAAGCTCTTTAAAACTCCCTTATCTGCACTTTCTCTTCGGCAGCTTGCATAATTCACAATTTTCTGCGATCTAAACATTAAGTTTCAAAAGTGCATCCGTAAATCAGTTGAATTGCATATCTTCGTGCATTTTGCAATGAACAAGACTCGAAGTTTTGTGATTAAACATGAATTTTATTATTTCTACGGGCACTCTAGATGAATTATGAATATCAAAAAAGGATATTGACCTTATTGCAATAATAATAAAACAAAGAAAAATTCGTATCGTATCGTCCGAATAATATTGATTTTATACCGGTAACTTTGATTGTCTGCATGATGAATTCATTTCAATGAACCACGAAAAGAGGAAAAAATGAGACTATCTTTAGAAAAAATCCAAAACACCAAGGAAAAAATACATGCCGCACAAAAGACAGGAACAAAAAACAAAACAAAACAAAACAAACAAACAAACAAACAAACAAACAACAACAACAACAACAACAACAACAACAAAACCAAAACTACCGTGCTCTCTTGGTAAAATGAAGGCATCTTACCTGCTCCAACCATACATTGATTGTGAGGACTTGATTCACTTCATCCTGAAAAAAAAATAGTTTGATATTTACTTTCCTTTGCATGTTATGGCTCCGGCAGAACAAGTAGGGTGTGATGCACGAGGAATTTTTTAAACTGTGACATAGAAACATAACCGCTTCTATTATTAAAATGCTACAAAAGATCAATATGTAGGCAATAAAAAAATTGAAAAAAAAAGCATGAGAAATTTAGCATCATACTGAACTTTATAGCTATACCAAAAACGGATAGAAGATGAAACAGATGCACCGGCAAAAAAAAAAAACAACAACAACAGGAACAACAACAAAAAAACATAAAAAAAACCCCAAAAAACTCCCAAAACCACCCCTCCTCCACACACACAAACGTCGATTACAGACAGTCGTTAGCACAATCCTTCATCATATAGCATCCCTATAGATAGACCAATTTATGATATGGCATCCCTATAGATAGACCAATTTATGATATGGCATCCCTATAGATAGACAGCTCTCTTTGTATACCAAATTAGCATCATTGCTAAAATCAATATATGGACAGAAACTTAAACAACAATGAACAAATGCTTCCGACCATGTGTGATAAAAAAGTGGAGACGAAAAATAATAACAGACGGTTTGAAAACGTTAACAGTATTATAATGGTGATAACAAGGTTAGGTTTTGTGCTGTAAAGAAAAAGAACAAAGCATGCATAGTAAAAGAACTGTTATTAGGCTAATGACTAGAGTGGAGAAATATACTTTCTACAATTTCTTTTGTCAGTCCTGGTTTATGTCTCCGTATTAAGTAGCAGGTGCTTTGATGTTTTTCACAAAGGAGATTTAATAACTATATTTTCTTTGCCTTATTTTTCAGTGGTTGCATTTAATAAGAAACTTCGTGATCATTAATCAAGTAAAACATATTAACCGATTTCAAACAGAGGGTTATTTGTTTAAGGTCATGCAGTATGATTATAGATATTCTTTTACGGCATAACTTAATCGTATTTTTATAAACCGTAATTCTGTGTCACATGCAATGCAAGTTTGTACCTTTCCCGAGTCGAATACAATAAATAACAGATACAAAGTATCGATGTTTATGCTCGAAATATCGTTGCCTCTAAGAGGGCAACGTTTAAAACCAGTTGCATTAAAAAAAAAGACCAAAAAACCGCGCCACTAGAATTTGTAAGTAATTATTCGAATCCAAATATTTTGCTTGAGCTAAACTCATACAGTTTCGGATATTTTTTTAACCTATAAGATAGTTCATGAATAAACTAAAACTTGTCCAGATTAGTGTAAATTCACTACATATAAATGCATAGTACGTTAAAGATATAGAATGTCAGATTTAGATCTAGACTTTGTGATATTAATCAGACTATGGGCTACAAGATGGAATACATTAACAAATCAGACCTAATCTATGGACATTATTTAAGTTAATGCTGAATAAATGCAGATTAAAATCTGCATCCAAAAATGCACCGATTTTACTGTCGGAATCGGTTTCACCCTTCGTCATCTCCTCTCTAGGCTAATAATATTTCAACATAACATCATCATGTATGAACTTTCTTATGAAAGTGTCAGGTTTTTATCCGATGAAAGAAAACTGAAGTCAATACATTATTATTTACCGATAAAACTGTAAAACGGGTGGTTTGGAAAAGTTATTGTGTGCATATGATCGACACATGCTATTTTAAATCAGTGACTCTTCTCATAAGATACACCACGCAGTTCGTGGTCTGGAGTGTCTTTTCCTTACTATGATTCATATTAAAAACAGCTGTAAATCAGCCACACCCTGATAAACAAGAGATTCTGTTGCTAACATAGAAAAAAAAATAGAGAAAAACTATTTTACGTCTACACGCTAGCTCCTAAATGCTCTTCTATCATTCCCGCACCTATTTTGTATTTTTGGTATTGAACTTTTCCAAGCCAATCAACAATGAGTCATTGCAAGGTGGATTCAATTTTGTTTAATGAGTATCGCAAAAGGCATATTGCCTGGCCCTGAGAAACACCTAATGGTGAGCCGGCAATAGTTGTGGACAGGTATCCGTTCTTTCTCCCGTAAGAGAAATCTACCTAGAATTTAGTGCATACTTTGTCAGTATGTATGTATGTATGTATGTATGTATGTATGTATGTATGTATGTATGTATGTATGTATGTATGTATGTATGTATGTATGTATGTATGTATGTATGTATGTATGTATGTATGTATGTATGTATGTATGTATGTATATATATATATATATATATATATGTATGTATTGTCATAGTGTGTATTAAATTCTTAAACGTCATTATCATATTCTATCCAAAACCCTCTCCCCGAATATACTGACTGAATTCGCCTCATTGGATGAAATTCGGGGGAGCGACTTTGAGGATTAAAAAAAAAGCCAATAAAGAGATTTTAAAAAGTCAATGAAAAGTGCCCAGAGATCTGAGCGTAAACTCCGAAAAAGCTCCTGTAGCCAGATTCCTAAACCTCTTTGACGGAAGTATAGATTTCTGACAATCTATTTATGCATCTCAAAAGTATTATTTTGGGTCAATATTTTGTCAGCCTTCTGAAAATATATTTTCGTCACGCCACCCCCCCCCCCCCCTTTCCCCAAACTTTTTGCCTTACCCTCTTTGTTAAATGCAGCTGCGTTTAAACTAGATATTTATTTATTTTACATTTATTAGAAACCAACTCTGTATACAGAATCAAAGTTCTTGTAATCACATTATCTGTGGAGAGCCCAAGGCTGTGGATACTGGTTACAAGCTCCGCCCTAAAGTCATAGCCGTTAAACACAAAATATGCTGGTACTTGATGCCCAAACAACCCAGCAGTACCTTTAACACGTGATAAAGAATAATATAAATAGAACACACCAAATGGCATGCGATAGAAAAAACTTAAGGAAATGCCTTTGGTTTGTTATCTGATACGCCGAGCAGCCTAAAAGCAAAGAGGAAGGATAAATACACAACTGTAAGTGGAAGGTGCTCCCAGTCTTTCCTGACCATAAAAACATACGAAGCGGTGTTCAAACGGAGCAGTCTTGTTTTTACGAGGAATTATAAACGCCCCAAGGAACCAATAACAGAATCCTTGTTTTGTCAAGTCCAGTTTAGTTCAACCTTTTTCTTAGCTCTGATAAAAAATGCAGTACTTTCAAGAAGATATTTATCATGTATTATTCTAAAATCTGATCAATTTAACGTGGCTTGGCAAATGGATCAAACGGGTCAAAGTGGTGTAATTCTTAACTTGATACGTTTTTCGTTGGAGGAAAATACAAAACAAATAAATACGTCTCATATTACGGTGACGCAGATAGGATTTAAATAAGGCGTTACCTTTACCTTCATTCCTAATCATATATATATATAAGAACCCAAATACCTATTACCACAATGTCTGATAGTCCAGAAAAATTATTTTTAAATCATTTACGAGTTCGACACTTGAAAAAAAAAACAACCAACAACTTCATAATGACAAAAGCATTAGACTCAACTGCAACTGGATATTTATATTTTTATCTCAACATGGCAATCTCCTACTCTAATCCAGTTAGAACACTTAACCTTATCATTTTCATGCAACTGTTTCACAAATTGCTTTGCATTGAAAAAAAAAAACAATTTAGGAACTAGATATAAAAATTTCGGGGTTTTGTAGAATTCAGTACAGTGCTCTGATATAATGTTTACTCTTAAGGGAGACTGAACTTTTCAAATAGGAGGGACATCCAACTACTTTTCCACTTTTAAAGAGTTTGGGAAACTAACTTGAAACAGGTCCAAATCTCCATAACTGGTTAAAACCTTTCAATAATCTTGAGGAAAGTGTTTGGCTTGTTTACAGTTATAACTACATAGACTGGTTATTATTGAATGCGGACAAAATGAACGGAAACACACATCGTTACCATATCAACAAACAACTGAATTCTTCGGTTTCTCTCGTCTAAGGTTAAACACTTAATTCCCCCTCTCGTTTTTGTGCTTGTGAATAGGACCTGCGAGAATTGTTGAGTTATTATTGATTTCTTTCCCCTCAGATATGCCTTGATAAATATAAACACGCAGAATAAAATAAACTTTGTACCGGAAATTTTATTACTTCGCGCACAGCTACCTGTTTGCAAACTGCTTACACATTTCGAAGCTATTTGAACAAACCTGAATCCGTACGGGAACATAACTATCGGTTAAGTTTCAGACAGGTATGTCAACCTCAGTAGTCATATGAAAGGAACCTCATCATGAAATTTTCTTAAACCATTTTATCTTGGTCTTTGAAACCACGCCGTAATTGGATTAGTTTAAGGGACCTCAGTCTTTTCAACTTCCCATATGTCCCATAGGCGAAAGAGACTTACTATCTTCTTTTTGTGTTAGAATGAAAAACTAATCATAACAAATTCTTAAATCAAATACTGTAACCTTTCGAACTCCTGAGGAGATTCTTCTTTATCGCTATCAAGTCCCAAATCCATACATCTGTCGCGATCTGTTTTTGACTGCTCGCTCTCTGCATTGATTCTTCTCTCAGTCCCATCACAAGCAATTCGTGTTGCCAATATTGATCCCTCAACAGCGTGAAAAGTTTCCTCACTTCGCGTCCACAGTGAGAGAAGTAAAGTTTGAGCAAATTCACTCGCACATAATATTTGGGGTAAATGTAAATCAACTTAGGATAACCCCGCATTTGAAGAAATGCATGTGGCATTACGTTCAAAATAAATCTTCTTTTGAGATATATTACGATTCGTTGAATATTCCCTGTATTCAGATTTTAAAGACCAAACAAGAGAAAATCCTCACAAACAACCTTGACAATTGGTTTTGAGTTTGCGTGGTAAAAAAAAATAATTCATGCCTGCTGTTGAATTTTCATCTTTAAAACCGCACAACCTAGGTTATCAAATTCTTCAGGATCGACCTTGACGTCCTGCTCGTTAACTCAGATTGTCTCACGCAGTCAGTTAAAAAAATGCTTTTTTTCTAATTAAAAAAACTGAAAAAAATGAACGCTATTCACTTTTAAAGTTCTTGAAAAATACGAATTGATTTTACATGAGATAAGGGATTTAGTCTGTACTCTCAAAATTGGTATGACGATACCGATCGTCATGAATTAAGAAGACAAGTGTTGAAAGAATCATGTGCCTCAAATCGATCACTATAAGATTTAATTATTTGTTTTTCTAAGGAATTTTACGATATGGGTTAAGTAAATTGTAAAGTGCATTGATCCTTTTTCCTGCCTGTCTCGCTCTTATTTCGTACACTTCGTTTTCTTTTGTTTTCTTTTCTCATCAGCAATTTTTTTTTCTACACCATCGATATCCATATATTATACTCCATTTCTTTTTAACGTGGAATTTCCGTATCTTTTTCCATCTCCCAGACTTTAGACATTCAAGAGGCAATTTTGTATGCAATTCGTCACTGATATTCTTGCTTTCGTCACTGATTATAACAGTCTCAATTTTTTTGTAGCAAAGTGTGGGAGCGAACAATCAGCACGGTGTGCAACTATATAAAAACGTTAAGTTTCCGTGTTAGTCTCATTGGATAGCACGTCAATTAGTCTAAACAGAAAAAACATTAAGTTTCCGTGTTAGTCTCATAAGATAGCACGTCAATTAGTCTAAACAGAAAAAACATTAAGTTTCCGTGTTAGTCTCATAAGATAGCACATCAATTAGTCTAAACAGAAAAAACATTAAGTTTCCGTGTTAGTCTCATAAGATAGCACGTCAATTAGTCTAAACAGAAAAAACATTAAGTTTCCGTGTTAGTCTCATAAGATAGCACATCAATTAGTCTAAACAGAAAAAACATTAAGTTTCCGTGTTAGTCTCATAAGATAGCACATCAATTAGTCTAAACAGGAAAAACATTAACTTTCCGTGTTAGTCTCATAAGATAGCACGTCAATTAGTCTAAACAGGAAAAAAATTAACTTTCCGTGTTAGTCTCATTGGATAGCACGTCAATTAGTCTAAACAGGAAAAACATTAACTTTCCGTGTTAGTCTCATTGGATAGCACGTCAATTAGTCTAAACAGGAAAAACATTAACTTTCCGTGTTAGTCTCATTGGATAGCACGTCAATTAGTCTAAACAGGAAAAACATTAACTTTCCGTGTTAGTCTCATTGGATAGCACGTCAATTAGTCTAAACAGGAAAAACATGTACTTTCCGTATTAGTCTCATTGGATAGCACGTCAATTAGTCTAAACAGAAAAAAACATTAACTTTCCGTATTAGTCTCATTGGATACCACATCAATTAGTCTAATCAGGAAAAACATTAACTTTCCGTGTTAGTCTCATTGGATACCACATCAATTAGTCTAAACAGGAAAAACATTAACTTTCCGTGTTAGTCTCATTGGATACCACATCAATTAGTCTAAACAGGAAAAACATTAACTTTCCGTGTTAGTCTCATTGGATACCACATCAATTAGTCTAAATAGGAAAAACATTAACTTTCCGTGTTAGTCTCATTGGATAGCACGTCAATTAGTCTAAACAGAAAAAAACCCCACTGAAATGAATAGCCAGGTGTTATGGTATCTTCTCTCATGTTACTTTTTCGACCCTTTACAAATGGTGGTCGAGAGAGCCACAGCTGAGGCTGGACATTTTTTCTTAAAAAAATGGTCATAATCGAACTAAAGTCAAATGAATAACCAACAAAGCTTTTCTAGGCATCCCAGAAAATGAATAATTTAAGATTCAGAGAACGAACAACATCACTTTTAAGTGCCTCAGAAATAAAAAAAAAATTCTGAAATCATGTTGTAATCATAGCACAAGAACAATCAACGGAGACCTTGCCAGATACGCAGCAGTTTGGATGGCAACAATAACACACGGCCCGCTGATATGAGAAAATCGATGTCAATAGAACATGATTAAATTAACGAGTAAGCTGATAAGTGCGACAGGAGGAGATAAGCAGATAAAAAAGCAGCAAAAAGTTAAAATAGAAATTCAAAAAGCGATCAAACGTATTAAGACAGAGCGGCCAACACCAAGCACAGATAGACAGATACATAGATGGATAGATATCTAATGGAAAAAAAAGTGGTAGAAGAGCTCTCAAAGGGTTATCCTGAGTTATTTATATATAAATGTGTGTGTATATATATATACATATATATATATATATATGTGTGTGTATGTATCTATCTACCTATCTCTCTTTATCTATCTATATCTATCTATCTATTTATATATATATATATATATATATATATATATATATATATATATATATATAGATATAGATATAGACAGCTAGATAGCTAGATAGGTAGATAGATACATAGATAGCTAGATAGATAGATAGATCGATAATGAAAGTGAGATAGAGAAAGAGCGATATAAGGAGAAAAGAAGAAGAATGACGGGAGAAGATGGTGAGAAGAGAGAAAGAGAAAAAAAAAGGTGGAAGAGACAAAGACTTAAGAAAGAGGAGGTGGAGAGAAAAAGAGAGAGAGAGAGAGAGAGAGAGAGAGAGAGAGAGAGAGAGAGAGAGAGAGAGAGAGAGTGAGAGAGAGAGACAGAGAAAGAGAGACAGACAGACGGACAGAGCGATAGACCGACAGAGTGTCTGACAAACAGACAGGTAGGCTGACAGACAAAAAGACTATTCTTAGTGTTAGACAAAAGAGAAGAATATCTAAAAATTGTTATAGATTCCAGGTTCAAAGATGACAAATAGTACCATGAAAATCTGCTTAAAATAATAAACAGCAATTGGAAAAAGAAGTGCCAGAACAGTGCAAACGGAAATATCAATATCTCATAAGCGCATTGCAATGTCAAAAGAAAAATCAATGTCATTTCGCGACAACAAAATAATAATCTCCATATTATACTGCCAGAAAAATCGTGCAGAACATACACCTTTGTTGCCTCGGTAAAGTGTGAATTTGTTTGTCTCATGTCAAAAAAAAAAATAGGCAACGTAATTTGCTAGACTTTGTTTGCTGCTGCAAATTGTAATCCCTATAAGATCAATAGAACCAAATTCGAAAAAAAAAAATTATAATAGCAGTTTTCCCGTCACAAATGTTGGTCTTGTCGTTCGCTGGTTAGATATTGGGTAAGCTACCAAATCTCTTTTCTTTGTGCCTGCAGGTTAATACATTCATAAAAATGCAACCAGGTTTAAACTCAAGCCAAAGTGTGAAAAAAAAAGAACTATAACTCGGAAGTGAAGGGTTCTATTCTTGGATGACTTACATTGAGTACCTAATATGGAATTTATTTTTATCTGCTTTATAGACAGATGTCTAAATAATAATTAAAATACCTCTGTGCTTGTCATTAGCCTAAGAATTACTATATCCATGAGATGGATCACCAGTGAGTACAATTATAAAGTTGTGGAAACCCTTCATTATATAATCTATGTGAATAGGCAATAGATTGATCTTTTCAGGTGGCAACAATTCTTAAAGCACTGTATGGATTCTCAAACGAACTGTTTTTTTTTTTTGAAGAATTTTTAATCTTTATTTTCGGTGTGTACATGACAAAATGATTTTTTTTTCATTATATAAATTTTTTTTTAGTTCAAACCTCAGACTTGATACTTAATAACGTAAAGACGTTACATATTTAGTCCTTTTACTTTTTTTTTCAACAAAACATTGAGGTACAAAATTCTGCTTTTATAAGCAGTAGATGTGTCCTTACAACAACTATGTTAATGAATAGTGGGTGGATAATCAGAGAATTAGAAATTTTTCTGCAAAAACTCAGTAAAACAAATTTAAACAAATCAGCAGAAAATACAAAAAATTAAACTAAATATTGGCCAACCTTTTCATTCAATGCTGCAAAGTGTACTTTTTAGTCTTTGAAATTTTGATAACACTAAGATAAATTCAAACTTTTGCGCGAGTTCTGAAGTCTTTAGCAAACATGATGCTTCGAAACATTATATCATAGCTCCTACTGACAGCTCTCTCTCTCTCTCTCTCTCTCTCTCTCTCTCTCTCTCTCTCTCTCTCTCTCTCTCTCTCCCTCACACGACCTATACCACTCCCTCCCCGACCTCCCACCCGTCTCTCTTCGTATCAATTATTTCTTCCGTAAAATCCAGAAAATGAAACTGCACTTGTTAGGAGTGGAATCCTTCAGGTTAGTATTTTAAAACCCGAAGATGATTGATTAAATATTGATTGAACTTTGTCGTCTCGATGTGATTGAAGTTGTGAGGGTACAAGAGTGCTCAACCCACACAAAAGCTTGATTGACACGCTCGTTCTACAGTCGGAAATTAGTCCTTTGCTAGTTTGATTGCACACATATTGACATCAATGTTCTCTGAATTTATCAATGAAGAAGAACAGGCACTCCTGGTGTATTCGTAGACATAGCAAGGTTAAAATAAAGAATATCCTGAAAAATATTCGATTTTGATACTTCCTTTACGCCGTATTAGATTCATGAGAAACTAGGAGTTAAGTAATGATCTATTATTTGAAAATTTTCTCGACGCACGTTCTAGACAATATTAATTTTTTCTATAAAGGGTACAGATTTTCAAAACTTTCTTTACAACTTACTTTTTTCATGCTTTATGAAGTGCGTAATGTGAATGCACTCATTTATCCACTTATCCTATTATAATAAAAAAAAAAAGCAAATGAACCCCTATGATATTTTCTTCGTTTCCTTCGTCACCTCACTCATAGCTTTAATGAACTAAAAGGTTTGTAAAAACTATTTTACGCCCAGATTGAAAAAAAAATATAACAATCCAAAGATCCACCTTTTGGACAACCTAATTTCATTATCAGACCAATTACTATCCTTTAAAATTTCTATTTGTCCACCATTTGCAAGTATGGCATCGACACCAAACATTCTTCCATATATAATTCTGATCAAATTCTATATATACACACACTTTTATTAACAGCAGTATATCCGTCAAGACAGTCGTAAACATGTGCCCACAGCGAGAATAAACGGCGCCAGGTACCCGATTCCGTGATTCTTAGAAGACACTTTACAAGAGATTTATCATCGCACTCAACCGCAGCTTAGACGGGCGAATTTGAAACTGCCCATAGGAGCGGTGTTCTAAGCCGTTAAAAGCAATTCAAATCTTGTTGTCTAATCCTCAACTAATCTAAATGTTGAGAAAGAGTACGTACTCCTAAATAAATAGTCGGAGAACTTCAAGGTTTTTCCCATAAAGAATGGAAACTCATATCGAAAATCATTAATACGCTCTGAACATTTAAATGTATGATTTCGTGTAAAAGTCTGCTGGCATGATTCTGAAAGACTTAGGCTATAGAAGATACTGAGGAATAATAAATGTTTCCAAATATAAAGTAATACTTATTGATGGACTTTAAAATGCGAACAGAAAAAAAGGTGTAAAGAGTATATAATTTCGAGTGCTAAGCGTTTGGGCATCTTTTTCTGTTATATCTATCGATCAGTACGCAACAGAAATGAGGATAATGGACTTGAGGATGCTTTATCTATTCTTTCATTGCCATGAAACCTTTTAAGCTTCAAGTATAGAATACATTCCTCCAGTTAAAGTTTTAAAATTTATAGAAAAACATGCCCGTTTGATGGGAGCCAAGAGGGTCGGGGGAAAGTTTGTCCAGGATTTAGTCAACTATGTAAAGACCAAAAAGAGAAACGGTGACTTTGGAAGGAACTTTCTTTAAGGTGTTCCACTCGTTACTAAAAGGTTCAATTTTATCCATTCGATTTCTACTCAGGTATAAAGTAATAAATCCGTAACTGCTCAGAACAGGATGACAACTATTTTTGAGTAAATGAGAAGCGACTCCCTTGATCTATTTTAACTAAGTACGCTGTTCCACTTAACGGCACAGAATTTGTGGTGTGTTTCGCTTCGACTACAAACTTTGCATTGTTTAAAAAATAGATCGCCTTCGGCAAGTAAATGCATCATCAACAAATTTGTGTTATGAATATTTTTTTTTATTTCTAAGTTAGAAAATTAGGTGCTTATGTTTTTAAAGTCTCAAGCGAACGAAACTAGATCAAGGGTAGTCACTTCAGCCCCCAGCTACATCGCTTGTAAAATAATCTCCCCTCAGAAAAAGTGGCAAGCCTCTCTTGTGAGGCAGCTCGGTATAAAGCTGTAGTCCCTTCTTAAACCCGTAGCTCTCCTGTAAGTCTTTGCTGTAAAGATAGCCAGGAATATAATTATGGTGATAAAGGTTGTATACTTTTTTCCAGGAAGAGCAAACACACACAAATTAAAAAAAAAAAAACCATGATTCATGCACATGCTAAAAGAGCAGAAGAAATTCAGTATGGATTATTTAAAGATGTATCGCTCATACTATCCTTGATCAATAGTTGGCAAACGATAGAAAATTTCTGATAGCAGAATAACCTTTCAGTGGAGTTTGAAAATCATTGGATTTCACAAGATCTTAGCAATAATTCACAAAAGATGAGGTGGGAAATATTGCCATTAATTTTCAGAATTCGACTCACACTATCTGAGAAGGTAAATGCTAAACCCTAAATGTCTATAAAAAAAAATTCAAAGAAAAGATGCATGCGTTCGAATTTTCCCCCTCCTTTTAAATCAATAATTATTACACCCCTTTACAAATCGTAAAATAAAGAAACTTCCCAAAGCGATGGCAGAAATCTAATTTTTTACCCAATAAAAAAAATTGTTGAAGATGATTTTAAACAATAATAAAACATTCTTATTTTTGATGTCTAAATCGTGACTCACTGGTTCATTGAAAACTGGAGAAAAGATAAATCATTTATTTGCACATCCTGTGATACGACACTAGCCCGTATCATGCCGATGACACAATTATTCATTAATTCATTTTCGATTTCTTGGATACTACAGGTCATAGAGGGGAAAAAAAAGAAGACTTCCCCCATGTGCAATGTTCTACTCGACAAATTAATCATCCACCCTAATGACCCCACCATGTTAACACCATTTCTTGACATTTCCGTTCCTAATTTATGAATGGTTTTCATGTCCTGGCGTGTTTTGCTTCGGGATAGAACATGAATCCCATTTCCCACATACATGACATACTAATTGATAGCAACTAGGTTCAAAATGACAGATTATCTAATGTAGTCATAGGATAATGTCGAAGTGCCAGAGATGCCAAGCCTACATTTTTATTAATGAAACGTCTCGATTAGAAACAACATGTTCTGATAAGAGAGTCTAAACATTACTTTTTCTGCATAGATTTTAGTTCTCTAACCGTCTCCCTGTGCGTCTTACTTCAGCCACCCACGAGGTGGGCTATTAGGGCCACCGTCGCATGAAAACACGCGATCCATTCTACGTTTCCTATTTCATTCTAGACATCCGAGTATGCCTTTTACGCTTATTGGTCACACACACGAAAAAGACGAATCTGTAAAGTGGTACATTATAAAATGAATCAAAGTTTGGGTGCTGGAATACCTTTCTGACTGCTCGCGTAACAACTCATTTCATAAATATCATACGAGAAATTAATGATAAATATTCATGGTATAAATTTGGGAGAAATTCGTCCCAATGTTTGCCTCCCCCTCTCCCTCCCCCAATCACTTAAGGTGTTATGGGGTTCAGACGTAGTTTCATTTCAGAGCTGACTTGACAACCATTTTGGTTTTGTAGAGGCGTCCGTCTTTGGTGTTCTCGTAGAAAAAACAAACATAAAACAACTTCTTGTTCGGTCCAGCTTAGGTGTATAAATATCACGTTTACTATTCAAGGCATAGGGCCTTATAGCAAATAGGAAATGGCGTGATATTTGCATATAGACGGGTCCGGTATGGCTGATATCTGATGCTTCCCTAATTTGGCGTCGCTCTTGTTGACCCTCGTAGACATAAAACGCCATTGATTGATGAAGAAAATGAGGAAAGGGAGTTAAAAAAAGTTCTACAGACTAACGCGAAAAGCAGGACAAAGGGGAGGGTGTATAAGAAAACATATAAATGTAATCAGTAAGAGAGCTCAAGAGAAGACAGGTCGTACACGAAATAGGAGAAAACATACTCAATGCAGCATGAAAAAGGAAAAAAGCATCCCGATAAAAAAAACGACAAACCATCAGGATTTAAATAGCGTAAAAAGCAAAGGTCACACAAAAGACAATGGCACTGGTACTAGAAGTAAGAAATCTCAGCGAAAAAAAAAAAAAGACAATAACATGACTGTAATGAGACAGATAATGTATGTGTGTGTGTGACAAAGAGAGAGAGAGAGAGAGAGAGAGAGAGAGAGAGAGAGAGAGAGAAAGAGAAAAGTAAGGAAAGAGGGAAAGAGAGAGCCTAGGGATAAAGCAAGGAGAGGAGGCGTGTCATTATGATTAGTCAATATTAGTAAGAGGTTATATTAAAGATTTCTAAAAGTCTTACGCAGTAAGATGACAATAGAGGCAGAAAGTGCAAACAAATTAAGATAGCTAAGTATATACAAATAGAGGCACGTATGGTTGATAAACACTTAATAAATTCATAAGATGACACAAAGGAAGACAAATAGATGGATTGATATTATTTTAGACGGTACGGATAGATGCAGAGCTAGACGGACAGGGGAGAAAAAGAAAGAGAGAGAGAGAGAGAGAGAGAGAGAGAGAGAGAATGAGAGAGAGTGAGTGAGAGAGAGGGATAGAGAGAGAGAGAGAGTGAGTGAGAGAGAGGGATAGAGAGAGGGAGAGAAAGAGAATGAGAGAGAGGGAGAGAGAGAGAGAGAGAGAGAGAGAGAGAGAGAGAGAGAGAGAGAGAGAGAGAGAGAGAGAGAGAGAGAGAGAGAGAGAGAGAGAGAGAGAGAGAGAGAGAGAGAGAGAGAGAGCAAAGAAGTGATGGACTAGATGTTATGCGAGCATCCTTGGAGTTGTGTGCAACCCAATAATCGTACTGTCTAGAAATTCTACTAGGCCGGTAGACCCACTTATAGCGCGGTGGTATAAAAAATTTGTCAAGACCGTTAGACTGGATACTTTATCACCCTCAATCACATAAAATTACCATATCATTTTTTGGGCGTTGTGTTGTCTCGGAAACCGAAGTCAATGGAAACTAATATGGAAGAGACGTGCAATTAGACAGCAAATAACCATTTGGGAAACAAGGAAAATGTTTTTGTACCTGACTTTGTATCTTCAAAGATCTGAACCTAGAATGATAATTTTTTTCGTGCGCATTTGAAGATGTTTAATTCAAGCCGATGTAGATATAAAGTACGAAATTTGAATTTTTATTTGGGAAAAAGCGATACTCGAAGAAATCGTCTGTATTTTGAGGCCCGTGTTGGTATCGCATCGCAGCGTTTACTGACTGCAACGCCCAAGAATATTGCAAAACCCATCAAAGGGAATTTCTCTCTAAGGCCATTTTTCCTGTAGATAAATGATAATATATTAAGGACGAAAAGAACATCAGCTTGGCATGTTTAGCAGATGCTGCGATTATTTGACTTTAAAGCTTTTTTAAACAGAAAATGGGCCCATTTGTCTAAAAAAAACAACCAACCGAAACAAGAACAAAAACAAACAAACAACAACCCAAAAAACTTGAGCATATATGCCAATACTAATCATAGACAATAAGTTCATATATGTTCAATTTTCTCTCTGTTCGTACATTCTGGACATTTACTTAAAGACAAGAAAGTAAGTAAAGGTATAGGAGATAAACTTTGTTAATACCATAATGGGGAAACCTTCAGCGTATAAAAATTCTTGAAATTCCAGCTAGAAAGCAGCCATTGAAAGACATAAAATCGAATCTTTTAAATCAAGTATGGTCAAGGGAGAAATTACGGAGTGCTAATATTTACAAAGAGAATAAAACAAAACAAAGGCAGAATAAGCCAAAAATTGATATTCAACGTCAACTCGAGCACCAAGCCTACCAACAGAGCTATCAGGAGCAACAATTTTCTCAATAGGTTCTTCCTCTCTAGGAGATGAACTCATATGTAAGACCGCATATTTGTCTAGGAGACCTGGAAAGTAATCAGGATCATAAGTAATATTCCTAATCTGTTATTAAATCTCTATTTTTCCTTTGAAATTCATTAGAGAACTGAGTGGAAGTTCAAATGTCATACGAAGCTGAACTATTTGAATCTAAAAATGCTTTGAAAGAAAAGTACCTAGCCCCTGGCAACGAAAAGCTTCCTGAATATCAGTGACAGCTAAGAAAGATAAGAAAAAAAATCATCCACAAAGCAACTCATTGATTCGACACACATGACTATTTTTATGTTTTCTTTTTTTCTTAATTAGCGTCTGTTGAGATCGTCAAATTGGTCTCCACCAATCGTTGTAAGACCCAAATTACCACCTCATTCTTTGATAGATCTCACTCTAAACATGCATCAGTAAATTGACACGGAATGTAAACTTCGCTAACAGACATAACAAAACTGGCGACAATAATAATCTTCATAAAGTTCTGCTAAAGTTTCCTTACCTCCGTTATTTTGGCTGCAATGTTCGCGACTTTTTTCATTGCATTCATGCTCGTCTTAGAAAAGATTCACTTACCATGTCCGAGATCTGAACGAGCGTGAGGCCAAACTTGACTATGACCGTGAACGAGGCGTTGACAACAGGTCTGGCGTACTTGTGGTAACCAATCATAAGCCTCTCCATTAATAGCTGCTCGTCCGGAACCTGACCTACCCCCTGGCTCATGATCTTTGCACGACCTTCACCTTGGTTCTCGTCTCTCGTTCGATAGTCTGAGTTGGAATAGCCCGAATTCGAAAACATTGGATCTGCGGTCGTTATTGAGTTGGATATTTTCTCAAACTCTGTCGCATTTCTTCTGTCCAAAGGGAATGTAGTCTTCTCTGTTGACGCTGATGCTCCCAAGTAGACCGCGCCTAGAAAATGCCATACATCGTGGGGAAAAGGAAAGTATCATTAACTAAGGGTTGAAATTATTCGTCAAAGGAAAATTCGCACTTACCATATCGGAAATCTGAGTGAGGGTTATTCCGAATTTGACAGTCACAGTGTGAGAGGCGTTGTAAACTGGTCTGGCTGCAGGATTATAGTTGTACAAGATGTTCTGAATGAGCCGTGTCTCATCTGTCATGTTGATCGACCCCTCTCGCTCGTCCATGTCCCCAGGCCAGGGCACAAGCCCCGTCTCAGCACCGCAGCATCTCAGGAATACAACCAAGGTTGCCACGCCCAACACAAACAAATGAAAATACGACTCCATATTTGTCCAAGCACGATATGTGTACACTCCAGCATTCAGGTACGTCGAGTCATTTGAAGGCTTTTTCTAAACATAATTTTGAACTACCCTTTTGGTATCATATCCATATCGATTCCTTGTTAGTAACGTTTTAGTTTTTGTGGACATTTTCGGTTAAGCTTCACCATCACAACAGACAGTTTCAAATCAGCTTACGCCTCTTCTCTTATGGATATTCTTAAATAGTATTCTTTAGTTTTTCTGGACCATTACGATTGGTCTTCTCCAATATAACGGGCAGTTTCAAATCAGCTTGCACTGTATTTTGTTTTTGAATGAGTTTAACATTTCGCAACGTAATCATAGTCTTCATTTCTGTCATTTTCTGTGACCGTCAAAACGAAGACACAAATTTTTAATCTATTTATACACTAACGCTTTTATTTTGCAGCAATAACGTTCTAATATTCTTAACACGTTTCCTACCGCCATAACATATATTATCCATTTTCCTCAACTCTCCATACTTAAAGCAAACCAATGTCAAAGCTCTCTGCCAAGTTAATTCCTACTAATATATCTTCTTATATCTAATAAGCTAACTTATTAGCTATTTTCCCTTTCTTTAATACACCAAATCTGTTTAAAGAAAAACTACTTGTAGTTCTACCCTTCAAGAGTTGGATTTATTGTTATTAAGCAACAGGGGGTCAAAATAATAGATTCTATCTCTCATTGCATCCTCCTTTGACCCACATTAAACAAAGCATACTGAAAAATTCTAAACAAAGACATAAGAATGGTCTGCGTTTTGGGCTCTGCAGCTGCGTCCATAAAGAGACAAAAAAAAACGACTTTTATCCGCATAGGTGGACCATGACTTTGGTGAAAAAAGAATCTTAGTAATTCTAAAGCTGCCGATGATGTGTTTGAATAGTGTGAGAGAGTTCGTGATTCCTCACCACAAATCACGACCCGAAGGGGGCATTGTCTCCAGTTAGTAGTAAAATTGAGTAATCAGAGGCCGAGGCAGGAATGGAGGCAGGAATATGAGTAAGTGGGAAAAAAAAAGATTTAATGAGAGAGAGATAAATAGACAGATAGATAGATAGATAGATAGATAGATAGATAGATAGAGAGAGAGAGGTAGAAAGAAATAAAAGGTAATAGACTTTGTGTCTAGTTGGTAAAAACATTGAATAAAAAGAGGCAGAGACAGAAATATGAGTCAGTGGCAAAGAAATAGACTTAATGTGTGTGTGTGTGAGAGAGAGAGAGAGACTGGGAAAGAGACGTGTATAGTAATAAAAACAGACAGGAGAGAAAAAGATAAAGAAAGAGAGATGAACTATTAGACAAATAGATAAACCTAGAGACACAGTTAGGTAGGCAAATAGACAAAAGAATCAGAAGAAACTAAAGAGACGAATGTTTATCAATGAATAGACGCATTCTATCTAAACTAAACTTAAGAGGAAAAATCGAAAATCAAATAAATGAATTTGATAGCAATGTGACTATTAAGTTGTAGAAGTTTAACAAATATGGAAGTGAAAACTTTTTTCACATTCAAGTAGTGCAATCTACTAAAATGAAAGAATAAGAGTTCAAAGAGCAAAACATCTTAGTCGATACATGTAACTATTTTGCTCGGACCGTTTGTAAAACTGCGAAACCACAGAAGATAAAAGTTTCCTCTCTCCCTCCCAGGAGCAAATCCTGGCTAATGAAGCAGAGAGTAACAAGCTTACGAAGGGATTATCGAGATGATATAAAAAGGAAGAAAGAAAAAAACCTTGGAACTTTAAAAGCAATAGAAATGTTTGAAAGGAAAACAATTTTCTAGCCATTTTTTTCGCCAATTTTTTAGCTTGCAGAGTATGTTTATAGTAGTAAAGAAGGGAAAAATCTTCATGAGGTTACGATATAGATATTTACTCAGCCTTCCTGCTTTTTTAAAATATTTTTTTTTGGCTTTTTTACTTATCATTCTTTTAGGCACTTTAAATTTCAGTTCAATTTGATCAAATTATATGACACCTTGATAACTAACTTTTTTAGTAAATATTCTTTCTTTCGTCATCTCTTTCTAACTTTGTCCTTAAAAACTTTTTTAAAAGTTTCGAATCTACTTCGTAGATAAAAAGAATAACCATAATGTTGACGCACTTCAAACAAAGTTATCGAGTACCTCTGTGCGGGAGTCTTGTAACAATTTTTTTTGGCCTTTCTTAATATAATCGATTTTTTGCGACCGTTATAAAGTATAGATTGTTCAATATGTGATCGCATTTTTCTTTAGGTTTACTCTTATTCTTTACTTCCAGTTTAACAATGAAACAGTTCCTTCCCTCATTTCGTTACAGTACTCAATTCACTCTTCAACTTATACGAATCTTACCAGGTCGAATATTGACACAGGCAAATTTTCGCATCCTATGTAATTATGTTTCTCACCTTTCCTGCTCTGTATATGCTCCATTTTTATTTCTTTTTTTTTTCCACAAGACATACTACTCAACTGCAGGTGCAATGCTGTTAAATAGCAGTTTCAAAACAGGGGAAAATTGAATAAACCTGCTACAGGATCGTAAAACAATAAACTTTTCAGGCCTAAAAAATGCCTCAGCGGGATGGACTTACTGTAGATCTTTCTAATTTGCTTATTAAGTGTTTTCGTTTTAATTTAAGAAGCATAAATTTTAAAATTAAAAAGAAATTAAAGGAAAGCTTAAATCTCCCCACACACCTCCACGGTGCAAGGAAAAAAGCCTACAAAAAATAAAAAGAGAACAACAAGGAAAAACAACAACAAAATAAAACAAATAAAAAAGAAATACTCCTCTCTTTCCGTACTGATATCCTGCATTTGTTCATCTTTCAATTTTTGCGGGAAAAAAGAATCTAGAAAAAAATTCAAAAGAAACAAAGGTACAAGGAAATATCAAGAACGCCTCTTACATGATTATAAAATCTATGAGAACCGCAAGCTGGAATACATTTGTTTAACACTCATCCACACCTATTCATGTGCTCTCCAATCATATACAAAATAATGAAAGCAGCTCGAAACCACATTCATGCTCTAAATCTTCTTCAAGATATCTCAGAAAAAGTTCTGACAACAATCTAACCTGCATCGAGCACATCTAGCTCACTAACCAAAACAATCTACACGATTATGCTTGTAAAAAGCTCCAAACTGAGTAAGAAAAGCCAAAAAGATAATTAGAAAAATGCAAAAAATATACGCCAAAGCTCAAACGAATAAACTCAACGAAAATGTACCGACAAAATTCGTTTTAAAAAATAAATCGTAGTTCCGACGTATACTTAATCAAAACATGGGGAAAATGATGCTGAGAGAAGCTTGAAAGCTAGGATAAAAACAAAATATTCAGACACCCAGATAATTATTATTGTTACTTGACTAAAACAAGGCCACATGTTCGTTCCTTTCAAATCCGATAAAAGGAAACATTAATGGGAATGCTAGACGGCCAAGAACTACACGGTTTCGAGAATGTTTTTCTTCCGCGCCTCAATAAAAAGATATGCCTCTAGAATTTTCTATGTGATAGTAAACCCAATGTATTGATAACAGAAGCAAATTACCAGTAACATAAATGTAGCCACAACGAAAAAATAACAAAAAATAACAAAAAACAAAGAAAAACCCAAATCCAAACAAAACAAAGCACGACCACCTTCAGTAATGCGGCTATCAAGATCATAAAAGATTTGCAAATCACAAGGCTAACTGATCTCTTTATACCATGGCCTCAGAGTCTATGCACTGGAAAATTTTGTTTTGTTTTGAGAAATTAGAAATGTCAAGGTAATCGTATTATATAAAAAGTGTTTTTTTTTTCAAAAATAAACTTTAAAGATTTCCCTTTTCTCATCTTTTCTGGCACCGAATTCAGTTGTATACTGTATATCTACACTATTGTAAACAAAAGTTTGCCAAAATTACAGGAAAAATAATTTCACCGTCTAGCACTAACTAGCAGGAAACAGTGAAAAGTGCAAGTCAAAATGATTTTCAAGACTTTAACCTTATTTTTCGATGCAGTCTACATTAAAACTTATGATATTATCTTTTGATGTTTTGTAAAACATAAACATATCAATCCATCCCATAATTTTGCTGAAAAAATTAGTGCTTAAATTTAACTTATTTTCTATATCACTTTTTACTGGGTCCTCTGAAGTAAGAAAATTGCAGTAGTAATAGTAGTAGTGGTAGTAATAATAGTAGTAGTAGTAGTAGTAGTAGTAGTAGTAGTAGTAGTAGTAGTAGTAGTAGTAGTAGTAGTAGTAGTAGTAGTAGTAGTAGTAGTAGTAGTAGTAGTAGTAGTAGTAGTAGTAGTAGTAGTAGTAGTAGCAGTAGCAGTAGTAATAGTAGTAGTAGTAGTAGTAGTAGTAGTAGTAGTAGTAGTAGTAGTAGTAGTAGTAGTAGTAGTAGTAGTAGTAGTAATAGTAGTAGTAGTAGTAGGAGGAGGAGGAGGAGAAGGAGGAAGAGGAGGAGAAGAACGTTTTTCTCATTACTTAATACTCAAATGGATACTGCCTTTTTTGGAAGAAAAATATTTTTCTAACAGATACGTAGATTTTTTTCGGCAGTTTGTAATAAAGATAAGGCACAAAATTGCCGTAGAAAAGCAGCGGAATGACCTTGCGCTGGTGTGAGTCTATAACATATTGGTCAGCAGCAGCACAGATACTCGAATTTCAGGGCGGGAGGATTTCTACATGGTTTGAACCAGACCAACATCACGACGTGTCGTAACTTAAGATACTTGACAACATTCTCGGGCCGATTAAAGGCGAGGAGTAGAAGGTATAGATCCGCTTCTCTCTCCTTCTTGTCTTTGTTAGGGAGAGAGGTAGAAGAGGGTAAAGCAGAGACTGAATAAACAAGAGACACTTATACTAACTTTCAAAAACGAGATAGAGAGAGATAGAGTAAGTGAGTGAGATAGAGGGCAAGAGAGGGAGAGAGAGAGAAAGAGATACACAGACACACTGTAATAAAAGGAGGAGAGATAGATGGAAATACAGCCAACACAGTCAGCAAAGAGGCAAAAGCAAAGAAGGAGCGAGTCAGAACAGAGAGAATAAAGAGACGTAAGAGAGACGGACAGGCAGAGTCAGGGAAAAACCAGGGTGAGACAAATTATTCCTATGCCTAAAAATTAAAGTACAAAGCAAAACGATTAAAAATCGCCAGCAATGCGTGAATAATCGCTCACAGAGCCACTGGAGTCTCAGAGGCTTCAGGTGAGATGATTATCGAAAGTATACCGGCCTGCCTACGGCAAGATGAGTAGTCAATAATCTTCCCTCACTCATTCAGATGGTAAATTGAAGCTGAATTTGAGAATCACATTCCAAGTAAGAGTTTTTCAACACACACACACACACACATATATATGTATTTATATGTGTGTGTATGTATATATTATATATGATTAAACAGTATAAACATCTACATCAAAACTGCAAAAGAATGATGAAAGAAAAGACCAGTTGAAATAGTTAAGTAGATAGATGGATACATTTTAGTGTACAGAAGTTGAGCATACAGAAAAACGTGTGTATATGTTTTTTTTTTCCTTTTTTTCCCAGGTGGTGGGAGCGATGTTGTTCTGTGGTCTTTATCTACAGGAGAAGATACGAGACAAGGGTAAGTAAAAAGGAGGGACAAAAGTAGTTACTTGGGTAAAAAAATCGTGCATCAGTTTAGGATCATCGTAAATTGAATTTTTTGAATTTCTATACACAAATAAGACCTGTATGTTTAAATAATAATTAAAAAAAACCACTTCGGTCTTTGAAGTATGTTTATCAAAGGTGCAATACAATTTAAGCATGTAAGATATCAGAGTGCGACTGGACTATTCGGTTTACTAAAAAGAATATGTTGAGGCAGTAATGATAGAAGAATATTCCTATGCATGGCGTATTACGGTATCATTTAACCATCCTCAGACAGAAAAAGAGTAGAAGAAGATAAACCATCATTCCCGACAAGTTATGTACGGCCAATTCATGCTTAGAGTAGTTTTTATTATTCCTAATTCTTGCGTTTGTGAGTCTGGTTACATTTTAACGAAAATAAAAAAAATTAATTATTACGCTCTTAATAGGTCTTCAAACCGAAAAAGAAAAAGTGTCGTTAGAAAGAAACTTCCAAGGATACGGATTATTACTGCTTGTGTGAAATAAAAAAAAAAAAAGGATATCCATCATATAAGTAATGAGCTGCAATGGTTCTGAAAATCTGCTTTTTTCATTGACGGTGGTGGATATCAACCTTAACAAAAATTTTTCCACATTATTGAACACGTATTATGCAGTTCATAATATATTGGCAAAATGCAAACTCTCAACTCAAGAAAGCCTTCCCATTACGTTAGATCACAAGAGGTATGGCAGAAAAGGGTTAATCGGTTAGGCAAATATCTTTCTTTTATATATTTTATCCTAAGATGCTTACGCAATTACGAATAAATTCCGAACGACATTTATGGCATCGGATTTGTAAGTATATAGTAAATGAGAACGTCATAATATAATAGATTTAGTAAGTTTATGATTCTGCACCCAGCTTTGCTTGAATTCACAGTTATCTATGAAAGTAAAAAAAAAAAGAAAGAAATTAGAAGTCCAAGTCCGAGCAGCTAAAAATGAGAATGTGGAAATAAAGATTTGAATAAAAAAGAGATGGAGATAAAAGGAGGAGAGAGAGAGAGAGAGAGAGAGAGAGAGAGAGAGAGAGAGAGAGAGAGAGAGAGAGAGAGAGAGAGAGAGAGAGAGAAGGGTGAGGAGAGAGATAAATGCTGAAAAGACAATAGAGGAAGAGCAAATTGATGTATAAATCTATATATGCCCATCTCGTGGTTTGTATTTACCAAAATAATAATGTAGCTTTTCTTTGTACTATATTTCTCTTTAACGTCATAATCCTACAAAAAAAAAAAATGGCCTTGTCGCCCCTCAAACATGCGCAAAAATTAAAAAAAAAACAAGAAGAAAGACACCATGTTAAACCACCAACTTTTTTCCTTTGCCCTTTTACTTTATCCTGTCATACATTTTTTTTTGAACCTGCAGAGGAAAATAATAGGCTAATTAATATAAAAAATGTTTGAGGTTTTCCCGCCTGGGAGATAAGACAATTGGGTTGTTCAAAAACTTCTAGGACAGTAATGGTAGAAAATCGACTAAACCATAATTATATAATACGTAAGTCTATTTCAATTTTTATCTGGTGGAAAACAAGGTTGCGATTTATATCTAACTACGTCTTGAGCCATGTGATAATTTTCAAAGAGTGAAAACACAGTCAAGAAAATATTCCCAAGACGGACACCCAGTATGCACTGCAATTATCAACCGACAATTTCGCGAGTGATAAAAAACTCGGTACATCTAATATGGGCAAACGGCATGTTTTAAGGACATTATCTTTTTCAGTTACAGTGTCTCATTCTTTCAGCTGCTCATACTCTTTAATCTCTAAGCTTGTAATATAATAGTAATCAAGAATATTTTCTTCAAACAATCTTCGGGTTATATTTCAACTATGCCAAAAGTAATATGTAGGTAAAACCAAGAGTTTATTTGAATCCAGAAAGTTCCTTAACAATTCTTCTGTTACATAGAACTCACCAAGAGCTTCGTTTGTCTGTCGATTTCAACTGCGGTAAAATTGATCTAAAAGAATAGTTTGCAATATCAAGCGTACATGAAAGTGCTTAAATCTTTAGATTGTTGCACTAGCTTTTTCCTCAATATTACACCTTTTGCAATGTTAACGGGAATACTTTTTGCTGATTGTTCTGATTCAGATCAGTACAGCTATTCTTGAGTTCAGGCAGAAGATATTTATCCGAGATGATCAATGTGTAATATGGATGCGCTCACAAGATAGACAGTAATATTCACACCGCAGAGACAGAAAATTTTCTCTTTTAAAAAGCAAGTAAAATGTTTGGAATATTATGTAAAAATTATAGAAAAGGGACATAAAAATTTTACGGATGATTTGAAATACAACGAACATAAAGACCATTGTCTTGTTTCTGTCTATTTCCAACTTTCTGTATATTTGCATGCTTGTTTGCTCTCTTTTTCTATATGAAGAATCTAAAAAAAAATCAATGCACCTTTTCTTTGAATATCAAAGACTCTTATATCGTACATTTTGGATATTTTGTTTCTATTTATCTCCTACTGAATACCTCATGAATAATCTTTTTGGCCCCCACGCCTTGATTACATCTCTTTCCTCAACCAATAGCTTTAAACTTTTATCACTTTCTTAATTTTATAAATTTCGTTTTACTTTCCCTCTTGATTCTTAATTAAAATACTAAACACTCTTGTGCGCAAATTACACATCAATCAGCTGTGAAATGAAAGGAAGTTGTTAAACATAATTACAAATTAATCTGAGTCAAACTTTGAGGTTTGTAACTCATAATGTTACAAACTATACGCATTATTCCGATTCTGAGGTTGTGCTTTTATTTGTCCGTGTAATGTATTGTTAGATAAAACCTAACTCAATGTGCAATCAGACATTTTGCACAAGAAAAAAGACTGGCCTGCGTCAAGAAAGATAAAAGTAAAAAGATGGTTCTTACCATTTATTCAGTGAGAATATTGTTTACAACCCACTCATAATGGCCTTTCTATTATAACAGCGCTAAATTTAGACTTTAGGACCACTTGTTGTTCCAACAATTTAGTGTCAAGATCTAATACGTGAAAAATGCGATGTTATCCCATAATTTCAAGAGGCATGTGACAAGAGCGTCTTTAACGAAACGTTTTCTCATCATTGGTTCGTACTTTTCGCAGCTTTTGCACCTCATTAACGCTCCTAGGTTTAAACTTCCGGTTAAGGTTCCTAGGTTCATACTTCCGGAGAGATAATTTAGTTCCACGATGTAAATTTTAAGAATTTTAAGCGTCTTTGAACGATTATGTTTTTGCTTTATTCTTTCCAGATTTTAAAGGTCAAATGAGAATGGGATTGCGAGAAAAAAATTATCATTCCAAGCTGCACAACATTAATGGTGCGTTTGAAAGGAAATAAAAACCTCAAAATGATGTAATACACTATGGTTGAAATATAAACACGTGTGGTGTTTTTTTTTTTTTTTTGCACTTATCCGTTGGAAAAACTCTGAGAGCAACTTAGGCTACGGTAAACATATTATTATTCAGGACTTAATTACACTTTGAAGGACTCTGTAGGGAAAGATTCAAGCATGACCAAATAAAATAAATCAGACTTCTAAATCATAGGCCCAGTAGAAAGGCTTTAGTTTCCACTAACAAATATAGTTATGCGAGATTTATTTCCCTTAAACGATGTAAAATATCAATAATTTTTCCGGTTTTTTAGGCTTGTAGAGGTAAAGACACATTCAATTAATTTGTAGATCTAAATATTCAATTTCCATTTTTTTGCGCAAACAGAAGAATACAAAAAGATTGTATTAAAAGTTATATCATATGGTAATTAGCATAGTCACTTTTTTAAATAACAATTTGAAGGACATAAAAAGCGTGAGCCTATAACAGACAAAGAAGCTAAACTTAACATGAAGAAAAATTATATAAAAAAATATTACTCATGAAGTGTACACAACCAATTAAAAATATTTTCTATCAAGTCTGAGAATTTTTGTTATCTTTTTTTTTTACGTAGATTTAAGAAAAAGTTTAAATTGATTTATATAATCATATCCTTACCATCCATCCATACATTTTGAACTTAACCAGATTCAATATTACAAATTTCATAATATCTGAAAGTAATTCAACGGTACTCAGAAAGACCAGGACAATTTTCGCGTTTTGAATGAAATTTCTGGCCTCGGGGGTAAAAGGCCTACGATCAAGCAATATGCGTGAACGATGAAAAAATGGCCACAAGATTTTTTTCGCCCATGGCGCAATGTGGTGAAAATTGATAAAACAAAGATTGATGGAGTGTTATAAGAAAGGGCTAAAATTGGCTCGGCTTGCAAGAAAACAATTTCATTTGATCCTCAAAATGAATATAGTAATCGAGTATCAGATTCATAAAAGAACCTGGTGACTGTCCCGAATTGCTAGTACATAAAGAGACTTTAAAGTTTTATATTGCTTGTTGGGACATATCTTACAATTAAACCCATTGAACAGGAGTAATTGGAGGATATACTCAAAGCTGATTGAGAGTATCTTGCAATAATATATTTCGATCTTACTTCTTTTCCAATGTCTCACTAGCAAGCCATATTATTCTTAGATGTTTCCGTTATTTATTACTTTATTTTTCTCTCGCTTTTGTCCAATGTTTTTTTATATAGGATGTTTCACAAGATTTCCTAATTCCTTTTTTTTCATCCTATTCATTGAGAAGGAATAAAGGAAATTATTATTATAGATTATTTATCTAACTTTAAAATAAATGCTATTTCTTTAAGCCAGCAGATACACTTGGGACAATCTTACTAATGATGGACTACAAATTGCGGACTGTTTAGAACAAGTAGCTAAGCCTTGGTTATGATAGTCACAACTTGCTCTCTTTAGTATCAGCGCGAGATGAAGATCTAAGGTCATAAACTACACATAATAATATATCGATGTAAACCAGCAAAATTTCCCACAGTCTAAAGACCAAATGAAAAACGTGAAAACTTCTTATAATTACTACTTCAAGAGGATGCAGAACATGTAGCTTTGCAAAAAGCTCTAAAATTCTCTGAGTATAACCTTCAAGAAGTTACCTTAAAAACGTCAACGCTTGTTAAAATCAAACTGAACTATTTTGCGATTTTTATTAAGAAATTTATGGCGTTTTTTATGCAAGAAATTTTGCTTTGGAGAGGTAGGTTGGAGGTAGCGCATTATGTTTTTAACAGACGTGGACATGGTCGAGTTCTTCTACAGCTCTTTAATAACGACCTTACTTAATAAATGGCAGTCAGATGAAGTACATTGAGATGATAGCATAATTGATCGGTTTATTCGAATCAAAGAGAATAAGAGCTCGCAATACATTGCTCGAGTTCGACAATTCCCCTATCATATTTCTCTGCCTATTGATTTCTCTCTCTCTCTCTCTCTCTCTCTCTCTCTCTCTCTCTCTCTCTCTCTCTTTCTCTCTCTTTCTCTCTTACTGGCATATTCAAGATAAGTAGTTTAAAAAAGGGAAGCAAGATTTATGGATCTGTAGTTAAAAAGATAGGTAGGTAGATAAATATGTCCGCTTACTACTGAAATATCAATTCATCACTCGGCAGGCAAAGCTCAAAAAGGTCATGAAAGTACAGCCTGTTATCTCAATCTAGCAATCGCCACTGCTAGATTTACGCTGTTATTAAACATCCCCCCCCCCCCCCAATAACATTAGTTCCCCTTTGTCTGTAAATTTATATCACTCATTTATTAGTTCTAATTGGAAGCCTCGACCCACTCGATCACAATACGGTAACTTTCACTTCACTGAAGTTATGTTGGAAAACAACATGGTAATCTCATACCAACCTATTTTCTGTGCACGCAGAACTGATTTTTGTTGTGTATGAAAGAGCTCAAAAGCTATGACCTCTAACTTATTCAGTCATCGACGGTGACCTCAGTTTCGAACCCGCGACAAAAGGATTGTTCGACCTATTCCACGGAGGACAGTCTATCGGTTGAAATGTGTCTGCAGTGAACCATAATCGATTCTAAAATTAGGATCTGGTTCTTAATGAGAACTGACATAATGCAACTCAATTATATCCAGTTGCAACGATAATGAGATACCGTAAAAGAACTAATTCTTTATTCCCAATCTAATTAACGATCATCATACTCGTTCATTATAAGGTGGTAGGTATGCCTAGGTATGCTATGCGGGTATTAGGAGGGTATTAGATATTATCTGTGCCAATATGATAATGAGAATTTAAAACGTTCTATAAATAGACTGATTTTTTTTACAAAATCAGTTAACTTTTCTTTTCAATCATGTTAATCATATAACGTACGTTATTATTTCTTCATGCTTCCGAATACTAATTGCTCTTTAATTATGTGATAGGAGTTACACGTTTTTGTTATCTGTAAAAAGAGATATTATCTACCTCATGAATATAAAATCATAAAAATAAAATTGCTCCCCAGCATAGTACACAAGTTAAGAAAAGAAATATGTTTCCAGCCAAGGCATTCGATGTTTGGCTTGAACTCAGATGCTTGTGACGATGTTCATCTTTGCATAACTCTAGTTCATAGCCTTATTTAAAAATCATAAAGACCTAGATTGTTACATATACAAACTGAAACATTAATTGAGAAGAAGAAGAAGAAGAAGAAGAAGAAGAAGAAGAAGAAGAAGAAGAAGAAGAAGAAGAAGAAGAAGAAGAAGAAGAAGAAGAAGAAGAAGAAGAAGAAGAAGAAGAAGAAAGAAGAAGGAGGAGGAGGAGGAGGAGGAGGAGGAGGAGGAAGAGGAGGAGAAGGAGGAGGAGGAGGAGGAAGATGAGGAGGAGGAGGAGGAGATGAATAAGAAGAATAAGATAAAAAATAAGTAGAAGAGGAAAAAGAAGAAGAAGAGGAAAAAGAAGAAGAAGAAGAAAAAGAAGAAGAAGAAGAAGAAGAAGAAGAAGAAGAAGAAGAAGAAGAAGAAGAAGAAGAAGAAGAAGAAGAAGAAGAAGAAGAAGAAGAAGAAGAAGAAGAAGAAGAAGAAGAAGAAGAAGAAGAAGAAGAAGAAGAAGAAGAAGAAGAAGAAGAAGAAGAAGAAGAAGAAGAAGAAGAAGAAGAAGAAGAAGAAGAAGAAGAAGAAGAAGAAGAAGAAGAAGAAGAAGAAGAAGAAGAAGAAGAAGAAGAAGAAGAAGAAGAAGAAGAAGAAGAAGAAGAAGAAGAAGAAGAAGAAGAAGAAGAAGAAGAAGAAGAAGAAGAAGAAGAAGAAGAAGAAGAAGAAGAAGAAGAAGAAGAAGAACTGTAAAACTTTCAGACAAAACAACTTTTTTCATCTGGTGTTTAAGCCAAATAAAAGTGCGAAGCATTATTACACCTAGGTTTAAAAGAAATAAAAAAAATAGTACCAGTTCTAGTTAGAACAGTTTTTCTACTTTACGTCGTTTTTTTTTTTTTACAAATGCCATATTAATGTTTTAAGACGTCACAAATATTTGCTCTGCTCATCTAAGTCAAACACATCCATATTTCTTGAGATCGAAAGAAGAAAAACCCAAAAACAAACAAACCAAAAAAAAAAAAAAAAAAGCCTCGTCACAAACCTCCTAGCAAACATGATTAAAAGGGTAGAAATGTAGGAGATGATTGCTTTGTGTACACATATCGTTTATTGAGCTTTTCCAAGCAGAAACGAAGCAAACTTTTGTAAACTCAGAAGGCCTAACAAAATGAACTTTTAAAAATAGCGTCCCTCAATTACTTTGCAAACAAATTGACGACTCAACAAAACGTGAGATTTTCCTGACCTTCTTTTCTCCTTGTTCTCTTGATTGATGATAAATATGCTTCTTTGTTTCGGGTATTTCCTTGGAATAAATTGGGTCTGTTTATTAATATAAGCTCTATGCGTGGGAGTTTTATCTATTAAATACATTAATCTTCTTTCACTGCATAGTTAGAAAATTTTGAATCAGTGTATTTCTTTTCTAAATATTCTTTGTTTTTCCACTTCTACATTCAGATAATTCAAAATGTTGGGGAGAGTGATAGATCACATCTTTAGCATTACATTGAAGATATGATAAAAGATCCTGATATAACGCTCAGTGACAATCAATAGATGTCATTCTAATTAGCGTTGTAATGCTGCCATAATTTGTTGAGAATTTTGATATGTAAAAACAAGATATTACCAACGGGAAAGTTTTCAAACCAAGGCCACCTTGCGTATAATAAGGATATCAAATTCCAGGGACTAAATTTTTCAATATTTCCATCTGTTCTATAAAGAGCTATAAAATAGCTCGTCTTCAACTATACTGCGGTGCATTGTTTTTCGCTATAAATGGGTAGAAAAAATAAGTCGTGAAAATAGGGTAGTTAACCACGTAGAATTGTAATTGTAAAACAGCATATTACACGCTGCGACCTTCTTAAATGCACACCTTTAATAAATCACCTATAATAATTTATGATCGATAAAACGGTCATTAATTAAATCGCTTGTGTCATCCATGTTTAGAAAAGAAAAACAAGTTGAAAAAAAAAATCGACAAATCACTGTCCAAAAGGTTGAGAGAACCTGAAAGACTTGAGAAATTTTTTTCTCCACCTACGTAACGCTAATCAACACTAACAAGGCGGGTATTCTCCGTTTCTGTTAGAGGATCCACACAAACAAGACAGCACTCATCCCAGTGAAAAGATCTAAATCCACGCGGCGAGGTAGTCTAGGGAGGGACGGACAGACAGACAGAGCGAGAGAGGGTGAGTGTGAGCTAGCGGGTGGGCCAGAGCGCGTGGTCGAGTGAGCGAAAAACGAGAAGGAAGAGCTCTCGCCCCTTCTACATTGCCTGGCGCAAAAAATAGGCTCCAGCATACTGCATACAAATACCGCGTAACTTATCGCAGGACTGACAAGACAGCGTAAAGAATGATAGCGTATCTCTCGATCAGAACCCCCTCCAACCCATCCTTGACAACCAAGCCTTTCACTAACCCACTCACCCTCTACTCCTTGTCCATTCTTTCTTACTCAAATTTTCTATTCTGAGATGCGCTATTCTTTTCTCTCCCTTTCCTCCCCCCCCCCTTTTCCATATTCCTATCCCTATGCCCCAATCAAAACCGGAGTCCCATTGTCGGCAATGCTTGGACTCATCAGAACTTTATGTCCATGAGACGAGAGAGGTCTGGAGTATTCCACTGAAACCAAAATGAAAAAAAAAATGAGGGGCTTTTGAAGACAGACGGGAAATCGCGGGTGGCTTTAGGTAGCATTTAATTTTCACTTATTTCCTGGAAAGAGAGAAGAGCTAATCGAAAGTAACAGAGGAAATTCTGTATAAGAAGAAACAAGTACATAAAGATTACACTCATTGTAATCAAATTTTACTTCTATTTTTACTGAGTCTGCATCAAAGATCGATAATACATTTATCCCTCAATCGATTTTGTTTGACATCCCAAAATCTAATTTAACTTTATTACGTCATTTGATCACAAAATTCGTGTTTACGCTTCCCCTTTTAACTAAATAGCAAATAAAAGGCATGGTCAAAAAATGTTGAGCAGGCGTTACTAATGACGATTCTTAAAAGAATAGGACCTATTGTTTTGGTCATAGGAATATATATTTGATCACTATAATTAAACAGTTAGGGAGCTAGAGAAAGGGGGGGGGGGACCCTTCAGCAAAGGCGTGTATGAGGCAAGTTTGAAACATACCAACTGTGAATAAATTGAAAAGAAAATTGTCCGCAGTTATGTCTGTATTATAAAAGCCAAAAGGAAAAAAAAGAACAGTTACACATTCAAATAAAATTAATTAGAGTATAGAGTGTTTGTTAATAAATACTGTGTGGAACTATTGGTCAAGACGGCATTGTGGAGCAACGCCCAAATGTTATGGACGAGTTAATAAAACTTTTGTGTAAAAAGCAAGTGTGAGAACATAGATAGAGAGATAAATTTTGAAGGAGGCAAAGAGGAGAAATAAAGAGAAAGAGGATAAGAAGGGATGGAAAAATGTCTAGATATTGAGAGTAGTGAGAGAAAAGAGAAAATAATAAACCGAGGGGAGAGAGAGAAATCGGGAAAGGAAGAGTAAGAATTAATATAAGATATGAGATGAGATGCTATCTCAAAAAGAAGAGTAAAGAAGAGAGATAATAGAAGACATTTGAGGAAGCACAAGAGAGGGAAAGACGAGAGAGGGAGAGAGAGAGGGAGAGAGAGAGAGAGAGAGAGAGAGAGAGAGAGAGAGAGAGAGAGAGAGAGAGAGAGAGAATCTCGAAGTAGAGAGAGAAAGCAGACGATCAGAGAGACAAAGAGAAAAAAAAGTTAAGATAGAGAGATAATTTGACTTTGAATTTCGTTTTATTTTATTTCTAACAGTTGATAAATTAGGCTCATTGCCTTTTTTCATTTCCTCTCTTTTTCCCTTCCCGCCAGAAGTAATGAATTAGGGAGGGACAGACAGGTGGCTGAAACGAGGGTATAGGCTACGAGATATGTATATAAAAAGAAGTGGAACAAAATAATAAGACATATAGGAAGAGAGAGAGAGAGAAAGAGAGAGAGAGAGAGAGAGAGAGAGAGACAGAGACAGAGACAGACAGACAGACAGACAGACAGACAGACAGACAGACAGACAGACAGACAGACAGATAAGGAATAGATATACAATTTTTTAACTACGGAATAAATAATGCAACCAAGAATTTAAGGTATAACCTTTTTTGCATTTCTACTGAGAGAGATAGAGTTAGATAGATAGATAGAAAGGGGAGGGAGGGGGGAAGAGAAGGCTTTTGGTTGAGGTGTGAAGAAGCACGAAAATAAAAAAGTACATTACAAATGAGTACACTTTATACATTTTCTGGCTCCACAGAAACTCAAAGGGGGTGGAAATGTTAACTGTCATTTTTGATTGAGAGAATCAAGTTGAGAGACTCTTGAGGAGTGGTGAAATACACAACTGAACGACGTGGGCTGGCTGGCAATAACAGTCTGTGGGGAGCAGGTGCGCAGAAGGATATGAAACTAAAATGATAAATAAAAACTGTCACAAAATTAACATTTTTAATATTTAATTCCAAGATCAGTATCGCTAACTTCCCTCATGCAAGTGTTTCTTCTTGCTGCTGTTCTTACTAGTAGTAGTCACTAAAAGTATCACAGAGGATGCTATGATTATAACTAATGTTGTTACCGCTACTACAACTGACATTTCAATACATTTCACTACTACTACTACTACTACTACTACTACTACTACTACTACTACTACTACTACTACTACTACTACTACTACTACTACTACTACTACTACTACTACTACTACTACTACTACTACTACTACTACTACTATTACTACTACTACTACTACTACTACTACTACTACTACTATACTACTACTACTACTACTACTACTACTACTACTACTACTACTACTACTACTACTACTACTACTACTACTACTATTAATGTTACTTCTACTGCTACTATTAAGGTAGCGCTATCTATCAACGACTGCTATTATTGCTAACGACTACTTTTGTTGTTTTCGTCAAGACATTTACAAAATCCAAGACAATGATGAAACTAGAAATTAGATGGCTCATTTTGGTACCACTGCCGTCCGCGGACCAGCTCAAATTGCGCCACTTTAAAAATCAGGCCTATTTTTATTGGTAATTGCATCATATTATCAAGGTAACCTAAGGATAGCAAAATTATATTCATAAAAGAAAAAAAAACTGCATAGATAAATGGAAACCTTAAAGTTAAAGGAAGGTTACGAGAAATGATTTAGAAGAAACTGGTTTTCAAATAAAATAATGCACGATGTAAGTGGAAAAAAAATATTGACAGAAAAGTAACTATAAATCTAGAGGAACAAATGAAAAGACTGGAATATACAACGATACGGAAATATGTGTTGGTTAAGAAAACTGACGAATGAGGATAAATGAATGAAGTTGTCGAATTGAAGACGTGGAATGTGTATAAATAAGAAGAGAATAAGTTATTTACAAGTCAGAGGAGTTTGTAATAAACAAGCAGCAATTTCAATAATGTATATGTAAATATAAAGAATATAAAACGTTACAAAAGAATAAAGGAAAAAAATAAAGAAAAAAATCTTTTTTGCACTGCTATTTTTCTAAAATTCGATTCTTAGATAAAGATCTGAGTCCAATTTTTTGGAAGTAATTTTATGTTTTTTTCCTAATTTCTTTTTATCTATATCCTAAGAGATAGCTCAGATTTATTTCAATACTATCTTTCCCAAAACCACTCAACGTACAAGAATGAAGTTTAATGAGCTTTGAACTGCTAAAGGTAAGAAAAAAAAACTGAATTTGGACACTGATCAGAATGCCCTTGAAAATTCATCGTATCTTTTCGAATGAATCTCAACCATTGCGAGGAATAGCAAATCAAGGGGCTCGACGCAAACTCCGTGTTGTAGGTGGACTGGTGATAGCATAATACACAAAGTGGCACCTAAGGCTAGCGTTTGAGCTATCTTGTGCAGATTTTAGAGCATTCAGATCTAGCTCTAGAATAGTCTAGTTTACAATTATTTTGCATAAAACAGAGGCCGAAAGGTCTGAAAGTTAATAAAAATATTTGACAAAGAATAGATATTGTGACAACAAGATGCTTCAATTAGGTATGTTATGGATTAATGTCTAGATTCTGTAGATCTAAATTACAAGCCGAGTAGAAACCTCACATTTCAAGAAAAGGGAACGGGAAAACAATCTCTCCCGACAATTTTATTAAAACAATCAACTAGTCTATATCCATAACATTGTATACTCAGAAACTTTCCAAAATAAAAATCAATTCGAAACCATTATTTTCTCAGTTATTATTCTCTGCATTTTAAACGAAGTGAAGATATTAAGTAAAAAAATGTTTTGTATGAAGTATTTCATCTTAGAATCATATTCTTTGCTTATAAATTTTTTTATGAACATGGCACATAACTTTAATTGAATTCAAATTTATGCGAACATACAACATTGTATACTAAGAAGTTTTGGAAAAAGTCGACCTCAAATCATCACAACTTTGTTTCAAATTAAATCTGTATTTTATATTATAAGCTTATTTTAAAAATTCTTAACGTAAGAATGAGTACCTCGTTAGAGACCATAAAATATACAAAAGAAGCGGTTAGAACCAGTGTCTGGTTTCAATGAAAATATCAACTAATAGAGATAGCGGTGATAATAAGAATTCCTCTTTGGTTTGGTTGTTTTTTTTTCTTCACTAGAGACCACTTTTTCACCAGATCAGGGATGTTCACTACATTATACCTTTTGTAGATAACATCAGCACCACATTAAAAGAAAAATTATGGCCGTGGTTATTTAAATGAGGACTGCGTGAGACAAGTCTTTCGATTTTGTTTACTTTTTGCTAGAGATCGCTACTCCATTTTTAACAGAAAGAATGCCTCCTTAGGAACACATATCAGAAGACTGAACATTTTTCAAGGTTCTGTGCATTTTAAAGCTGCAAACGTAAAGGCTCTGGAGCGGTTGTAAAGTTTGCTTTTCTTCAACAAAGATGTCTTCCTCGTCCCGCTCATTTGAACGGAGAATCATGCTCGTGATTGTACGTTCCGCGGGTCTTAGTTTAAAGTGCTGGAAAACAAAATCGTTGACCATTCAAAGGAGATGGACAAAATACATTCATGCGAGACTCAATTTTAAATATAGAAATCTATAAAACTAATCCATTAATCCATCTCCTGGGAGATAGCGTTTCGACTGCACTTCCTCTCTCGAGGGAATACGCGGCATGTATAAATGGGCCAAGAAAGATGAAAAGTTCACTCCCACACTCAGAATAAACCTTTTAAAAAGTGTTTCTCTAAAATTTTTAAATCAATTGTATTTACGAAGTAAAGCGAAGAGAACCAAAACCATTGTCATTCGGCTAGGAAAAAAATTACTCCCACGCTTCAAAAAGATTTTTTTTTCTAAAACTATTAAAGGTAAAAGAGCCGAAAACGTTTTGACATCCATCCCTCTAATGGTTTGAAATTGTAAAAATAGTTTTTCCCTTTTCTACAAATTTTTCTAAAAACTGGCTCCTTCAGAACAATTAGAAATAGAGAAAGAGAGAGAGAGAGAGAGAGAGAGAGAGAGAGAGAGAGAGAGAGAGAGAGAGAAAGAGAGCGAGAGAGAGAGAGAGAGAAAGATAAATAGAGAGAGACAGAGGGAGGGAGAAAGCACAAGAGACAGTGAGCAGAGAAATCTAAAATCTTGCAAGTCAAAGATAGAAAGAAAGGAAACGTATGCGTAAAAAAAAAAAAATTGAAGTCAGAGTTAAGTTTATTATTCCACGTTGACTAATCTTAGCCTTTCGGCTTGAGTGAGTCTAGGCGCTGCTGTCTAAGACAGGTAAAGAGGAAAGAGTGGCTGCAGAATACATCGATGGTATAAGAGATGGGTGTTAATTCGTAAAAAATATTTTTTTTTAAAATTAGAAAAATAAGAACTATGTCTTTCAATCGAAAATATCTTTTAATAATATTTTATCTACCACAATTGCTACCTTCATACTGACAACGTTAACTAAAACTACTATTTCTGTCGTATCACTATTGCCGCTGCTGCTGCTGATACTACTAGTACTACCACTACTACTACTACTACTACTACTACTACTACTACTACTACTACTACTACTACTACTACTACTACTACTACTACTACTACTACTACTACTACTACTACTACTACTACTACTACTACTACTACTACTACTACTACTACTACTACTACTACTACTACTACTACTACTACTACTACTACTATCACCATCATCACCACCAAAAATACTAATTTCTCCACCATTACACCTATGTTACAAGTAATTTAATTGTTGCCACTGCACTTACATCTAGTGGTGCCGCTATTAGTGCTAATGCAGCTATTATAATTTCTATATTTCTAGAACAGCCTCACTCCAGACCTTGATCAAAAAGATTCGTAAATCTGTTTTGAATCGTTATATGTAATCGAAATTATAATGTGCAAAGAGAACTATTCCCTCTATTAAACAAGTCACATACATTGATCTGAGTCAATATAAAGGTAATTGAATCGGCCTTCTAAAGTTATATTATTTGTGTATAAAGCACACCTCACCTCCAAAATAATGATTAAGCTAAGGCTACATAGAACAGATTAGACATATCTCTTGACCGGTCAAGTAGAATTGAATTTAAAAAAAAAAAATCACCGTGTGCAACAGCTTGCTCCCTGGCGCAGATCAATAATATGCAAGAAAGTAAATAAAAAAACATCGGCCGTCTGCTCGGAAAGCGGCCACGATGCTTATCAAGTTATCTGGTCTCCCCTTTAGAATTGTAATAAAGACGTAATGATTTGAAAGTAAAATTAAAAAAAAAAAAATAGCATATCAGAAAAAGTTCAGCAAGCCTTATATAATTACTTGCTCCACGCGAAATCGTATTCCGCCCACTATGAAATACGAGTTTGGTTTGTCTTATTGACTGGTTGTTTGATATAGCCCTTTCGCATCAAATGAGCTAGATGGTATAGGGCTCCAATGTTCTTGCGGACATGCGAACTTGCTAGTCCCATAGACAATTAATGTGGCTAAAGAAAATTTATAAAACTATGACAGAATTCACTCTCTGTCGTACAGAAAAGGAAAAGAAGACGCTCAAATGAATTTAAAAAAAAAATCCTCATGGAAATACATAAATAAAACTAAATAGCTAAAAAAGACGGTTATAACCCTGAAAACATCATTTATCTCGCGCCGTCGGACAAATATGATTCCCATCTTTCGATTACGATTATTTTTACTTGGTCTACAAGCAACTCTCATAAAGATTAGAGTGCAAGATTCTACTGATTAAATGCACAAGTGCAGAACAGAGAAACGGCCGGTGGCTGTTGGGTTTAGAACGTTCGTCCTAGTAATCGTACTAGGAAACTTTTTCGCGAGTTCGTGACCAATACCATCAATAGTTTAGTTTATAGCTCTCTTCTCTTTAACTTGGCCCTGCCTGACTGAGGCTTGAGTTTAATAAGCAAAACGATCTGAATTCACCGTAATGTGGACAATCTATATAAAACAAAGAACAAATAAAAAATGAAAAAATGAGACAGAATCAGACTCGACCTCAAAATTTACAACACCTTCCTCGCCTGGCCAAGAGCGTCGAAAAAAAATATTGATTTTTGAACTGGAAAAAAACAACCCAACCCAAAAGGGTAGTTCTTACACAAATAAGCTTACGACCTTGACTCAGCGGGAGAACGCAAAAGAAAGTTTAAAAAAAAAGAAAATATCTTTAGGGCCTAAGTGACTACGAACGGAGCAATAAGATTCTTAAAAAAGACAAAATATTTCTTGCTTTTAGCGCCGTAAAAATCTTTGCGCTGATCTCATTCTAAGCTTGTCTATTTTAATACGTTTCTAGCACATGGAGCGCTCAAGAAAGGAACTCATATACAGACATGAAAGCTCGAAATCCGTGGAGTTAGTAAAAGTGCCATTTTTGAAATCGCGTGATCAGAGCAGTAACTTAACAGAAGACTGAATTGCTCCGCCACTCTTCTAATATTTGCCGAGGTGCCGATTTCAACAATTTTTGGCACCCCGGACTTTTTTGATATTCTTAAGAAATGCAAATATCTGTGGCTTTGACTAGAAATTGTTGAAGAAGAAAATTAAAATCATAAATGCGAAAGAAAATAATACTTTTTGATAAATATTATTTTCTCAAGCGTGTGCACCAAAGTCAACCTCAAAGTTACAAAAGGAATTTTTTTTTATTTCTTTTTGTCTGTGTATATTGTTGTTCGCTGTTCAGCTCTACGGTGATGGGAGATCAAGCGAACCAATTCCGGAAATTATCAAATCATGACTTGCTTAGAGTTACTTTGGAACTACTTAGCATTGCTTTGACTTTTTGGACAATAAATAAGAGCAGTATGATTTGTTATTTATTATGCTTTTGTCATTTGATCTCTTTCGGTGCCCTTTCCTTTGTTCGACTTCTCCTAAACCACTTGGCTCTGCACTACGTACATTGTACCGAGATAACATTTTTACGTACTTTTTAAAGGGTACATCCTACTTAAGTACCTAGTAACCTTCTCTTTCTGTTATTGAGAATTTAAAGAGAAAAACAACCTTGTGCCTCTAGCGATCCAATCTATTAGTGTCAGCATATCGGAGGGATAAACGCAGAGAGAGAGAAAGAGGGAGAGTCAGAGAGAAAGAGAGAAAGAGAGAGAGAGAGAGAGAGAGAGAGAGAGAGAGAGAGAGAGAGAGAGAGAGAGAGAGAGAGAGAGAGAGAGAGAGAGAGAGAGAGAGAGAGAGAGAGAGAGACTAAACGGATTTCTACTGCCAACAATCTCTCTTTAGTCTAATTTACGATGTGTATTAGCTCTACTCGTAACTACCATTCTCTGATGAAAATTGAAAGATCAAAGTGCGTAGCTTGCGATATTCATTCAAGGTATCCTGTTTTTTTCTTCTAACACGTCCAGGGAAATCTATAAGGTGGATCCCTCAGAGTTGAAGTTGTAACTTTTGTTTCCTTAATTAATCCGCAATGTTGATAATGGCATTTTCATTTTCAGCATTAATTTTCAGTAACATTATAAAAGTGTATTCTCAAGATAAAATTCTTTCAAGTGGAATCAAAGCTATTACGGCCTGGTAATTATGAGAAACATTCTATGTTGTAAACAATGATATTCTAAAATTGAAGAAGAAAAAAAAATATTGATTCAAAGCGACCGCTCGCTTTATTTAGTTTGATGAAATCCCTGAATATATTGCAATGACTGTCGTAGATGAAGATGGCATTTTATAGCCCATTTAAGAATTTTCTCTTTGAATAATTGTAACATGGTGGTTCATTTTTTTCCTGACTATCACGTTTGTAATACAATTTTTTTTAAATGTAAGAGTCATAAAACTCATTTGACCTTAGAACGAGAAGTAGCTAGTATGACACCAAAATTATAATCGGAAAACAATTAAAATAGCGGACCAAAATTATCTGCTTTCAATATAATTATATATGGTTTTGTGATTTAAATTGAAAAATGCAGGAAATAACAAAGTGATACGTAGTCAAGGTTTTTAAGTTCTTAGTTTTTTTTTTCTCCGCAGGTCGAAAACGTGGAGTAAAGTTAGGTGATAGACTTTAACGCCTCTGGTCCAATACACGACATAGGGGAAGCCATGCCACACCTACACTCACATGCATAAAGAGGTAAACAAATGAAGCAACTGAAACAATTATGTCTTTCCTTCATGCTTTATTCCACATAACTAACAATCATAAAGACATCCATACCTGAAAGAAATTTAGTACGTGGTGTTGACTTGCTTCGAAAAAAAAATCTTTCATTTCAGTATCAATCAATCTGACTGCTCTGATTCAGAACATAACAATAAAAATAATTGTTCAATTGGATATTTTTATTCCACTTTCAAGAACCGAAGCAAGATCAAGCAAATGAAATGTCAAATTTTGAAGTTCAAATTAATATCAACGGTATAAAGGGTTTATTCTTAAACAAATCATTACAATAATACAAACAAAAACGCAATGGAGATTTAAGGGTACCAGTAATGAATAATACATGAAATCTATCTAGTTAAAATTTGCAGCGCTATATTTTGCTTAAAATTAAACTTCATAATGTTGAGAATGCAAATTTTCAAAAAAAAAAAAAAAAATGAAGACATAATAAAGAACTGTCATAGAATGTCTTGTTGCATTATCTTATGTCAAACGATTTTTAAACTTCATATACTTAAATTTTAAGGGCAGCTTAACACGTTGAGATTATTTGTTTGTCCTCTTCATATTTCAAAAAAATAAAAAATTTGAAATCATTATTTCTTCTAGTTTCAACTTAATTAGCTGTATTGTCAAGATAGATGGATCTGATATCACGATTTTATATATCATTAGATAGCGTTTGAATAAAACACAAATTTTGCTTTCATTGAATTTATGCAGAAATCGGTAGCGTTTTATGTACGATTCTTTCAGTGCCACCTTAAAACGATGCTTAAGTGACAAAATAAAGGTATACAAGTATCCAAAGTTGTAACGTCTATAAAATTAATGAAAGAAAAACCCAAGATAAAAAGGCACGAAAAATGTATAAGTAACATTGAAACATTTAATCACTCTAAAGATGCCCAACTGAAAAATAATCTAGGTCAATCTACCCTTTTTTTTCTTGAAAAAAAGTTTCCCGGAAATATCTAAATCCTACAGAAAGTGTTTCTTTAGCCAAGCCTGCGTTAAGAAAATGAGAGGAAAAGACAGTCTTTCTTACTGAAGGAAAAAACAAGGCTCGCACAATGCTTTCTTTTCCTTCTTAGACCTCTTTGTACCCAATACCGGTAATCGAAGTCTAGACTGACCCAGACCAGAATACAATGAAGCGAACCATGATTTCCCCCCCAGCTAGACAAACATCTTTTGTGCTCCATACAATGCTTTGAAAGGATTTAGTAGACCATACAATATTAGAAACTAAAAGAGAAATCTGGCAGAAGACCTTTGAGAGCAAAAAAGTCAAAATCATAATTTTAATTGCTTTACTGGTAGATCGTAAGCATAATATTTATTTGTTGCATTTCAAGTCATTTTGAGATCGTAGAAGAAAAAGAATTTGAGCTTATTTTCTGTTGTTTTTCCCTCAAATAGAAAATCGCAATCAGTAAGATTACAAGTTTTTGCCTGTGTTTTTTCTCTTATTTTAAATATATTCCTGAGTTGGAATAAAGTAAGATGTCATTTCCAACATATTTTATACATATTTTTTTTTTTACAATATTGAGGATTTATTTTAAACTTATTTCCAAATCATAATCCTAATATCGTTGTTAAACTCGTGCACCATGGAAAAAAAATAATATAGCAAATAAACAATGGATTAAATCCTGCGTTTATTACGCCAATCTTTCCTTTCATATTTTACTCTTCACGAGGAAATTTTTCTCTAACAAAAGCGGCGATGGAAATGTGGTTGTCAGGTGGAGAAATATATGTCAAAGCAAAAAAAAAAAAAAAAAAAAAAAAAATAGCCCTTTTTCGTATTGAAGAGGAGAATTGGTTTAAAATTCTATTTTAAAAATCTAGGCCTAAGTATGTGCTTTCGATCTCGTTAACAGAATAATTTCTTTTCTTATGTTACTTTGCTGTTATTTGTATAATGATCAATATCCTATGAGCTTTATAGCATTATTTTAGAAAATATCAAGTTACTTTTTCGTCCTAAGTTTAATGCGAGGAGAATCTTATAACATAGTTTTCTTTAGTGCCTTTAAATTGATATTAATAATTATGCACATAATCTAACTGAAGTCAGTGCCAACATCTGTAGTTGGTTTATGGTCTGTACGTCGGATTAAAACATTTTGGTGGGATATCTGAATCACGTCGCATGTAAGGCAAAAACGCACTTTATAATTATATGCAACGGTTAAAGGCAGTGTTCTTTTTTAAAGAAAAAAAAAACAAAAAACAAAAACAAAAAAAAAAAAAAAACAACAACAAAAAACGCCATTTTAAAAATCTCAACATTCCAGCCCTCTGGATATCCATATCATTCTCCATCAACATCTACCCCTCACCTGAGTTTCCATTTTCATCGACGATTAGCGCTTGAAACTGAAAAGAATTCTGGCCAACCTTTTTTTTTTTTTCGTGCTTTTGTGAGATTTTTTTCTTCGCAATACGTATAATGAAGCACAAAAATAATGCTTTTTATAATTAGTGCTCAAACTTTTTTACAAGACTTTTATTCAGACAGAAAGTATTCAATAACGGAGTTCAATATAAGTAATTTATGATTTGTAAAGAGTTCTATAGTTTTTTCCTAGTAACATGTGTATCCCTGAAATTATAAACTATCTGCTCAAATAATTATCGAATTGCATGTAAATTGAACTGGTAGAATCAAGAATGCAACCCGAGGGCCTTATTCAGACAACAGTCTGCAAAACTGTGCAATTTATAAATCCACCTCCGCAAATCTTTGTATCAAAAACTGTTAATTCGTAACTCCTATCGAAAAGCAAATCGACGCTTTTACACTGTTAACAAGCCTGAAAACGAACGCTAGTACGTAAGTTTATAGTCGGAACAGCAGTGAAACAGAAAAGACAAAAGGTGCGTTACAAGCCTCGAAGTGTGGCTTTATAATTGGACAGAGAATGCCAAGGGCAATAACAGCACTGCTTGTATTGTTGTAACTGTAGATCTCTAGGTTAAAACGATCGTGCGATAACTCACTTCATAAAGCTGAAGTGGAACATTATTAAAGTGTTCTTGATAAAGTGTTTGATAGTGTGCTTTACTTAAAGAATATTTGTCTTACATTCAGTGCAAATAATTCATTGTAGCTCATATAAGTTTCACAAATATAAGTACTTTGAAAAATCACACAAATTCATCAGATATCTATAATTTTAAATATAATTGTTTCTTCTTTGAAATAGCAGGGAAAAGAAAAAGTTATCTACTTTCAAATGTTTTTTTTTTTCTCAAATTAAAATTATTCATTAGGTCTGACTCCAAGATATTTACCAGCAAATTATGGATTAGTTTCTGTCACTATGGAAATATTTACAAATATAGAGAAGTGAGTTTCAGAAAAACTGTCTTAAGAGACAAGCAACCAATCGCGGGGTCGAATATTTGTAATGTTTGTCTGCGTTATTTTAAGTTTCTACACAACTGGTACTTTTACTCCTCCGGCGAAATTTCCACCTGATTGTAAGGACGCTTCGCACTTATTATTTGGAAGGTGTCATTTTGTTTTATTTATGCTATCAGCAAATTTATAATTTCACGGGAAGATTTGAAAAGGGTAAGAAAAGGACGAAATTAAGTCAAGATAAACAAAACCAACAAGATGGTCGCTGATGAAATAAACTCCCTTTCTTAGCCCTAGTTCTTCATATAGCGAATAAGACAGCGTACCATACTAAATCAAAATCCAATAAAAAGTAGTCCTTTGTTGATTAAAGAAAACATCTTTCTTCGAACTATCGATCTGAAGTCCTGACATAAACATAGATGTAGGAAAACTAGGATATCCTGAGACGGAAAGTAAATGTCGATCATTATGTGATAACCGCCATTAAGTAATTGTGATGTTGTTATTTATTCATAATAAAGGAGGTATCAATATTTTTCCTAAGATATACAGGGTTCAGTGTTTATACAAAGAAAAGAGATGAACCTTGAAAGATTGAATTTCAATTTGAATGGAACATTATCTTTCATTCCACTGTAGAATTACTTATTGCTTTTCACCTTTCATATGAAACTGTACCACCAAAAATATACTTTTGTTAATACTAATCTGTTGCAAATCTCTTTCTTTGTAAGAATACTGCTTGAAGCAGGAAAATACTAAATCTTATACCAATGTCAGCGTCTTTAGAACAACGTCTTGAAAAGATCCTCAAATATAGATTAGATTGCAATAGCAAGCACGATTCCTTATTCTTTTAAACAGTAAAACACGTAAAGAGAAACAGCGGTCAAATGGTTAAACAATGCAAAGTTTTAAGCTAAAGACAAAAATAAAAATTTTAAGTTCTTGATACATTTCTCATATTGTTTTGTTGATACCTTCTAACTCTTATTATCAAGTTCACAACAAAAACAAAAATCAAATAACTTTGGGTAGCAAACAAATTGCGTAGAAATTATAATCAAATACAGTCTTACGAATCTGTACTCATTTTTAAGTGATTACCCGCAAATGTCTTAAAAATTAAAAATATTACTCACCCATTGCCGCAAGACAAATATCCTAAGCTAAAAATAACGGAATTTTAAGTCTTTTAATAGGTCACTGAGTTAGATCTCTGTTGAGTTCGACACATCGTATGTCTATCTATAAACAGAATGGTAGATTTTTTTTTCTTTTAAAATTGAGAGTATCAATTCCCAAAGTGAAAGTGCTTTGAAAACACATTCTTGCCTGGTGAGGGAGTGGAGAAAGGTCAAAGCGGTGGAAATGGTACTTTAAGGATGAATCAGCTGAGGAAAAAGTATTTTCTTTAAATGCCATGCGTTTTGAAAATCGAAATTCCATTCAATTCTCTTCGATATCTGTAGACTGAATAGGTCCTGCTGAAAAGTTATTGAGCATCATCTTTTTTATTGTATCTGTCCATGAGAAACATGTATAGAATAAGTTGAAACATCGCATAACAACATGCCTGCACATTTCGCAATAGCAAAGCCGCACACAGGCACGATTGTTTGAATAGACAGAGCAGCTAGGCTTGATCGAGTTTTTTAAAATTGCAGAGGGTAAAAAATGAATATCTTCACCATGTACATCTTGTCGATATTATGTACCATGAAAACCCATAGATATTATTTTATTGAAATAAACAAAAAATGTGTAGCCAATGCACGTACAATTAATAAGACATAAATAAAAAAAATAGATATAACGTTTTAAATCAAATTTTACAAGAATTCAGTACGAAAGGTTTTAGATTTAGGTGTCCTATATTTGGAAGCCTGGAGTGGAGTGCAGGTGCCCTCCTGAACTCTTCAATCTCCCCCCTCCCACCCACCCCCCCCACACACACAAATTGTAAGATGTCGAAACATGTTGATCTATCCTTGTTCAGAAAAAAATATATCAAGAATCATACTTTCCTCCTCTCATAAAACTGTTGTATCATGTTACCCATTCACTCAATGACTAGAATAAAAAAATTCTCAGTATTACCTCTTATCATAAACTATTAGATGAATTTTATTCTCAACCCTAAAACTGTGTTTCTTCAACAAGAGCGTTGTAAGTGACAAAATGAATAAAAAAAGATAAATCTAGGTGCTTAAAACCAAGCAAAATCTGCTAGCTGTATTTCTTATCCTATTAAGTTAAGTAGCCGATTTAACCTATCTTTTTACACGAAGACTTGTCAAGCATATTTCGAAGCAGGCGCCATACTATCACTATGCAATGTGTAGCTTAGCTCAAACCAGGCTTTCAATCTTAGATTCAGATAAGTTTTCTTCAAAATCCATGGAAAAAAATCAGCTAAATGACTCTTAAGAGAAGAAGATTGTTAAAAGAGAGAGAGAGAGAGAGAGAGAGAGAGAGAGAGAGAGAGAGAGAGAGAGAGAGAGAGAGAGAGAGAGAGAGAGAGAGAGAAAGTGCACATATAAATAAAAAGGTAAATATAAAAGGTTATTGAACACACACAGACAGACAGACAGACAGACAGACAGACACACACACACACACACACACATATATATATATATATTTAGAAAGGTAGACGGAAAGCGTGTAACACAAAAAAGGTGTAGATAGATGGCAGATAGACATACTGACAGTTAGAAAGACAGATTGAAAGACAAACCCATCGATGCATTAAGATAAAGCTTACGTTGAAAAATAAGGAGATAATGAAATGGTTGCCTCTTTACTCATCAATAATAAAGTGTCTTGACATTCTTTATTATCTGGTTATTTCTATATTTGTCAAACTGTATAAGTTAAAAAGTATATTTTATTATTCTTTAGACTTTCACAAATTCACATTTCAGAAATGAATGTAGAGCTAATAAGGTGATTCATTGATAGGTAAAAATAAGCTCTTGAATATATTCCTATATTCCAGCAATAATTGTTCGAAATGCGTAACCATTTTTCTTCGAACCTATAGAAATGGTTGCCTCTTTATTTCTATATCATTCAGATGCATTGTCATAGTATTAATCAGAAAAAGTGGGATATCAGTTCTGTAGTCCTCAACAACCTGCTTTGGCACACATGATCGGTCGCAAATGTTGCACCAAGTAACTTCCTTAAGTCGCAACCTATGACGCTCATCTAGAGCACTATTGTCCTAAGTTATTAAGTCTGTTCTACCTGTGTAAAGAAAGTATGTGCCTTGTTTAGAGCCAGTAATTAAGCCTTGTTCAGGGGAAGTTACATCATGACTTTTTCTCCCAAGGGTAAAATATTAAATTTTCAAACTATTGTGATATCTCCTACGCATTAAATAAAATTAGTAGTGACCTTTCAGCTAATTAAACTTCTGAAGTTTTAAAGTTTATAGTGATCAGCAACGAGTGAAAAGCTTTTTTTGTTTTCTCAAACAAAAAGAGCATCGAATCGATCATACCTTTGGATCCTCCCAGTTTCTGAATATGCAAGCATTTCTTCAAATTTTCAGGCAAGACACTATTTTCGCTAATAGGGTAGACATAATTGCAAACCCTAACGATAGTTATAATTAAGATTAACTAAACAATAGAACCAAGTTATTAACACTGTAATTGACTTTTATAGGACTTATCTTTAAGGTTATACTTGTATTACTTTTTGGTCTCTGTGCACAATATATTTATATGCTGAAATACAAAAAGCCTCTATATCCATTTTGAAAAAAAAATGACATAAAATTGGATTTCTTGCTCGCTAACTCAACTAGTTATGGACAAAGAATAAACCTGCATTCCATAATTGGTAAAAAAAGTGTATCTAGTACTCTTCCTAGTACTTTCCAACACTATCACTGCTTTTGTTAGCTTTATTTTATTAGATTACTGACCTGAAAAATTGATGCTTATATAATGTTCCGTAATACTAGCTCGTCACTTCCTTGAGTCTAGTTCAATGTGAAGATCTAATCATTAATCCCAGACTAATGGATTCTAGCAAATAGCATTCCTATCGTTTATCACTCCTATATAATGACCACAGGTCAGCTCGGACCACCGCACGCCAGACACTAAACCTTCATATGGAAAAAAAAGAGAGAAGTCAGTCTGACGAAAATTAAGACGCCGGCTCAGGCGAGTATGAAATTGAAGATAGATGAAATTTATAAAAAAAATAGATATGGATTCGTCAGACTTTCTCTCTCTTGCCACTTGCGCTCAAGGCATATCATTTAAGAAACGTAAAAACGAAAACGTTTCTTTTTGACTAAAAAGATGAAAAGTAGAAGTTCCGATGAATATTAGATTGATTTATCAAAATGCTTTCTACTGATTGGATTAGAGACGAGAGAGGAAGTTAAAGTTGGAGACAGAAACAAAGAAAAGGAACAAGGATTTCCGTTTTTCCTTTTCTTAAAATTTCAGTTCAGGAATTTAGACAAAATAGTTCACAATAACACTATATTTGACAAAATCAACATGTATTTTTATTAAGAAAACATTGACTTAAAATATTCCACCTTCGAACATAGCAAGATTTTACAAGCCAAATTATAAGATAAGATTTTGAAGTCATTGATATGGAAGCGTTATTTTTTTCCATTACAAGAAATACTGGTTTCTTGCCTTAGAGCGAAACAATAAATTCTGACTAGTTTTCTCTTTGCAGTTTATATAATGAAGCTTCAGCTTTAAAACAAGGTTATAGTTTACATTAGATAATACATTACGTTAAACAATTCTTTTTCAGTTGTTTTTTTTTGTGAAATTCTGAAAAAATCAATACTGAAGTAAAGGAATTTGTGCTATAGAATTTAGCAGGAATACTAATTATTGGCCTTTCCTTTTTGGACGCAACTTTAAATTATACCCATGAGGAAAATGGACGAGTCGAGGAGAGGCAAGTTTAAAAGGGACGTCTGTTGCTGAGAGAAAGAGGAGAGAAAGAGAGAGAGAGAGAGAGAGAGAGAGAGAGAGAGAGAGAGAGAGAGAGAGAGAGAGAGAGAGAGAGAGAGATGGAAGGGAGAAGGCGTGGAGCTAGGGAATATTTAAGAAGCCCGGACATATACAACGAAGATGCAAAGATGCCTTATTGATTTAGTCCATATTGATTCAATTCAATGTTTTACTGCAAATAAGGTTTCATTTTTTCAATTATATTTCTCGTTTTATACGCTGCAAGAACTTCCGCTTACATTATAAAGGAGCTATGTAGGTTTAGTAGGTTTATATTTTGATCACTACATTCAGGGATTGCTCATGCACTGAGGATGCACTAAAAAGACAAAAAAAAAAAAAAATCACGCTTAAGAGAAATCGCAATTGGCTAGATATATGCAGGTGTAAAAAGACGTTAGAATACTGAGGATTGACTCATGTCTTGGTCCTCCTGGAGGACTTAGAGACCAAAGTTTTTCAGACCGTAAAGCCATTTATTATTATATAAGAAACAGTGTGTTATATTTCTGATCATATCCTCCCATAGTCACACATGTGTATGAGGAGATTTACTGAACAGTCTGAAAACGGTTGTAGGCAAGCGTTGTTCCATCTGACATGCAAAAATGGTTTTTTTCCTCCCCACATGCCTAAGTCGCAATCCTGTAAAAGATAAAGTCCTTTTCAACATTTTGATTGACATTTATATCTGCTTTATTGTTCTTAAGATATTAAAAGAAAAATTTAAAAAGTAATGTTTAGAGGCGGGTTATGATTAAGTCCTACCAAAAGCAAACATTCACTGCAAAAACCTGGAAAACAAAATACAGGCCGTACAATTATATCATTTCTAACAAAAAAGCTTACAATCCAAAAGCGAGTAAAAATCACAGAAAGGCCAAGCAATCATGAAAATGAAGATTTCTCTGCCTTGCTCACAAAGCCAAGCGCGTAATTATCTTAAAACGAACCATGTTTTATCCTTCTTATCTTGTTTTCATGTGTTTACCACTTCCTGAATGAATGAAAACAAAACGGCAGTCTTCAAGAATGGCATGGCAAAAGTTGCGTAGTCTCAGAATCGGTTCAGATTTTCGTAATTAGGGTTATGACCTCTAGTTAAATATTCATATGATATGGGTCCATTGCATTATTGATCTCTCTGCGTCTCTCTATTGCGCACGACTGTGAACGAAGCTAGCTAGGGTGTTGGGAGATTCTTTTGTTTCCAAACAGGAGACGCATAAGTTTTGTAAAACTGCAGCATTGGGTTTTGCACATGCCATCTTTTGGGTTGCTATGCTTTATGTTTGTCAAATTCCAAAACTGTTCAAGAGATATCACTTTCTCACTGTTTACATTAGGATACTATGTTATCCTTTTTACAACATCATAAAACTCTAATTTGTAAGCGTGAAGCAGACAATAAAGGAAAATAATACTCTTTCGATTGAATTTATCAAACTACAAATTTATACAGCGCGCATGGGACATTATAATACAATGCAATCTTGAGAAATTCTAAATATTTCAAGCTCATTGAACTATCTGAAGTATCACTTGCACTTAAGTTTGTTAAATGAAACTCTTACTTTACAAAAGAAATAGGTCCAATTAGTAATGACTGGTATCAATTTTCTTTTTCTTATTTTTGTTACTCTTGATTCTAAATAAAAATTTTCCCTCGTGCTTAACGAGTCATGCATGCCATACGTAGAGACACACAAGAGATGGAGATAAGGTTTAGAAAAAACCAGGCTGAGTTGAGAAAATGATTGAAAAAGAAAAAGAAAACAAAACCACAATGCGTAAAACTTAAACCAAGAAAAGGTATGGACGAAAACAGGAGCTAGAGGTAATAGTTTGGGCGAGGAATAAAAAGAGAAAAGAACAGCAGATGCAAAAAAAAAATAAAAAAAAAAATATGAAAAGACAGAAAGAAGCAAATAATCATAAAAGTTGAAGATTCAGTGTACACGCCCTATTTCATTTCATTCTTCTAAATCAACATTGGTTTCCTTTTCTCTCTAACAAAAAGAATGTTTATCTGTTTCTCTCCAGACTCCAGCATTCTTTAAATCCAGACCCCAGCATCCAGCGTCTACGATATGGTATTGTTCGACGAAAAACTCAGGATTCAAAACTACTGGTTTAATATGAAGTGCATCCGCGGCGGATGTTTGATATCCCAATAAAATATCTAGGTTAGACTTATGATACTTATTGCGTTCATTGATCTCGTACTTCACATGCTTCCTTTGATTCATTCCTGATTAAAAACTACCTGAATTGATAATAGGAAAAATAAGCGAGGTAATTCGAACAAGCTAGACATGGATAAAGTACCCGCAATTTCATTATTCCTTCGTTTGCAGTTGTTTGCAGTTGTGTATTGCATATACAGCTACATAATGATTATATTCAAATCAAGTTGAATTATTTTATAGAGAAAATGCTTTTCCTCATATTGTAGGCAGTAAGGCCTTTTCAATAAAATTTAAATCTTATAAAGTTTAGACTGTTCAAGGTTCTTTTTAAAAATCTGTGATATATTTCAGCCTAAAATAAACAAAGAGAAAGTGCAGACAAGGATGAAGTACCACCATTCACTGTGGACGAAGTCAGGAAATGTCTAAAAGAAATGAGTAAAAACAAAGCGCCTGGCCCAGATGATATCACCAGCGACGTACTGCTGCTTGGAGAAGAACCGGTTCTTAAGTACCTGACAAGCTGTTACAACAAAATCCTCAAGACAAAAGAAATCCCACCCAGCTGGGATGAAGCGAAGATCATCATACTATACAAAAAAGGAGACCCCGGCGACGTAAAAAATTATCGTCCCATCAGTTTGTTGTCACATAGCTATAAGTTGTTCACTAGATTACTGCAAAAAAGGATGGAGAACACCCTGGATGAAAATCAACCTAGAGATCAAGCTGGATTTAGAAAGGGCTTCTCAACCACGGACCACATTTTCACCCTCAACCAGGTCATAGAGAAATCAAACGAGTACAACTTACCTCTGTGCGTCGGTTTTATAGATTATGAGAAAGCTTTCGACTCCGTAGAACACTTTGCCATCTTCGACGCGCTGCGGAAAATTAACATCAATGAAACATACGTTGCCATGCTCGAAAACATCTACCAAAAGGCTACAGCACGAGTTCATATCGACAATCTGGAATCAGAAACATTCCCCATAAACAGAGGGGTCAGGCAAGGCGATCCAATCACTCCGAAAATGTTTACGACAGCCATGGAGATGATATTCCGAAAGGCAGGCCTAGAGCACGGAATAAACGTAGACGGCGAAACACTTACCAACCTGAGATTCGCAGATGACGTCGCACTTGTAACAGAAAAGATAGAGGACATGGAGGAACAATTAAATAAACTGAACACCTTGAGCCTAGAAACAGGACTCAGAATGCATAAAGGGAAAACAAAATACATGACCAACTTTGAAAGCAACGAAAATATACACATAGAAAATGAAGAAATCGAGAAAGTCAACAGTTATAAATATCTAGGCCAAACTACCCATCTCAAAGAAACAACAAAAGAAGAAGTAACTTGCAGGATAAGAGCTGGGTGGAGTTGCTTCGGAAGAAACAAAGAGATTTTTCAAGACGAAAAAGATGCCACTCTCCCTCAAAAGACAAGTCTACAACCAATGTATCCTCCTACAATGACTTACGGCTGCCAAACATGGTCACTAACAAAAGCTCTGACACAAAAACTGAGAGTAGCACAAAGGGCAATGGAAAGGAAGATGCTAAGAATAAAACTCAAAGATAAAGTACCGTGCAAAGAAATCAGAAGAAGAACACAAGTAAAAGATATAGTCGACTTTATAACCAAGCAGAAATGGAAGTGGGCTGGTCATGCGGCAAGGTATCAAGACAACAGATGGACACTCAGAGTCACCGAGTGGCAACCTAGACACGGGAAAAGATTACGAGGAAGACAAGTGAGGCGGTGGCGAGACGATATTGTCAAGATCAAGGGCGCCACATGGAGCAGAGACGCCAAAGACAGAGATGGATGGAAGGCTGACGCGGAGGGCTACTTCCTGCAGTGGAGGGACACAGCCTTGTAAAATAAACACCTTTGCTGGTTTCCCATAATCAATCCAAAATATCCTTTAACAATACTTATCGACTTTATAGAGCCATTAGTGGTTTATAATTACTAGGTTTAAATTATTAAAAAGAGAAAGAACAACAGTTACTTATTTCTTTAAAAGACAATCATGAAAAAAAGTAAATTCAACCACAGCGAAAACCAGTTCCTGATAATGGAGATATCTGCAAGCCTTCTTTCTAATTCTTCATGTAAATCGCTATCAAATCATTTCACATAAAAAACCGCCTTGTTTGAAGTCTGTAAACAGTTTTCACAGTGTTTCACAGTGTTTCACAAACCTATTCAACATTCGGTGTGATAACCCATGTACTCCAAAGATGAATAACAAAATAAAAGGGATTAGACCAAAACAGGAAGTGTAAGAGTAGTGTGCTGGGGTCTGCTAATCTACGCTTATATGGAACAAAAGAACGGACTGTAGAAACGTGAAGTTCATGAAAAAGCACTCGATGACGTTTCTTTGCTGTGGATGTTCATTGAGTCAATTACTGTTTATTGTTTGGGAACTAGAGTAAAAGAGATTGGTTTGAGAGTTTAATCCAAGTGACAAAAAACAAAATGAATTATACCACACTTGGCTTAATTTTGTTGGAATCAGTCTGTATTTGCTTTAAACAACTATTATTGTGAGTGGCGAGCTAAAAAAGGAGTAGAAACATATATGTTTATATATCATCCTTTTGTATTAAAGGTAAAGAAAATATGAAGTTTAGTGATATAAGAAATAAGAAAAACAAATCTGTTGACCTCTTTTTTTTTCTAAAAGATTATCAGTTTTTCTTGCTATGTAATAGTTAGAGTATCTCCTCGGAACTAGTTTATTTCCGTTGGTTCAAGATGAGGTTTTCCTGTTCAGGGTGATGATTAAAGGAAGTAGACGCTCAATACATATAAAGCTCATATTTCATGGAGCAGCAGCCAAACATAAGCTCAAAGCCACTTTGATCTAGGCTTTTATTTTGCCCTTGACAATACGATGAATAGATACATAGATGTATGTTACGTGAACAGAAATGTTTATTACAAGGAGACTCTCTAGCAGTTTACCGCAAAAACCTCCCTATTGTTCTGGCCTTTTGAAGCTCCTATCAATAATTACAGAAAACAAGAGTAGCTTCCCTTACCGACCTTTCAGCCCAGGACTTGTAAACAAATTACGAGGAATGAGATAAGTGTGCCTCAACTCTAAAAACAAGACCGCATTTTTTTCGTATCGATGGGTGGTCGCTTGCTAATTGTTCCTGGGTTATATAAGCATCTATTGTTGGGATGAACAAAATTACATTATCTACATGATCAATCTAATGCCTTGCGTATTTTCCTTGGAAAAACGATATGTACTTCATAACCCTAAAAGAGAAGCCATGACAATCACACCAGATTTCCTGGTCTACTACTGTTAACATAGCGCAGGGTAAACCAAAATTCGTTTTTTTGTAGTATTATTGCTGTAACTTGACTTCCATATGAAATAGCTTGATAGCTGTACCTAACTGAAACCTTTTATTGCACCTGCCTGCATATCCCAATCAACCTTTTCTCGCTGACAGCAATTTTGCTACAGTAAAATGTTATGCTGAAACAATATTTTGCTATTATAAAAGTTAATATGCTGAAAGTACTTGTGACTTTAAAATCTTTATGACATTAAATTAATCCTTTAAATTTTGTCCGAGAAGTACTTTGCTCAATTATGGAGTGTTCAATAATGAAGACTTCATAGGATAAACAAATAAAAACCAGTCTTTCTTATACTAAGTGATCTGCTTAGAGAAGGAAGATTGTTGGCCGAATATTATTGTCAACTTATAACTATAAACCTCGTTGAACATAAACAATAATCCAAAAACAAATCAATGCACGTAAAGCATTGGTAAAGCACCAACACACAATCACTTGGTTAATGAACAAAATAAATAAAAAAATAAAAACGAGGATGTCTGCAAGACTAGAAGGACATTTGCAAAATCGTTTGCAAATGATTCAGAGGATCGGCGTTGATTAAGATTTAATGATAGAAAAAAAAAAAAACGGAGAAAAATGTATTATCACCAACAGACTGTCGTGAAGAGATTAATATTACTGCCGGAAAAAGCACCTTTAATGATAATATTTAAGACTGTATATAATAACAGCAATAATAACAACACTGCAACTGATAACCGAGGTAAAAAAGTGACAGCTGTAATAGTTGATAACTCAATTAAACAAATTTTTTTTCAGCATATGGTAAAAAAAGGACACAATAATTCAATTTTCATTAAAAAATTTACCTATACAAATACACGAAAAAGCAAACAAAACAAAGCAAAACCAAAAGTAATGCTTAAAATTGTCTCCTTTGAGCCCCCCATTAGGGAGGAGAAAGTCTTGATGTCATTTCGCCTTAATAACGCTTTAGTTACGGATTCCAAACATTAAAACGTTCCTCATTAATTTTGTCAACTGTATGATTACTCTAAGTATCTTAAAACGACAAACTGCTAAATACAACCTTATGACAACCAAGCTCTGATTAGGTGCTGTGACTTAAACTCACTACTTGCTCCAACAGTTCCATCGGCTGAGGCGTGCTGATGCTACAGCCCGTCCCTGTTTCTCCCAGATTGTTTAGAATAGAACAAGTTAGTGATGATATCACACCTTTTTCTCCCCATTATTCCTCTATGCGATCAGCCCTTGGAGTAAGCATATTTTAAGAACGTCAGAAGCACAGTCGAGGCTTTGTGCGTCCATTGAGCTTATCATGGGATTAACGTCAAACCCAGCCCAGACAGGTGAACGTTCCATGGGACGTCAACTCCCGAAAGATAATAATCTAAACCAGAGATGGATTTACTGAGAAAGTATTCAAAAACAGCAGGGCAGAAATCAATTTAGAAATCGTTTCCTTATTTTGATTTTATGAAATCATTTTTAAGCTCCTACTTATGATAATGCCAAGAGAAAGAGAGAGAGAGAGAGAGAGAGAGAGAGAGAGAGAGAGAGAGAGAGAGAGAGAGAGAGAGAGAGAGAGAGAGAGAGAGAGATAGTGAGTGAAATAAACTAATAAACAAATTACTTTCATTTCATATAGTCTGTTTTTATTTTAAGCTACAAAAAATTTTATGGAAATTTTTATACTATATTATCTCTAAGTAACGGTCAAATTTGAGCTAAGAAGATAAGTCTATAAAAGAAAAATTGTTCTTTGTCCTACAATAACGACAGAAATGCTATGTTCCTTTTAACTGTAAAAGCTTTTAATTATAGTTCCCAACGTTATGAAGATGCTGAAAATAATCGAATAAAGGTTAAAAAACATACAATCATTTTCCTCTTACTGAAGGTAATATAAAATGATTTACAAGGATATAAGACGAATTTCAGGGTTACGTTAATCATATTTTCGCCTCACAATTACCAAGAGGGCATCCCATGATGTAAGCAATTATCAACAAGTGGTAATCGATAATCATGACGCATGTTTAGGCATACAAACACGCAGTAAGATTTCCCAAAATTCGGGGGAAAATAGAACTTATGAAAAATCTAAATAGAATTATGGCAGAAATAATTATTTTGTTATGAAATAAGAAGTCGTGGGAGAGAATAGGAGAAAGAGCCGGGCAGATAGACAGACAGAATAAGAGGGGCACAGGTAGCAGAGAATTGAACTGGACTGATGTAAATTAGATCGAATTATTTTTGTTTTAAATTTATATGAACTCATTGTTGATCGTTTAAAAAGCGGAAAAAGTAATGTATGCAAAATGTAAAGAAACGAAATGTTTTTATTTATCACTAATAAAGATTAAGTGGAAAACGTCATCAAATTGGATTTGAGACAATTCGCAACATTAACTGTATAATGATAATTTAATGTTAAAGAAATTGTAAAGGTACGATAAAGAAAAGCACACTTTGAAAAAAGTTGACATATATATCTTTATTTTTTAGATAGACAATGGAAAATACTCGTCAATAAAATGAAAAGTAATGAAGATTGTCAAATAAAGAAAAAAGAAAAGAGAAACATTGTCTCTAAGTTGAAAACTGGATTTTAAAAAGGAAAGAAGTACCAGGTGAAAAAACGAACTCTAATAGGGAGGTTACCACAACGTCATAATTGTGTTCAGCACTAATGCAGAAGATGCAAAAGAGTGTAAAATGGAAACTCGACTTATTTACAAAAGATTAAATAACTCTTGAAATAAAACCCTTTTAATTGACACCGAAAGGTATAACTTAAAAGAGGGAAAGAGAGAGAGAGAGAGAGAGAGAGAGAGAGAGAGAGAGAGAGAGAGAGAGAGAGAGAGAGAGAGAGAGAGAGAGAGGGTCAGACAGACAGACAAACAGAAAGATATATATATATATATATATATATATATATATATATATATATATGTAGAGAGAGAGAGAGAGAGAGAGAGAGAGAGAGAGAGAGAGAGAGAGAGAGAGAGAGAGAGAGAGAGAGAGAGAGAGAGAGAGAGAGAGCGCTGTCCAAGCACAAGCACACTAACACGCTGATAATTATACTAAAATACCTCTTTGACTTGGTAAGCCGACCCTAAAAAAACAAGGTTTCGCGTGACACCCAATTTTCTTTTTTATGATACCTTTATGCTATCTTTGCCTTCATTAGTTTTCTCTCCAGAAACACCGACCGCAAGCTATTTCTGATTCCAATTAACTAAGAACAGCACTAGAACATCTTCACACGTGAGTTCTTAAGAAACTAAGGAAAATTAAAATAACTGAAATGGTCCTTGACTCCTGTTAACTCATTCCCCTCCATCCTTCCATTTTTCCTCCAAACATCCCTTTGCTTCAACATCTCTCTCTGTGTCTCTGTCTGTCTGTCTGTCTGTTTCTCTCTGTTTCTTTCTCTCTCTCTCTCTTTGATTAGCCCTGCGCCCAGAATGGAACCTTTATTAAAGACAGACAGGCCAACAGGATGTCTTCGCCTCTCTTGCAAATTAGGTGAGTATGTTAAGGGCGGCCATCATTAATAGAGAAGTTAGAGCGACCTGGTGAGCAAGATGAAAGGATTCCAACCTTGCGAAACGGACAGCTGTTTTCTTGCCCTGTATCAAGGTTTATCACGTAAGACCTAAATTGAGCGAGTTTAATCAACAACTTGGGATAAAGAACTGAATGCGTTGAAACTGAACATTATATGAATATTTGTACTCAGGGTTGATATTTCAAAAAGTTTTGATTGCGCGTATTATTTATTAGAGAGCACAATATGGAGATTATCTGATTCTAATGCGAAATAAAGAATTAGTGAAATGCAAATATTACATTCCGTAGAAATATGAATTATATATATATATATATATATATAAATGTAAGTGATACAGTGTGTCAATATGCGAACTGCGTACTACTGATATCACAAAAAGTAAAGTTGAGGGTAATAAAATAAAGAGAATTTGTGTCAGCAATGAATAGTCGTTTTTCAGTGTCTGTTTTGCACCATGTAGCTGCACTGGTATAAGAATTTAAAAAAATCAGCTAATACCATTAATTCTCTTATTTTTCCTCACCCTTCTAATTTTCTTAAGTACATCTTTTTAGCAGCAAAAGATACTCCAATTCACACATTGAAAATGGCAAAAGGTAATGATATAATCTCACATTTTTATTTGTTGATTCAAAGTTACGCTTGAAATCAAAAGACCTCTAAAACAAACACAAAAAATCAATAGAAATATGAAAGAGAGTATTTGTTTTTTTACTTCTTAATCATGAGTCTTTACAAAAAAATATGAAAACTTTTTACATAAAAATAGTTCTTGCTGAAAACAATCGATTAAACTTTATTATAAATATATATGTGATCATATTTTTTTCTACTTCAGCTTTAAAACAGTCGGACTCAGTAATGTGCCTCCAGAAACGAAATGTTGTGCATATTTTTTTTTTTTTAATCATAAAACAGATTTCAGAAGCAAAATTTACAAAATTATCATCGCACAGTTCCTATTTTTCTATTCTCTTTATTTGCTTAAAACCAAGAAGAAAGAAAATTCTATGATAAAAGGGTGTAGTGCCAATCGTTTACAATAGAGTGCTATAGTCATGACAACAGTACTCTATTCTGCACTCCTAAATTAAAATCAATATCTGGTTAATATATCATATTCTGGGAGTAGGAACGATTCTGCCCTTTTTTAAAGTGTGTTATTACTATGACTTGTTGTAAGATCATTAATTTCTGATATTAATTATCAAATACAATAAAAATTAAAAAAGAAACTTGGAATCTAAAACTGACATTTCCTTTTACTATATTGATACAAAGGGCGTTTATCTTTTAATTTTATTATTATTACTATACTAATATCATCACTGGTCATTTCCATTATTGTAGTAATACTCTTATGAAAGACATAAAAAAATTATCATTCGCAGGAAAAATGTCTAATTCTCCAAAAGTCAGTATTATTCTTTCCGTTCATAAGTTTATCTATATTCAGAAAGAAAATGTGAAATTAAACAACTTGTCTATGTTTCCTGTAGATGATTATAACCATTCGCCAAACTTTGCACTGCGTACTAGCGTGTATTCAAGTCGAATTGCTTCCTTCAGGAAAAAAAAAGAATAAAGTCTATAACTTTCTTTTTTCTATCGAATTTACACACACAGCAGAGCGTTATAATAATCTTCATGGGCTATCATTAGAAAATCGTTCTTAAAAAAATTTGATATGAGAGCAAATTGACCTTTTTAGAGAGTGCGGAAAGGACTGCTAAAACAGGCGGCAATCAAATCGGGAAGGGCCACGAAAAAACAAAAAGCAGCTTAAGAAGAAAAGAAAGCAAGAAGAAGAACATTGTGCACTCATGATGAAATTAGTAGCCATTAAGTATCGTTTGAAGCAGGTCTGTAAAGACATGGATTGGTTTTTGCTAAACTCTCGGAAATTTCCACACACACACACACACACAAACACACACAAAGATGGCATTCTTCGGTATGTAAAGTTTGTAATCGTGGGTAGTTTAGATTAAGTTAAAAACATGAATCACTTTTTTGTGGTTATTCTTTTTTTTCTTCTATTTTTTCTTCAGCTAAACCAAAGAGCGCTGGTGGCTTTGGGGTTAGCACGATTGCCTTGACATCTGCAGGAACATTCTTCACGAGTTCGACATCCATACTGTCAATGTTTGAGTAGTTCTGGTCTTTACATATACATATCGAGGCTTGTTTAATATGACCAAAACGCCTGAGATCAATATGTTCTAAACGGTTATACCAATCAATCAAAGAAACAAAAGAGCAAACAACCTAAACGAAGGTTTCATAGACAAATGGGATTCCTAATGTGATAAAGTGTTCTAAGTTTTTTTTAAGAATCACTGTTTTCTAAAAAAATGTAAAAAAAAATTTAATAAAAGATTCTAAAAGTACTTGTGTCGCAAATAAAGAAAGCCATCCAATAAACATATATGGAAACTTAAGTTTGCTTTTGCCATAAAAACCTAAATTCTCTCGTTTTTAAGACAGAGAGGTCCGTATTTAAGGACGTATCACGCTGGAGAAAAATCCAGGATTCCGGTCTTTGCCGAAGGTTAAACTGATGAGCCAATAATGACAAGGGAGAATAAGCAGAGCTTTTACATAAATTTTTATAACATAACGAGTATTTTGTTTCACGGCGTTTAGACATACACATTGCTAAAGGTAGAACATTATTTAAATCTAACATTGTGCTACATAGATAGTCGCTAATTGTATTTATATTCTACTAATCACCACGGAGATTCTGCGATACTGGATAGTTATAATGTGTAAAAAAACCAAATGATATCAACGTATATTACAAAGGCAATCGAAATAAAAAAGAGATGGACAGTAGTTATGAAGGAAATGAATATCTGTGGATTTCAATCAGGAAAACGACATAAGGGCATAGAAATAGAGAGAGATAGAAAGTGAGAGAGAGAGAAAGAGAGAGACAGACAGACAGACAGAGAGACAGACAGACAGAGAGACAGAGACAGAGACAGAGCGAGAAAGAGGAAGGGATAGGGAAAAGAGAGAGAGAGAGAGAGAGAGAGAGAGAGAGAGAGAGAGAGAGAGAGAGAGAGAGAGAGAGAGAGAGAGAGAGAGAGAGAGAGAGAGAGAGAGAGAGAGAGAGAGAGAGAGAGAGAGAGAGAGAGAGAGAGAGAGAGAGAGAGAGAGAGAGAGAGAGAGATTCTTGTCATGTAACAAATTTCATATATTTTTCTTCTGTTTCTAATTAGTTTTCTCGGCTTATTTCCCTTTATGTCTTAAGTTAATTTACATTCTGACACCCCTAAGGCTAACTAACCAATGTAGTATGAAGTCATAACACATAATTATTTTTTACATCCCCAATTACTGCCATCTGTGAGGAGCATAAGTGCAATTAGATTAGTGCAACAGCTTTTGGCAACTTCGAAGAGGAGGTTAAGGGTGAGCTACATATTTCTCTGATCAATGCAGTTAAGAGCATAACGTATATAACTTGTTATTCCTTTACGCATTGCAAAGGTTACTGTAGATTAATCGGATATTGACTTTGTAATCTTATTTTATCTTATTCACAATGACAAGCAAAACTGCAGACCTATTTTGTAAGGTAAAAAGAAGTCAAATGGTACTTTTTTTGCCTTGAATAGGGTTTTCTTACAAATAAGACATCTTTTATAATATTGGCGAACTGAAAAAAAAAGTAAACTATGATGAGATTTACCTACAATCAGAATAATCCTTACGATACCCTATTTTTACAACGAAAGTTGCGATGCTTTGAGGCGATCTCATTGAAACTAGGGATTAAACAAAACATTGTAATAGAAAGTACGTTTTATATCTATGCGTATAATTCTTCCCAATCTATCAAACTTGATAGTTGAAAATCCAAAAGACAAACCAATACACCATGAGGTTTTTTAGTTAAATGTTAACATTCAAAATGCAAGGAGCAGTTGAAAATCAAAATGGACATTTTATCAATAAATAAGCGCATTAAATACCCGACAGCCTAGGCTTTACTTTAAAAAGATATACTTTCATTTTTCATCAGATCCCCATTGATTGTTTCTTCTATTTTTTTTTATAGATAGTAACATTTACCAAGTAACGTATTGGTAAGATCTAATAATCTCCACAAAGAGACGGTTATGGTCTTGCAGAAAGTGTGCTCACCTTCTGTACATAATTAGCCCAAAAATGAGATTATTATATTAACATCTTGTTATTAGCCCTGACGATTTTTTATTGCCTTAAGAGAACAGATGTTAGTATAGATTTACCGCTTCATATATTTCCGTGAGTCGGTTCTTGTGTTTGTCAATTACTAGGCCGGGTTTCTGTAACAATAGATTTATAAGATGTACTTTGCAATGCCCGTGTTCTGTGTATGGGTAGCGAGGTGTGGCTCAGACCTAATTAGCCTATGCTTCCTTTAAGACCTTTTTTGTTTTTGTGCGCAAGTTATGACTAATGGGCTTGTGTCGCTCATTCTTGTTCATCAATGGTTTGATACTAGCGTGACTCACCCATAGCTAAATACATCATAGTATATAAAACATTTTCATTTTCGCGCTAAACAAAGGAATTCAATATAAACAATAGAGAAAGATTATCAATATCAGTAAATCTATATGGAGCCTTACTTAATACATTCATTTTGTTACATGATATAAAAAAGGTTAAACACTTTTTATTAATGTTAACATCATTAATGTAAATATTTACATCAGCTTATAAATCTGTTTAGGATAAAACGTATTACACATTTAGATCTTAATTAGATGGACAGTTTTCATATTTTTTTTAATGGAAACCAATAAATCATCATGGACTTTCACATAATACGCTGTTAATTAAGAAATACCAAAAAGAATTGATTATATGAAATGCATTCACATTTCATATTTATATTTCAGAACATAAATATTGTCATAGGTCAATTACTTTCACTTCTGTGATTTATTAATTTAATGCTTACAGGATAACCCACAATAATAATAATAATAATAATAATAATAATAATAATAATAATAATAATAATAATAATAATAATAATAATAATAATAATAATAATAATAATAATAATAATAATAATAATAATAATAATATTAATAATAATAATAATAATAATAATAATAATAATAATAATAATAATAATAATAATAATAATAATAATAATAATAATAATAATAATAATAATTATACTACTACTACTACTACTACTACTACTACTACTACTACTACTACTACTACTACTACTACTACTACTACTACTACTACTACTACTACTACTACTACTACTACTACTACTACTACTACTACTACTACTACTACTACTACTATAATAATAACAATAATAATAATAATAATAATAATAATAATAATAATAATAATAATAATAATAATAATAATAATAATAATAATAATAATAATAATAATAATAATAATAATAATAATAATAATAAAAAGAAAAGAAAGTAATATGAAAAAATAACAATTTAGTCCCCATTCCCAAGACTTAAAAAAAGGCATACTTACTTGAACAGAAGCTCAGAACGAATAATAAAGAGGATACATGAGAAATGCTCCTTGTCAAGAGGATAACGATATATTTCAAAATTCCATGTCCTCGTTTCCTTGTAGGTGGAAGAGGACGTTTGAAGTTCAGGAAATATCTGTTTTCAAGGGCCTCCATAATTGACTTAGAGTCATCCCTTTAAAGTTTCATGATAATCATAAAAATGTAATGACTGGGTGAGATGAATAACCGGAATCATCTGGAAAATAATTATCCTGGTCATATCGGTTGCTGCTGGTGTTTCTATCAATTGGCATTTGTGAACCAAGAAAAGCTTTTCGTGGTGATTCTGTTGTTTATAGCATGGAATCCAACGGGTGGCCAATGATGTAATGTAGTCATCTGTGATGAATAGAGAGCAAAACAGCTTTTAGAAAGCATAGATTAAATTGTGCTCATAATTATGTTTAATGATCGCGTTACAGAATGTGGCAAAATCAAATGATACTCTTATTAATTACTAGATAATAGGTAAAGCTGCATCATATTTTTCATTATCAAAACATTCATTAAAAGATTAAACCTAGCGAAAGAAGTACATGAGTTTAAAAAAAAATAAAAATTCGAACGGCAGCAATAGCAAAATATATCTATATTCATTGTTAAGATTTTCTGTTTCGCTGCAGTTGTGAAGATTTGAAGTTACTTTTTTAAGTACCAGAGATGAATCCTGGATATTTTCAATTCCCCAAATCCTACAGTTTCAAAAACCAGTACAAACAAGGGCGATAGAAAAGATCAACATGCGCAAGAAATGATCTAAAAGTGCAATTTATTAAGATCATAAGGAAAATCTAACACAATGAGGAGACATTTCCAATTGTTTTACTGATCCACACCCGTAAGTCACACAGATCATTAGAAGAAACAGCAGAATGTAAGGGAGATATAATGTAAAAGTAAAAACAAAAGTATATTCCAAAAATGCCCATCTTCTTAGCTAAGCCCTACATGAAGTAAAATTTGTGTAGAGGAAAGAATGAACAGTCCATTGTATGCATACAACACTCGTAAGAAATTTCCCCTTAATGTTAACATATCGATACAAATGCAATTTGAATTAAGAGGCCGACGTAGGACAAAATTTCTTTTACTTTATTTCTTCATTGTGTGACGAAATAATGCGTTTAAAGACCGGGAAAATTTCAGGAGCGCCCAACAGTTGATTAATTCTGTGAGCAAACATGAGAATGGGGTGAAACGTGGTCGGTGCCCAAAATCTTTTCTCCTGATGAGACTTATCTTATTTACGTTCCCTCGTCTTTGAGAGAATATTATATTGAGTTCGCACAGCTGTGTAGCCGTTCAATTTACATGAATCACCTCTATAAACACGCTTTCTTTCTTCCAATGTATTTTGGATAAACGGATGAATTTTTTTTTCTTTTAAGGACAAGTCAGAGAATTCAATCAATTCAAATGTATAGGTGAAACTACTAACAATTAACACAATTCTTTTTTTTTTTTTTTTTCAATATTAAAATTGCCATCAAACGTCAATGGACTCCAGAAACAGTCTTTTATTCAAGATCCAAAAGCACCCTATCTAGACATAAACCATATTACAGCTGACACGCTACTTTTCTAGACGCATCAACATTCCCTATAGTGCTCGGTACTTCTAACAGTTTTAATAGGCCGGACATTGCCCATAGAATGACCCCTTCGCCCCAGGCATGGCGGGCATGTCGAGATAGCACTGTACCACCGCCCTACTTAGCCTAGAAGAAGGAGATTCTACACACCTGAGGATGACCAAGCCCTGCGTGCTTAATTAGTTTCCCAGCTTCAGAGGCCATTCATCCCAGCTGCTGGGCAGGGGACTAGTCAGGAAAGTGACGCCCTCAAATTAATAATCACATGAAATATTTTTTGTGCCAAATTATTTTTCGAGCGTTAGCTTGATAAAAGTCAACTCCCTTTATACTTCGAAAATCCTCTCCGTTTAGTTTGAACTCATATCCCCATACGTGGCGCTCATTTTACCTTTTGTATTTATTTTTTAAAATTAATTATTGCACAACCCTCCCTAGCTTGTATAATTTCACAACAATTCGTCCGCCGATGAGGGCGCATATTAACTATAGATGAGGGACATATTTTATTGATTTATTACATTAAAAATATGTTCGTAAAGCCTGTGTCTGATACAGATGTTTTGGTCTTGTTTGGTTAAATGAGAAAACAACTACATTATTTAAAAATAATAAAGAAACTATTTCAAAACCTACAACCAATTCAGAATGTTTTTAATACTTTATAGATTTTAAAAATTAAGAAGAAATGTCTGAAGCAGGCATTAGGCTAACCAAGAGCTAGAGGCTCACCAGAGTTGAGCTATCTTCACTAGCATCACTATATACTGGTTCTAATATGCAGACTTGGCAAAATAATCATAGCCATGGTAATGACCAAACCGTTTTCCAATGACCTCTTAATAGGCTCACTTAGGTGAAGAGCAGTTGGCCAGCAGGGCAATCAAAGCTTTCAGCATCTAGATGAATGGTATAAGCTTTATCCATTTCTTGCAATAACGGAGAAGGAAATACCCTAGCCAGATGCACTTATTCATTTCGTGACATTTAGTGCACTTTCTTTTCCGGGAAACCGATACACTTGCATACTCACCAAAGAATGCCTAGCTTAGCGCTATTTTTTTTTGTTTACTCATATGCTTAGTATCCGTAAGGTAAAAAAAAAGCAAAAAAAAAAACAAAAAAACAAAAACAACCCCAAAACAAACACCCCCCTTCCACAAAAGAACAAAAACAAACCAAAAAACCAAAAAACAAAAACTCAGCAGCATCAAGACCGGTATTAATAAACAGCAACTTAACACATGCTTAAAACTACATACCCTGTTTATTTAAATTGAAACTTTCTTATTAATGTTATAAGAAACAAATCCATTCAGAGAGTGTAAAGGTTAGGCTCGGATTTTTCGCAGTACACTCTGTAAATGAGCATGACGTGCAGCGTATTTAAGGAGGAAAAAAATGTTAATACAAAGGGCAACAAGTTTTTACCATTCCTTGATAAGTTTGGTTGTTTCCCTTGCGAGTACTTACTTTCTCAAGCCCGCTCAAGAGAACGAGCAGATAGACTTAATATAAAGCTTTTAATACAGGTAAAGTATCGCAAAACAATGGCATTTTGTTCTACCTCGTTTTAAATTTTTACTGTGTAAACATAATTGGTTTGATACATAATTCAACAATGAGAGTTAAGATAGGGCACTTCCAAGAAATACAATTGTTACAATGAACATAAACGTGCAGATTTACATTAAAGAATTCTTATTTTTTAAAAATTAAATTGTGTAGAGATATGAATATAGATGAGAGATCAGTGAATATTTATCTCCTCTAAAGAAGATTCGAATAACGCTGGGCCTAGTACAATGCATGTAAGAAACAGATTTTTAAGTTTAATCTCAGCAACATATTTTCTTGCAGACTCATCTTCTTATCAGACATTCTAAACTGAACCTTAGTCTGTGAACTCTCTTTTTTATCTTAAAGGTTATTCGTTCTAGATTTTCACTCCCTCGCATCATCATCACCATTATCATTGTTACTATTTTTACTTTTATTATTATTATTATTATTATTATTATTATTATTATTATTATTATTATTATTATTATTATTATTATTATTATTATTATTATTATTATTGTTATTATTATTATTACTGTTCATCCACATTCAATTTTACTAGGTGTCTTTAATTGTAATGTTATAAAATAATGCACATGAAAAAATTATTTCATTGTGGTAAAGCTTTTTAAGAACTTACAGTTTCTGCCTCTACATTTTAATGGGCGACTTGAGAACTATAAAAAATATCAGAATTTTTTTTTTTTTGTTTTTCGCTTCTTTGAAAATAAATTGAATTTTTTTTTAGTTAATACGTCTAATCTCTGTTTTTTTTTTGTTTTTTTTTTGTACATTTTGCAGTTGTTGATCATGCTAATTTTGTATAGCTAGGACTCTATTGCAAGCCTAACCCGAGATAGAGCAGGATAAGAAGTCACGTTAAAAAAAAAGTCCTGCTTACCACAAACTGAATCTCTTCACACCCACAAAGATTTTTAAAGATGATTCCAACTGCGCTACGAATTTATGTCATACTTATCTTCCTAAAACAAAGCATGTCTTCTTCAGTTTGATATTCAATTCTATTCTTTCAGTAAAAACAATGATGATAAGCGAAAAGATTTTGATTTTTTATGTAAATCTCACTCTCATAGATTATTGCAAATGTGAGCCTTTATTAGTCAGTTTAAAACTACGCAAATTTTATTGCATGTATGAAAAGATAGCATAACGGAAAGTACAAAGGACAGTTCTACAGGTAAAGATAAAAAAAAAGGTGAAATAAAGAAATAAATTTTCTAAAAAATTTAAAAGAGGCGCCGAAAAGACCACTAAGGAGGACGCATTTGAGAAAGAAGACGAGGAAAAAGGAGACCAAGAAAAAGACGAACAAGATCAAGAATATGAAAATAGAGCAAGTACACTAAAAAAGGAAATCGAACAAGTAACAGAAAGAATGAATAACCTTGATTAAACATGCAAAATGGTCATTCGCTTTTAAAATCGTCTCGTTCATTTCCTTGTAAAAGTACGTCTTCTCTGAGAAAATGCTAGCCTTGATGTGCAATATATGCAAAACAGGTATCGTCGGTTGAAAGGTTGAAAGTGGGCTGTTTTCCAAGCCGCCAAGTTCCTCTCCCCTGAAATGCCAGTGGCCGATCGATAAGGGCGACCACCAACAGGGCAAACCCAATCTAAGTTAAAGCCCATGGCTACAGGGCGAGTAGCAGGGCACGTCAGGTGTGGGGACTCCTTGTTTTGTAGCTGCCGAAAATATCTCGATTTTTTTTTATTCAGGAAAAACAGTAGGAAGGCAAGCGAAATAAGTATGACCTTAGAGACTATTGCGTCAAAAATATTTCTTGATTCGTCTCAATGTATGAGTTGTGTATATAGAGAGGAATGGTATCTTGACGCTTTTCAAGTTTATTTTTTTTTTTTTTAAATTGGAAAATTAGTCATATTTTTCCTTTCAAGGGTTGATTTTTAAAAAAAAGAATTAATGTTTACTTTTACAGTTTTAGTGAATGTGGAGTGATGTTGCACCCCTTACATTATAGTAGACGCTAAGAAAGTTTCGAAGGCCAATGTTTGTTTTATCTTGCTAAAACTGAACGACTAAAGAACTTAATTTTTCCCAAATAACCTTGTGTGAAGAAAATGCCGAATGCACCTTAGTTTTTTTTATTTTTAAAGAAGATTTAGCTATTAATTACAGTTTAAAAAAAACCAAATGTGACTTTTATATTTGATTGTTAAAACTTACGCACTTTATATTAGATTCAGCCTGTGTCATGTTGACTTTACAAAATTGCAAATAGAAACAAGAAAATATGGTTAGTATTGTTAAGAAGAATCACAACCATCTTCCCCTTATTTTAACAAAAAAACAAAAAAACAAAAAAAACAAGAAAAAACAAGAAAAAACAAAACAAAAACAACAACAAACAAACAAAAAACAAAAACAAAAAATTTTGTACAGATGACAAAAAAATGTAAACTAGATTTTTATCAATGAAATAATTTCATTAAAATAGATTTGGTGATGAAACCATAAGCATTCTCCTGGATTTTCTTAACCTATTTTCTTAGTTTAAATGCATTTTATAGACATGTTAGCGCATAATCATGTTTCTTTCCACATTCACTTTCTAATCTCTCTCTCTTACACATACACACTTTCACTTTCTCTCTATAATTCTAGTTCTTTTTCTCTCTTTTTTCCCTTTCTCTTTCTCAAGCTATCTGTCTGTTTGTTTGAATGTATGTCTCACCTCTGCCCCCACTCAAATTTACCTTCTTACCACTCGCTATTTTTTTTCTTTTCCAAATATGATTTCTTTATTAATGAAATATTCTAATAGCATTCATCTCATATAATCTTCTTTTGATTTCCATGTAAAACCATCTGCAACTGAAATGTTTTAGAGAGCGCCCTAATTCTTTTTACACAGGTATTACATAGAGTTTATGAGTATCAAATACTTCCTGGTAATTTCCAATTATACCAACAAATGATATTTTCATACCCACTGCAACTATGTTGCTTTAATATTCCATCACTTTCTTTATCTCCCTGTCTCTCACATTTTGTCTCGTATCTCTTTCTCTGTCTGTCTCTGCTCTTTCTATTTGTCTTTTTGTTTTCTCTTTCCCTCCTACCCTGTCTCTATTTTTGTCTCCTGATCTCTCTGTTTCTGTCTCTCTCCATACCGATTCTCATTGTGATATAAAGATTTGAATACAAAAATAATGATATGAAATGTAAATTAGGCATGGAAAGAAATATATTTTCTGTAGCTAATTCAGCCATAAATATGGATGATAATTATAATTCTTCATTTGCACTAACTATCAGCAGAAAGAAGTTCATGACAAGCTATGAATATTTCTGGCATCATAATGAATAATTTATAATCATTTCGTGTCAGTGCCCTGAAGAGATTCTATTTATCATAATTAATCGCAGCGAAGCGTGTAAGCTGAAGCCAGTTCAATAAGTCATTGATCAAGTACAGAGACTGTTTGTGCCTTGGAGAGAACTTAAATTGGGCATTTGGAAACAGCTGTCAAAATAGAAGTTCAGCACTGAATAAAAACATATCCACATATAGATCTAGTTGTGAAAAATACATTTCAATTTTATTCTTGATTAAAATTTTCGATTCTGGTTTAACTCATACATTTACATTTCATTTAAAAAAGATTAAATACGAACAAACAAAATTCAATCAAGTATAAATTCTATTAAGCAATACTTTTAGATGCACCGGGTATATATATATATATATATATATATATATATATATATATATATATATATGGGATCTCTAAACCAAACAATAAGCAATATTTTTAGATGCACCGGGTATATATATAATATGGGATCTCTAAACCAAACATCCTATTTTTTAAAAAAGTATTTTATGATTGTGGTAACTTTGATCCTTTTTTAAAAGCGTTAAATGAGAGACAACTTAATTCCTTGCATTTAGTTGTATCGCAGTTAAAATCTCGTTTATCTTACATTTCAAAACCTTTCTTTAAGTAATTCTTTAATGAGTTAAATGCATCGATGCTGAGCATGTGAACCAATTTGATTAAATGAATTGCTTAGTTGTACATTAGGAAGAAGAGCGTCATGACAGTTTCCCTTTTCAATTATTGTCTTAGGTAATTATGTCAGGTTTATGCTTTTTTTTAACAACACGATTGTCATCATTCAACAAAAAACATGAAGACTTGAAGCAATCTAGCTTCTTATTGGGAGTTATGTGGTGTAAGTAAAACTCATAAGGCGGACGACGGATAAAAGATAAATTCTGATTCTTAATATTTCCAGACAGTATAGAACTTTTCCGGAGAGATTTCACACTTCATCTTCATATTTTACCGATAAGTATTCGATCTTCTTTTGATCATAGGAAATTGTCATGGGATTTGACATGAAGTCGCTGATCAACAAAGAGAGAGATAATTAAAAGTGTTAGCTTAATCAAGACAACTTTCGAAGGTCGTCAGCAGAGCTTATGACACAAACTCAAAACTATACACCGACGCATTTTTTTGTCTTTTACTGCCATCAAATTGCCCTACAGCTCTCAGGGTGAGCAATTTTTTTTAAAGTCTACGTGGCAAAAAAATTGATGTATAGAGGATTATTAATTTTATTGCAGTATTATTTGTCTCTGATTACCAAGATCTTTGAACCAAGTAAAAAATAACATTTTGAAAGTCAAGACACTCTTAACCATTTGGATTATTTTAAAACATTTTAGTTTACCTTGCGGGGAATATCATTTGACTTATTAAAAGACTTACACAAAGGTTAAACGACAAGGGATCTTCCTCTATGTCACATGATATTAGGTTATTTAATCCTCTGATCGACTGCAAATTTGTATCCCGAGAGTTCTCAAAATACTTGTCAAAGAAAATATTAATCTCTGCTTGCCTGTGAAAGGAATTGATTTGTATCATATGATCACTTATTATTTATTTCAATAGGCGCTTAGCCATTTAGACAGTACAAAAAGAAAATTAATTTTCAAAGAAGAAAAATGTACAATTTTTAATAAAATTTTATGACGATGAAACAGAAGCCTTGTTCCTTGTTATATTCCTACTGGTTCACGCACAGTAGTTTATAATGAAATTGAAACCTTAAGACGGATGCTTCTTTATCCAGTCTACTATTTTATTTGACCTAGAACAAACTATGGTAGCAAGGTAAGACAAATAGTAATTTTGTGAAAGAACAGACCCCAACTTTATTTACGGAAGCTGAAAATTAATGTGAGTTCAGGGAACACAATTTCCCCTCGTACGCTGAAACTTATTTGATATAATAAATGTTTAAAGCAAACACAGCATTTCATTAGTGCATGCAATATCGAGTTTCTGAAATTGATTTTTATTACAGGACTAGAGATTACCGATTGCCCCCATATGGACGATGAATACAAAACTAATCTATTGTGTAAAGGTTATCACCACAAGGGATTTTAGTCGAAGGTTGAATTGTTAAAGATTAGAATGTAATTCAATATTTTATCTCTACAGTTTGCAAATATTTTCAACTTTGTCTAACGCTTCAATTTTCAACAGTTTATTACTTCACAGCTTGAATGTTGCATAAAACTTTTTGTAATGTTTGCGCTGTTCTCCAAAGTAAAGACGGCTTGTTTAATCTAAACCATATAATATTTCAATCAAAATACCTCGGAGGCTAATACATTAATCCTCTTAATACATTAGTCCTTAAAATTTTCAAATCTTCAAATGGATAAACTTTGACTATCTGGTGGACAAACAGGAGGAGATAGCGCTATTTTATTTTCTTTATTATGCAACGGTTTTCCGTTTTATAATCATAGCAATGTTAACCCTTTTATTCCCATTCCTGTCACACATTTTTTAAGAATTCACTCCTGATTTCTTTCCCAAAGCCGTAGTTGCAAACAAAACTTGTCATTTGAAAAGAACGAAATTTTCCTATAATCTGCGCCATTGAAAAATGCCGAAACAATTATTAATTATGTAAGATTCCGTCACTTTTTTCAAGTTATTTATCGCTTTCGGTAAACTAACACTATTTACCTATTCAAATGATTCACAAAACAATTCAGCAGAATGCTTGCTTCAACGAAAATAATGGCTTAATAATGAATTTTTTTGAGATTATGTTTCTGTTCTTTATTTTAGAGAAAGAGAAAAGATTGCCAAAATAGCTTTTCAAACCGGAAAATAAAAAAGTAAGGGTTTAAAAGATTATTGCGAGAAATAGAATTTAACTAGTATTTGTTACTAAAGTTGTTTTTTTTAAATCATTGCATTTTTTGCTTCTTGTTAAATTTATACGAAGCCACGAAGATAAATCATTAGAAACTTTGTGCAAAAGAAATATCTGGTAACCGTATTGTGTGTTTAACAATAGGAATTATTCTTTTTCGTTTTCAAGTTACATAATTGTTAGCTCTGTTCTGCCCAAAACGTTGACGTATTACACTTATTGTATAAAGACAACTGAGGATAACGTCAAATTAAAGTCACATACCGCAAAACATAAAACCATAACTGTTTCGTAAGAAAATATCTTTTAAATTTAACGAAAACTGTACCTTAGAAGATTACTTCACCGACTAATGGGCCAATTATTTTAGGAATTTGTCCTTTTTCCTCTCCAAGTATGACCGACATAACAGTTATATTTCTCAGCTAATTAATTCAGTTCAAAACATAATGGCTGACAATGGAACTCTCGATACCTTTCAATAACATGAATAAAATAAGCCCCAGCCTTTTGCTCACTTGAAGCAAATGTTAGGCTTATTTTTAGAGGTTTATTTTGTAAGCTGAAGAGTCATATTTATGGTTTTTTTTCCTTGTAATGCCTTAACTGCAAAACATTAGCTTGTGTAAATAATCGAGCATGTTTATATTTTCACTATTAAGTGAATGGTCTAGTTTTCGACATGATTAAATGCTGTCGTCATAATTATAATTTACAGAGACCATTGAGAAATAAAAAAGGAAATTGAAAGGTAAATCTGAAAGTTCAGACTTGGGTGAATTTTGCAAGAAAATGCCCAGTAATGCCTTAACTGCAAAGCATTAGCTTGCGTAAATAATCGAGCATGTTTATATTTTCACTGTAAAGTTAATGGTCTTGTTTTCGACATGATTAAATGCTGTCGTCATAATTATAATTTACCGAGCACATTGAGAAATAAAAAAGGTAATTAAAAGATAAATGTGTCCATGTTATGCTGCTCATTTAAGGGAATAAAAAAAGAGAAACAGCTAATCTTTACCTTAGCAATGTAATTCTCATGCGCCGAAGACAAAATACATCTCATTGACTCTTCTTGACACCGTCCCATTTTTCTCACAAAATTCACCCAAGTCTGAACTTTCAGATGTGCCTATCTACTTGATTCTCCTTTCGCAATCCTTCCCTCTCCCTTCCGAAATTCTCTCTCTCTCTCTCATTCACTTTCTCCCTCCCCCCATTCCGTGTCTTATCTTTATCTATTTCTCCATCATCATTTCTCTCTAACTGCTTCTCTGTCAATCTGTCTGTCTGTCTGTCTGTCTGTCTGTCTGTCTGTCTGTCTGTCTGTCTGTCTGTCTGTCTGTCTCTCTCTCTCTCTCTCTCTCTCTCTCTCTCTCTCTCTCTCTCTTATCTTCTCTCTCTTTCCCCTGCCCAGCCGATAACAAGCTAATTTCATTTTTAATTGTTGGTACCATTTGGAAAGCGACCTCGCTCCTTCCACACAATTCCCGACTCCAATCTAAAATGACCTCTGAAGGCCAGAGCGGCTATTAATTGTTGGTCATTCATTACTAGCCCATTGCACCCTTTCGCTGATCTATGACTCTTACTGGGTCAGTTACCATAGGATCTCATCTTGAAGACTTCGTAATTACCTACGATTAGTTGAAGCCTGAGCAGGATTCTCTGGAGTCACATTAATTTCCGGGTGACTCAACACACATTATCTGGAGCAGATTCTACGATTTGTCTATACATTGCTTATTGTTCCCAGTTTTTCTTGAAAAGTGCCGATCGAAGCCTGCCGCGTTAGATACTATCTATTTTCTTAACACAAAATCGAACAAATCTTTGGAAAAGAGAGATAAAGAATAAATAAAAAAATAAGTAACAAGGAAGAGGAGCATCCAAACCTTGGTTGTAAAGTTGAAACTCCTTTATCAATCCATTTGTGAAGTAAGGAAATATTTACTCATTTTATAATAATCATTAAAAAAAAAGACTTTAATAAGGCCACAACAGATCTAACTTAAAGTTTATATTTGGTCTATTCAAGTCTATGTATCTTGTATGGGGAAAATGGAATGGGCCAAAAGCATTACTAAGAGCTGCAGATAGTCAAGCAATGGCATAACCCGGAGAAAAGTAGGTTTTAGTAACATTTGCGATCGTTACTGTCGTGCTTTTGCTTTATTTTCTTTTTAATTTGAAACAAAAAGAAAGAAAACAATTCAAAACCTTTCAAACAGGTTGAATGGTTTACCATTTTTTTGTATCCCCTCCACTAGATGTAAGAAGCGGTATAAACCACCAGCTGTTGAAAGTTAGAAAGAAACCATTGTTGGAAGACAGGATGGAAACATGGTTAATGGCGTGAAAACGCCCGTGCTTCATAAAGCATGGGATAAACCCAAAAACAAACTGAAGATTATAAGACACATTGAGAGATGAATGAAACACTTCACTATAAATCTAAGAGTTCCTTTTTAAGGTGGGAAATATGACATGCCAAACAAATGCTCTAAGCCTAGCCATAACTAACACTATCAATTGGATATGTTGAGTATGAAAAGAAATTATGTGCCTTCCAAAAAGAAATAGAAAGTTAAGGGTATCAGCTCTGGACCTGAACCTTAGCCATTCATATCTCTTTATTTCCTTTTTATCTTCTCTGTAACTTTGTCTATAGTTCACTTATTCAACTCCATCTTTTCGCGAGCTAGACATTCAATTCCTACTTTTCACGAACTGCCTATATAAATATTTTAAGACAATAAGATTCCATTTTGTTTAGAAAGTTAGTTGACTTTATGTGATGCGTGAGTTTTGCAAGACATATAATGAAGTACATGAAAAGAGGTCTTATATAACAGTATGTTACCATTCTCAAGCAAAATACACCATTTTTATAACATCTCTCTCTTCCCCTCCCCCCTTCTTTTTTAATTGACTCAGATTTTGATTTAATTACACTAGACCTACACCTACTTCTTAAATAACAAATTTTGTTCTTTCAACTAATTTTAATGTTTTATTCACTTTTTTAATCACCCTCCCTTAGTACATCTGGATATATGTGTAACTTTTTGAAACTCAAACCCTGTCACACGCACCTCCACCCTGGTCTTTCCTTCCAACAAATATTAACCACATACCCACAAATTCAGTAGATATAGATCTAGGCTGAAAAAAAATCCAACAACATTCCTCCCCAACCTCCCTTACTTCATTTTGTCTAGATGTTGATTTGAGTTAAAAATAAAACATTCTTTCTTCTTATATCTATTTGTTCATGCATTTATTTTTAAGTACATTCCCTTCCTATTTCCTTTCCTCAATCCCCCTTCTCTCCACACGCATAGTTTCTATTAATTCCACGAAAAGACTGGACAAAAGCATACTACTTCCAAGGAACATAAAATATTGAATTATATATTGTGATGTATCCTTTCATATTAAAATTACCGAGCTTGGCAAAAGCTTTTTTGTCAACTTTCATATGATATGTAAATGAAGAAGAAAAAAAAAAGACAGCAGTCACATAATTTCCTGAAAAAAAAAATCTCAGCCTTGTTTCAAGGACACTAATGTAGGTATCAATCATTTAGTTCGATGGGTGTACCACAACAAGTGGACCTGGGTGAGCATAAGACCACTTTATAAAAGTAGATTTCATAAGGATTACTCGTAGAAACCTCTTTCGGACCGTTTCCATGCATATTTCGGTAAGATTTCAAGTCCTTGAAGTTAAGTAACAATAAAAGCTCAATTTTTTTTTCGATAAAAGTAGCCTGTTAGCTCAGTTGGATTGGCAACCCATCACCGCCATGTTTAGCGTTCTGACATAAGCGATCACTCAGGCCGGTATTTAAGAAAAAAAAAGCAAAAATTCTTCCTGACTATTTGAAGTTAATGCTTATGGCATGGGCTACGATACATCGTAAAGTTTCTGTGCATCAATTAACAGTGGCCTCAAAGCTGTAAACTTATGCGCTTGAGTGAGATTCGCGTGGAAAGTCATCATAACTAAAATGAAAAACATAAAAAACAACAAAAAACTGTGCCATTGATGAAACACTCATGAAATCAATATTTCATTTATCTTATTCGTGTGAGTAGATGATATTTCAAATTAATGATAATACTACTTTTTTCCATATCAGTATTCATATTTAATTAGTTAATTATAGGTTTTGCCCATGGATAAAAAGCTCATACCATTTACGGTAATTCTATAATGGGAGAAAATGTTTTAAGAGACGTCTGGTCAACCCAGAATTGTAATTACACATCTTTTTACTTTTGAATGAAAAATTTCAGCCCGCTAGAGGTAGAGAAAGGAACACTTTGGGACTGTGGGTTGAAGTGCAATAACAAAAAATTTTAAGAAATTATATTTTTATTACTTTGAGCGAACCTGATCCTTAACTCTCAGAGAGAGAGAGAGAGAGAGAGAGAGAGAGAGAGAGAGAGAGAGAGAGAGAGAGAGAGAGAGAGAGAGAGAGAGAGAGAGAGAGGGAGAGAGACTGAGAGGGAGATAGATAGATAGATAGATAGAGAGATAGATAGATAGATAGATAGATAGAGAGAGAGATCGATAGATAGATAGATAGAGAGAGAGAGAGAGAGAGAGAGGGGAGGGGGGGGGGTAGAACAGATAGAAACAGAAAAAACAGAATAAAATAGGGTATGAGGAAGTGGTATCAATTTAGAAGAACAAACGAAACATGAATGGACGAAAAAGTAAACTAGTTGAATAAGTAAAAAGATACGCAATATAAAGATAGATCCTTTACGAGCTGGTAAAGACATGTGGGATAATTCGTAATCTGAGGAAGGTGAATCTAGACTCCACTAAGTCCATTAATATATGAATGGTAAAGAGATCTGTAACCCTATTTAAAAAGGTCAGACGTAGAGCCTGAACTCAATGACTTGACGTACAGCTGCAGCACTTAACAGGTCATAACGAAAGCCGTCAATCAAAGTGCAGTGTTTGTTCCTTTCACAAAATGGGAATGGTATTTTTCGTAAAGAGGGCGTGCTAAGTCACGTGCCGTTGTTTTTCATTATCCAAGAAAGACTAAGAGTATATAAGTGAGGATTTAACGAAAATACCTTTTTCACCCGTAAAATTCGTCAAATATATTACTCTTTTTTTTTTCATTATGAGTTTGCCGGAAATTTAAAAAAATGAAAGAGAAAAATAGTACATACACCGATGCAGAACAGCTGCTGTGCTCTATCTATTTTCATATAAAGTGTCATTGTTTTTGGAAGGAATGAGACATGTCGGTTGAGTCCTTTTGATCCTTATAGAGTTACGTCACCGAAGGCCACAGTTCCTAAAAAAAGCATCCAGTCAATAAAAAACAAGAATTGGGTTTTTATGCATGTAGAGCTTAGATCCAATAAAAAAGACAACAAACTTTAAAAGTTTTTTTTTCTGAAAGAGCGAACTTTATAGTGTCTAGAAAAATAAGAGAATAAGCCAAGAATCAAGAGCATTGTTGATCCGTATTTATAATCTAACTAGACCTTGATCTATTCAACAATATTAGGAATTTCTCACAAATTTCCATGCTGATTTTTAAAAAAAATGAAAACGATAAGTAATGGTATCCTTATACGCCCCCCACCCTCATCCCGCTCGGAAAAAAGTACAAAAAAAAAAAAAAAAAACCTACGACCCCCGCCCGAAGCAAGATCTTTAGCTTTTCTCCTGGCGTGTCTGGTTTCCAAGTGGGTTGCTAAGAAAGCTGTTGACAGATTTCAGTGGACTTTTTTCACGTGTTTGTGTACGGTGTGTGTGTTTAAGATGGTTAAGGGGAGGAGGAAAATGGAGGCCACAAAGGCCTCGTCCATAGCCTATCCAGATCTCAGACCTACTTTCACTTTATTCAATAAAACCTCGTCAGCAAGGACAGAATAAAAATAAAAATAGAATAAATGAAGATGTTGTGGCTCTAACTGATATCGGACAATCCTCTACAGTTCTAAAAGCAAGCCTTTTATCTGTAAACTAGATTCGCTTCCGAGCTTGGATTCCTAATCTCGCAAATGTTAGGAGATGCAAAGAATCCTATGCAATAATGATAGTACAAAACTAAGTCATTATCTTTCTTTTTTATTCGTAAGAGCTTTGTTTTGCAACTTTATTTTGATTTGTTCCTTTTGTTAATTTGCCGTTAAAGAAACTTTCAGCTTTCTTCTCTATTTATACGTCCTGCTTTCGCCATTTTCTTGCTTACTTTGATGAAAGAAGGAATAAATAATTGATCTATAATCTATATCCTTAGAGATCTTTGGAGATGCTTGCATTCTTATCAATATGTCTGCATGATATCTATCTAATTACCATTCTACCATTACCCTTTATATCTGTCCACTATCAATCAACCAATCAATCAATCAATCAATCTATCTATATATCTGTCCATTTAACTATCTGTTTAACCATCTATTAATTCATCCATCTATCTACAGAATCATTTGCCTATCTATCTATCTATCTATCTATCTATCTATCTATCTATCTATCTATCTCTGTTTTATGCGCTTATCCGATGGACTAACAATCAATCGGTGTTATTCCTCCCGGCCAGGATCCCGTTTTTCTCAAAGTTCCGAGGCATGCGCACGCACGGGTGTTATTTTAACAGCGGTTTTCCTCCTCTTCCCGCTCCTCTTCTTCTCACGCACTACGCCATAAAAACTAAGCTTCTTCAAGTTCTAATTAACTTGTGACACGTGCCTTTCAGAGTTAATTGCGTTGTTCAGGAGTGGTCAATACTTTTTCATAAAGTATAACGTTAATGGCATGCGGTATAATTCCTTTTCGTACTTTCTCACCCCTACCTGGCCTTGCTTAGATAAATACACTTTCGGCAATGCATCATACAGCGATGCTTAATACGTAGTGCCTCTTAACAAGGCACGATGTTCACTTTTACGGCATATGCGAACTCATATAGATATGCCAGTACTTAGTCCAATGACAGGCACAAATCATGATGTCTTCTTGGTCTAATGCATTTAGCAAATGCAAGAGAAGTTTTATTTGGTCTTATATATTATGCAAATGCAAGAGAGATTATATTGGTCTTATACATTATGCAAATGCAAGAGATATTTTATTGGTCCAATACATTATGCAAATGCAAGAGGGCGCCATTGAGGAAGAAGTGAGAGTGCTTCAAAGTCCCGAAACGAACTCTCGTCGTCTTTCCCTGCCAGTTGATTTTCTTTCACAACAATGTAATGACACTTCATAATAACATGTGGCATTAAAAATAGTTGGCATTTGAAGCAAGAAAAACATCACTTTAAACCCCCTTTGTTTCTTTGATAGCGAAAAATTAAATTCAGAATAAAACGAGCGTGTTCTATTTAGGGTTGAATTACTGAGATTTTTTTTCTTGAGAGAAAGTTAGGTTTAAAATCTGAATTCGAAGGAAGATGGCGAAATTATTGCGATGCTCTAAAAAGAGATGGAGAAATGCAAAATAAAAAAAGAAGAAGAAGAAGAAGAAAAACCTTAAAGGAAGAAGGGGATTAGGAGAAGAAGCAGGATTTGTTTGGACGTCAAATCAATATTTTGATTGTGTTTAGAAAAAAATAATATATAACAAATCCTTGTTCCGGGCCTTAGAATTAGAAATGTCAGAATGTCAGAATAAATGTAGAGATCCGTTTTTCTCCTTCGGATAAAAATGCCTCTTCATCGTGAGATCAATGCTTCGATTGTGTTATCTTGTGGTAGTCGACGGAACTATAGCAGTCCAGAACAACGCAAATTTACCTTCTCCAGCCATGTGTATTCAGATCAAAGACACTCATGTACGCAACATCGGACAGTAAACAACGGGCGTTGTTCAGTACTGATAGCTCGCTGTTGCTGCCTTCTCGTGTTGGCCGAACGTGATGAACCCATCCGCTCACACTGATCACTGGAGAGCCCCGCTCTTTATCGGAGATCACTGATAAGGCAATTGTTATACAGGACACTGCTAATATCGATGTTTAAATTTCTATTGACCAGATAATAATTAGAGCATCGGTTATCATGACTGTCGTGCCAATTGGGGTAAAAAGGTATCAATCGATTCTTTAATATTTCCGATAGATCCGCAGTGCGGCTTTGCTTGAATGCGTAGTCTGAAATTGTTCCGAAAATCACTTTTACATTCATCTTCGGGATAAGTGAAGTGATATAATTTTATCATATCATAACCAACCGTATATATATCAGGGTACGCTAAAGTACCCTTTATAATTGAGTATAGTTTTCAAAACATTCTTAGATCTAAATCAGAGAGGATGGTGGTTAAAAAGTACTAAAGATGACTCTTGGGAAAATTATGAACTCCATTCAAAGTGAACGAAAATAAAGAAAAGGTTCGTGATAATTAAATCCCTTTATTTCAATTACCACGTTCTTTCAAAGAGGGTGGGTGGGTGGGTGGGGCAACTGGGTTCATAACAAATTGATCTACGAGTTTACCTGTTGAAAGAGAAAAATACGCTCCGTAACTCAGTGTCGAAGATTATTACTCCGGACACAATCCATAAGCGTTTTAAAACCTCTCCTGAGTTTGTATTGGGGTTATTTAGAGCTGGAATGTGTACTGTAGATAAACTGTATCTCATTCTGATATTGAGCGATAACCTTGTTTGCCGCCTTTTGACGGAAGTTATAAAATCTCGTGGCGCATCTCGTTTAACGGTGTTTAAGAGGCTCATATAATCTAGACAAGTGATGAGAAACACACATGTATCTTCAGGTAAAGAACTAAAGCACTGCCCTGTAAATCATTTGTAAGTAACGCCATAGTCGTGAAAAGACCAGTGCGAATAGAATTCTAGTCATCGTAGGCTCAATTAGACGGCAATAAATTTTGTAAATTGTATGTCTGGGATACAAATCTAGATTCTATCTAATGAAAAATTGAATATGGCGGTTCTATTGTTCTATTCACCCCTGTCGAGCGAAGTTTTTTCTTTTTTTTTTTTTACATTAAACATTAATTAAAAAAACACGTTTGAAAAAATTTGCGCAATTTAAATGCACAATCGAAAGGGTGAGAATAATGGAGTGAAGGTACATGATTGCATTTATTTTTGATTGGCCAAAGAGTAAGAGAGCGGAGTTTCGAGAGTATGTTTTACAAAAAAAAAATGAATGAAAGTGATCAAAGACGTGCCATGATAAGCATATCAGAGCGATTTGAAATTATCTGTAAGCTAAGATATCACAGCACAGAAACAAGATAAGCCCTTTATATTCGAAGAGAGGCAAGATGAGATTTTATACATCTGGTGTTCCTGGATAATTTTTTGTGATATATATGAAAGAAGGGAAGTAAAGTTATTCGAAGATATATTTTAGAAAGCATTCAAGAGGAAAAATTTTGTTTTATGCTATTGACAATAAGGTCGTTTTGGTTAGCTAGAATTAAATATTGAAGTAACGATTAATCGTTTATGTTTTAAGTTGAAAAGATTAATATCTTTTTTCAATTTTAGATGACCTTTAAGATCATTTATATAAACAGTTTTTTCGCATCATGTTATGCCATTCTTGGGTGAAAAAGAGTTCAGAAGTAATCTAGCGAGAATCTCAGAGAATTTTAAAAATCGGTAACTTTTATTAAATCTGTTTGAGTTAGAAAGTAAATTCGAATCAGCAATTGCTTCATACACTTTTAAATTCTTATCACCTTGTGCAAAACATTAATGTACTAAATTTCCACGCCCTAATGCGGACAATGTCTGAAGCACTAATTTTCCGTTCATATAAAAGATATGAAACAATAAAGTTTCATCGAGTGCGCTTACCACGGGCTTGGAGTGTTATTTCTGAAGGAAATTGCTTCCCTTGTTAATCATGTGTCGTTGCGACAATGATATTGACGATCTAGATAACGCTGATAATGAAGATGATGATGATGTTAAAGAAAATAGCGAGGATGTTGATTGTACAAGCCATACTGATATTGATGATACGGATGGTGGTACTCATAATGACGGTGTTGATAAAAGTTTATAAAAGTATGAAAAATATACTGATAAAGATGTTGGTTTTGACTATGTATCAACTAATGGTAATAGTGAGGATGAGTTTGATGTTGCTGATGATATCTGATTTCGATCTAGATCTAGGCTCGAACGCTGCAGAAAAACGAATATCCGAACGAAACTAAATTCCAACAGATCTTAGAATACAACTAGATATTTATCTAGATTCAGGTTGCACTATCACTTTACAATACCTCTTTCTGTTTTTCATAATTTCTTTCTTTCTGCATTTTTTTACATACTTTATTGAAAGTATTAATATTCCACAGATACCTTTTGTTCCCAGAGTTACAATATAATACACTCTCTGAAATCTCTTGGTTTTATGGGAGGGGAAGGTGTTTATAGGTTTCGGGCAAGAAATATAAGATGCTGGAACATCCCACTCAACTGCCCATAATTTGGGGTTTGTTTAATCGCCCGAAGGCCTCTGAGCATTTCTTAAGTTCACCCATTTCAAAGGGCCTTTTCTGCTTACATGTTCTACGTTAGGCAGCAAATTCATGTTTTGCATTTTTCATATGCACCAACACTAATCTGCTATCACCATTTTAATCTCCCATCCATCCATATCTGTAGACAGTTATATATTACAATCATAATGTAATGATATGTAACAAGATTTCCGGAAATTTTATGCAAAATCTGTCTGAAATATGAGATTTTGAGTAATGGTAATATAAAATTTGAGGGATTTCAAAAAATCCCTAAAACCTAGCAATGTTCTCCACCTTCATTCAAGTTAACAATACATCACCTATTCCACCTGGCTCCCACTAAGCTCAAGCTGTTCTAGCCATTCCTTTCTTTTTCTCTTTTCTGCAATTCTCTAAGTTCTTCTCTCTACCCTCCTCTCCCGTCTCTCTTTCTCTCTCTCTTGCATACTCTCGATTATTTTCTTTGCTTTTTCTGCCCATCATCATTTTGTTTTCTATCTTCAATATGCAAATTACGGGTGCCGACAACTATTTAAAAATACATGTAGGCGTTTATCAAATATATTAACTTAATAACAAATTTATATTTAAGAAAAAGAGTTTCGATTCAGAGGAAAAGTGTTGGATAAGAAAAGTTAAACATCATATGAGCAAGAAATCTAGATGAAGTGTTTTGACTGAATTTTTTTTTGCTTTCCTTTTTGTTTCCCTACCTTTAATGTTCGAGTTACTTTATAAAATACGCCTGAATATTCTTAGCTGATCATCAAACCTTTTCATGTGCCTTTTCTCTTCACCCTTTTGTTTCGTTCTCTCTTAGTCTTTTTTTTTCATTTATTTATTTTTTAATTTTCTATTTTATCTCATGGTAGCAACTAGTTTAGGGAACTTTAAAGATATTTCACACAAGAAATTAAAGTGCTAGTAGAAGAATCAAGCTAAAACGCTTTATCTTAAAACTTAATCTAAAAGTATACAACGATATCATACAAACTTGTGAAGATTTCGTATGGCATATGCCCAAAACCAAAACTCTTGAGATAGAAAGAAAACAACTTTTCTTTTTGGCTGGGAGATATATTCTTTTCATGGTTTTTGTTGTCATTATTATATTTCTTTTTTTTTTTTTCGTCACACTGAATTCCATCACGCCACACACCCCCCTTCCTTCTTGCCTCCCTTTATTTTCCCCCTCCCCAAATCCATCCAGACTAGATTATTGAAGTTATGCAGAGGTTTTTTAAGTGGCGAATTCTTCTTATCTCCGGACTCTCAAAACGATCCAAAGCACGCGGCGAACTCTTGAGCTTTAAGGAATATCACTTGTAGCTCTAGGATAACCTTCTTGAGCAAGAGAATGTATCTAGCGCTTGTTGTTGTTCAAATTTCTTTAGCAAATGCGGGGAGTTTGCGCCGTTTGAGACGTTCGATGTTCATTTAAGATAACAGTAAAAAAAAAGGAAGAATATGGGAAATCAGCTAATTTTGTACTTTTTTCTAATCTGTTAAAAGATCCTTTACTTAAAACGCTTATTAGAAGGCCATGAATTTCCGTAAAAAGTGCCTAAAGGTGCATCGCCTTGGGAGAATCTATAGCTTCCCAATTTATATGCTTATATGATAATGAATATTTTAAAAGGCCTTTAAATTGGATCTAAATTTAAAAAAAATGTGATTGCCTTTCGACAATCTTGCACAATTTGTTTCTTTGTTTCTCTATGTTTTACTATAACGAATTTTCGTGAAGAAAAAAAATACAAAACACACACACACACACAAAAGAAACAAACCAAAAAAATTATCTAGATACAGCTTCGGGAATGAGCCTTTTTTCAATGCTCCTCATAAAATTAAAAACTTTCAATTTGTGCTGCACATTGCCTGTTTATTTCCCAAAAATATTAAACTGTTATTCATGGCTGTACCATATTTTACAATGATTATGATTGAGTTGTTTTTTCTCAGTGTTTATTTTATTGCGCTCTAATTCAACAGATGACTAACTTATTGAAATCATTATTAAATCTGAACCCAGCATTCTTGACTGGAGTATATTCGTTTAAAAACAAAGCACATACACCCACAAAGCAACTGGAAGTTTTTAAGGACAACATAGTTTTCAGTTATCCAATTTAAATTAACTACAAAGTGTTTCAAGATGTACGTCAAGATAGTTCCAGGTGTGCCTTTTTACAGAAGTTTGATTTTAGAAGTGTTCGTGTCCAATTTTTTCTTCACAGTCATCCATACAATGTTCATGGGGTGTAGGTAATATTCTATGATTATTCACTTTTCGGTTGATATAATCTTTAAAATAATACTTTTGGGTGATCCTTGAGCTGTGTAAAAATTTGGTAAAGTAGCAATTGTTTGTATGTTTAGAAGCTAACAAAATATTCTTAAAAATATCCCAAAGCTACATCAGTTATTACTGTTTAGATTGCGAGATCGTTTCGAGAATCAAAATCATTGTTTTGATTGTTTTTTAAGACACTCTTAAAAAAGCTAACTTGATATTGGCTTTTGTGGACTTTTTTTTGGAAGAAAATATCTTGATAAAATTTAGAGAAGGAGCCCTTCCCTTTCAACGCACGTCATAAAACAAGCAATAAAAGAACTGGATAATTTCTATTTTAGAGACGAATCACGTCATTTAATAACTTTTCGTTTTGCATAATTTCTGGCATAATCATTTTTGCTTCCTGTTTTCTTTTTGTGGTGGAAAGATTATTAGAACTGTACTTTGCGCATTTGGAAAAAGTTGAAAAAAATTATTTGCGAATATTTGTTGCAAGAGTTTGTGGAAGATGAAATGAAAGCAACGAGGCAAAGGATAAAAATAAAACGAATAAGAACAAGAATGTGGGTGGATAGCAAAATGACAATTACAAGAGCGAAGATTTAAGAGCAATGCAAACTTGTGTAAAATAATGAAAGGAAATATGAGACGCCACAGAAGGAGAAGATAAAGGAGAGTGAAAAAATGAAAAAGAGAAAAAAAGAAGTCAAAACCTTAGAACAGGGTGCATTTTCACAATCTACTTTTATTCTTTCATTTGGCTTACAAACATCGAGATTCTCCTTTTTAATTGATTCAGGGTTTTTTTTCGAATCCCATCTATTGATCCTTTTAACGTTACATTAGCTTTTGGTGATATTTATGGCTTGTTCAGTGGCATAAATAAAAGAGACTATGTGAAAATTTGAACAATTCTAACCGCAAAATATGTACGTGTGTGGGCGGTGGGAAGAAGGAACGATGATATTGCACGGATTTTCTTACGTATTGAAGTTGCCCAATATATTAGTTCCGCAAAAAGCTCTTGGATCTCAAAAGAAACCAATCTTTAGTATGAGCCCAAAGGGAATGTGCTTTGCCAAAGAGGTATACTTCGTAGTTAGACTGAGGTCATGAGCTCTGTCCACCGATCAAAAGCATTTAGAAGACGTCCCTAGTACTTGTGTATCTTTTTTCTCTTAGCTTTGAGTTGATTTTACTCCTCTGTATGGAAGTATGCATACGCCATTGATGTATCGGCAAGCTTAAACATAAACTAGAGCTCATGACTTCTAACTAGGTTCAATAACTTTTCTTGAAATTGCCTTACCTAAAAAAAAACCGGAGTTTAATTTTTTTTTGTTTTCCAAATTTTCTAAAATAGAATAACACCTATAATATTTCTGCTTTTAAAGATAAGAGAAAAATACATGATTTTACATTTTTTGCCTGTACTCTATCTCTCTCTCTGACTATTTTTCTCTCTTATATTTCTTGCTTCTTATTCCCTGCCTGTCTTTTAATTTTAATTATTTCGTCATCCATATTTTCTCTTTTCACCGTGTTTTTCCAATTTACACTTTAGAAAACGAATACTGATTGTAGATTATGATACCCTCAGAAATATCCAAATTAGTATCTCATAAACTAGCCAAAGGTTCCATTTTAGTGTGTTCTTTATATATGAGTACTTTTCTTTCTTTTCTTTTTCTTCTTTATCTAGAATTCCTTAAGCAGATCGGCTTCGATTGGTTTTCCCTATGTTGACTAGAATCTCGATAGAGATTAGAACAGCAAACGTAGACACCTTAAATTACGAGTCCCAGAGGTGGGCAAGAAGGGACGCAAATCAGACGACCTAATTCTACATCGGCCTTGTTAATTTAGTTTGTTTGTGAAAGCGTTACACGATCCTATCCTACCGGTTGTGGGTGTAAATCAATCCCAACTTCTCAAATTTTACTACTGGACAAGGAAGGGCCAACAAAGTGGACACGATGTGCCATCTAAAAGCGAACAACGTAGAGGTCTATTTCAAGCTCGGAATAAATTGAAGAATTTGGTTTAAAGATCTAGGTATAGGATGTTTTTAAAAAAAAACTTGACTTTCTTTCAGTTCTCTTGAAAAAACGAGACATTTTTATATTTATTCTGTATTTTGTACGTTATTTATGATGGATTACTTATAAAAGAAAAATCTGTTCAATTTGATTTACGCCATTTTTAAGAAATAAAACTCAATTTTAATATGTACGTAGCCAACCTACTAAATTATTCAAATGCTTGCATATAAACATTATTCTTTTGTGATTTTACAGAGTTCTACTGCCTACTTAGAAGAATTGACAATTTCCAACAATTAGAAGCATTCCCAACAGGTACATAGTACCTTTTTTATAGTAAAATACATAAGCTTTTTACCCTAACTTAACTGCATGCATCTACAAGTGGAGTGCAATTTTTTGCTCACTTGAGTTTGAGCACCTTTGAAAATTAATATTGATATCTCTACGCTTTAACTGACCAGACCAGACTTAGCAAAAAAAAAGACAATTGACAACTTATAATTTCTACTTAGGTAGTACTAAACTTTGATGAAAATCACATTCCATATATCACTCCACCTTTGACTTTTCTGTAGATGTATTTTAATGACAGAGATTTAATCGAAAACATCTCAAACATTACAATTATGACATAAAACGGGATGAAAAACACGTCGATGAGAAGTGTTGGTTAGTAAGCGACAAACAAATCCACCCTGCTTCACATGAAAGGAGTTATGAACTTTACGTTTCATTTCGTTTCCAAGCAATGGAAATGTTAGTTTCACTGTCGATTTATGAACTTCACCACTGCCTTATTTTTGAAATTTTATGACTTTTCTCAAGGGCCCATTTTTAAGGCATTATGTTCCTTAACTTTCAATGCCTATAGAATCGTTCGTTAAGGTTAGGTGATATAGTCATCCCTGTTACTGCAGACACAACTTTGATAACACTTTTTGTGTCAAGACTTAAAGTAACAATAAATGATTTTGAGACTTTCAAATACCACTATAATGTTTCTTGCATGCATCAGATAAATAAAAACGTTTTTTTGAAAAAAATGACATAAATGTATGGCTTGTTAAAGAGAAAAAAAATATGTAAAAGTACAGCCTTTAGGTTGTAAGTCTCATTCTCTTCAATGTAAAGCTAAGGAACTAAAAAAGTTTTCGCCCTTGTATCCAGATTTTAAGTATATCCAATCTCCATAAAAATAAATATATACCTTCTCTAGAGAGCTCAGTTAAAGGGTATGGAAATGAGAAGAACATGAAGCATTTTAAAAAAATAGTAACAACGCAAAATTTGAAACATATAAAGATAAAAGGAAAAACCCAAATGGAGCTGCAAATTATTTTTAGCTTTCATACATGTCACTCACAATGCTTCTAACCATACTGCTAGATAAGAGAGGCTGATTTGCAAAATGAATTTGCCTGTACAACCAATATTTTAATGACTTTGTCGCACTTACATGATCTTGGCTTTGAACTCTCACAGAAGAACATTACCAATGAAAAACAAACAACTAATATCAAAATGGAAGGAAGAGTATTTTTCTATGTTAGCTAAAAGAATAAAACGCCACATTCCATCTCATCGATTTAATTTTCATTTTCAAAGCCTAACTTGTAGAAAATCACTTAAAAAATAAACCTTTTACCAGACAGAAAAGCTTAAAACATCAAAACAAACTGCGCGATTGTAGATAATAATCGATACATAAAAAGCAACAAAAAAAAGTGATTCTTAGATGTCATCATGCTCTTTAAGTCCGACATTTAAAGTCACTCGATTGTAAAAAAAACTCTAGGGATAGACTGATTAGAAAACTTTTACTCTGATACATTTCATTTTTTTAAATTGAACGGTTTACTTCAAATCTATATATTAGTTGCGTTTCGTTTCTTATTATGCAGTTTGCCCCGAACAAATAATCCACGAAACCTTACAAGCTCGATGAGATTGCAGCAAATTTAAAAAAAAAATTATGTTTGGATAAATTTTGCGCATGGAAAAGCTAGTGCGCCATTTAGGTTAAATACAGGCCGGATTGGTTTGAGAATATTTGTTTTTGTTATTTATGTTATATAAATATATGATTTCTAAAATTTGAGCAACATCTTGATTATAGTTTTGTTCGCCTTTGTGCTTAATGAATCAAGCTTTATATGCTATATACATATACATATATATATATATATATATATATATATATATATATATTTATACTCACATATACAGACAGAAAGAGAGAGAAAGGGGTCGTGAGAGGGGAGCGGGAGACAGACATATTTAGGAAAGGGCGGTTTTTACAGATAAAAGAAGAGCAGAAAATTAAGCGGTGGAATATGAAATCACTGATTTCTGCAATTAAATTGTAGTTCATTTTGTTTTCGATGAGATAATTTTCCATAATCGTGAACTTCAAACATGCGCATTTTCTAAGAAGTTAAATCGATTTGTTTTACTGGAACGAGGAACCAAATAGACGTATATAAAGAATAAAATGATCAAAACAGCTTCAAGCCTCAATGTATTTCCCTCTCAACGATACCCTAGTTAATTTCAAAAGAACCAGGTTACCTGAGGCAATATTTGAAACAGCCAATTAAAAAATTTAATATAAGTCATAGATGAATAATGTCACAGCGTAACAGCGTAGGTTATTTGATTTGAAGTATTATTTTATCATCCTAAAAGGCATTATCCTAGGCATAAAAATTACAACTTTCAGTTACGAACTCTTATTTTATCAAATTCAAAGGATATTAGAGAAAAAAGTTATGCACGACTATTAAATGTGACCGGGACTTGAAATATAACATGATAATTTTAATTCTATAATAATAATAATAATAATAATAATAATAATAATAATAATAATAATAATAATAATAATAATAATAATAATAATAATAATAATAATAATAATAATAATAATAATAATAATAATAATAATATAGTCAATGGTAAACGTAAACTGTGTGAGATTGACAATATAAGAGTTCTATTTTGTCTATAACTCACTTTAGTAAATTATGATGAATTTTTTAGATCTCTTTTACCCACACTAGGAGAAAAATTGAAAGCAAAATTAAATTACTTAGAGACTTCTGTTTCCTCAAACCTTCTTTAATCAAACCATGCATTAATTCCTGTTGTTGTATCCTGACTTCCCAATAATAATTATTATCGACTCGCTTGAGAATCAGTTCTTATTTGTTTGATGTTGACCGTAACATGCTCTTTTTTCAACCTTTCAGCTTTGATCTAATGATAGCTGATCGCTCAGGTGTCTAATGAATCAGGTTGAATTTACTTTGAATACAGGTGTGGCTTTCTGGGATATTCTCTCTCAGAGTAAGGGAGAGAAATAAAAGAGGAAAGGGGAGATCGATAGACTAAGAAAGAGAGAGGGAGAGAGATAAAAAGAGAGAAAGAAGAAAGGCAGATGGAGGGAGGGAGGGAGAGAGAGAGAGAGAGAGAGAGAGAGAGAGAGAGAGAGAGAGAGAGACAGACAGACAGACAGACAGACAGACAGACAGACAGACAGACAAAAAGACAGACAGGGACGAAAAAAAAAATGGCAAGTCTGGAAGATTTGTATCATGTCTAAAGATCTTTGCGGGGTGGCAAACCCGGCTCCCCTTGAATCCAAGTGAAGGCAGTGCATTTGGTCTGCAACAACTGGCAAACATCGGAGCTACCCCCTCATTAGGCCTTCAGATTTTGCGTGAGATTTGTCAGAATTGGAAAGATGGCACACAAGATAATATGAGCGAAGAAAGAAGGGCATGGTATGGATGATACGCAGAGCATCGTTTTATTTCCCATCCACTTTCAGTAATAGTTAACTAGAATTAATGATTCTCATTATCTTATTAGAAATTAAAAGTAATAAGCAGAAAGTTCAATAACCTCAAGATACAAGAAGAAAACAGGGAACGTTAGAAAAAATGAGCCCGATTACTTGGTTGAAAAGGCATAACTTGTAGAAATATCCCAAAGCATATTTTATCATTCAAAACGAAGGTTATCTTTCTTGAATGAAATAAGAAGAGCATATTTTATTGCACTTAGTTCGTGTCGTCAGCTATAAAATTCACTGGTTTGAAATTAATTGACCAGGCTTTATTTTGTTTGTTTCTTCTTCATTTTTAAAATACTCAATGATTATAAAGAAAAAAAATGTGTTAAAGTTAAATATTTTAAACATTATTTATTATGTAAACACCTTTCAGTCTCTCTTGCTACTTGTGTTTAGAAACAGATAGTTTGAATTTTTAAAACAAACATACATTTAGTTGTTCAAGATCTTTTCAAAAGTGAATGAAATTTTATTGTGAATATTTCAATAAAGTACAAATGAATTTGGTTTAGAAAAGATATTCCTATCAACAATATTTCTAAAACTACTACTGATTCATTACCTATGGCCCATCTTTGATTCTCTTACTACTATTACTACTACTTCTACTACTACTACTACTACTACTACTACTACTACTACTACTACTACTACTACTACTACTACTACTACTACTACTACTACTACTACTACTACTACTACTACTACTACTACTACTACTACTACTACTACCACTACTACTACTACTACTCTGCTACTACCACTGCAGCAACAACAACTACTACTACTACAACAACTACTACTACTACTACTACTACAACTACTACTACTACTACTACTACTACTACTACTACTACTACTACCACCACCACCACCACCACCACCACCACCACTACTACTACTACTACTACGACTACTACTACTACTACTACTACTACTACTACTACTACTACTACTACTACTACTACTACTACTACTACTACTACTACTACTACTACTACTACTACTACTATTACCACCACATCACTACTTCTACTACTACGACTTCTGCTGCTGCTGTTTTTCTGCTTCAAATGAGTTAGTATCTTTAGATTAAATAATGTAATTTTCAATACTCAATAAAATAACGGTCAAACGCATACTTCTTGAAGCTCCTGGTATCTATTTCTTACTAGTTCAAAATAATGAAAATTGAAATAATCAGAGCTCTATAAATGGCTTAAAGAAAAGTTATCATATTAATATTATTGAAGGCCTCCTAGGCCAATCCAGGGCCTGACTTTCCTTCCTTCATAGGGCAGAAGTAGCCGTGAGCAGTTTACCCATGTTTGCCGGGCATGACCAGGTCCTGATTATCACAACTAAATCTAGCACTAAAATGGACGAAACCAAGGCATCTTGATCAGGGGTTTTATAGAAAAATAAAATGTAGTGCCACTGCATTTTACGAGATGGTTGCCTTCAGGAGAGAAAAACGAAATGTTTTCTTTGAGGAGATGGTATTTTATGAAAAGATAGTTCATTAGAGTGCTCCAGAACGAAGGAAATTCTCTGTTTTATTCTAAGTTTTTCCTTATTAATAACGTTTAAAATGGTATTTTATGTACTGACAAGATAGTTGTTTGAATAGAAAAAAGCCCATAACTTTAACTTGAGAGCTATCTTCCATTGTAATGAGTAGTTTAGTTTAATTCCTATTTGCATATTAGAAGGAAAGATACATTTACGGAGACCTACTGAGTAAGCAGCTGAGCTGAGTGACTAATTTTTTTTCCTACATTCAGACTTCATATACTTCAAGAATCAAAAGTTTAAAAATAGTAATGGAATTAATCAAACAATTATCGAAAGGAAGGAAAACAAACCACACCCTTACATAAAATGAACCGTCAATCATCTAAAATTTTTCTCTTTGTGGCAGTACTTTATGTGGAGTAAGGTACAACCGCATCCCAAAAGAAAAAAAAGAAAAGAAAAAAAATTGACAAAAAAAATGATTGGCTGTTTAAGTCACATGGCATCAAATGCGTACACGCACCTTCTAAATGCTTCTATATTTTGATCAATTATACATCAAAGAGGGAAAATTGTCAGTTACGCAGATATCAGTTATGGTGATTTTCTGAGAAGAACATTTATAAAAGCCCGATGACCTCGAACTTTTTTACGGGTGTGATATTATATTAACATATAAATGGCAAAACATTTAAGTAGTTTTGAAGGAAAATTAAACTTTAAAGAATGATAATATCCCAATTAAAGTAAATTTATCTCTAGATTCTTTAATTTCTATTCGTCGACAGTTCTTACCCTAAATGCTTGAATACATCTTTCATGGTTGAATAAGATTGTAATAGAACACTCGATTGTTAAATTTTGTGGCCGAGCAGTAGTTAGCATAATGGTATTCGAAAACTGTCATTTATAGTTTGACCCCATTATCAGACCACATCACTCACGCAACACGTGTGTTTATGTTTATTGTATGCGAGATATGGGCAAATTGGAGAAATATAATTGCATACATAATGCCACAACGGATATTTTCTCAGGTGACTGATGTTAACTTTGCATGTCGAGAACATCTTCGTTGTGCTATAATTTCCTATAGCTTTTTTTATTCCAGTTATTCAGTCAATACGGTTATTGATCCCCATACATAGAGTACAAGCCAATTTTCTTAGTTAAAGACGTAAAACTAGGCGCTGCAAAAGAAAAAGAGAGGACTATGCCTTTATAGCACTTTTGTCCAGGAAATAGATTTCGCTGATAAAAGATATTGCAATTTCTTAATCATTTTGGGTTGGATTCTGAATTGTAAGAAAGGTGGTGCTCTACAATGAAGTGCAGTTGCCTTGGTTTGGCACAATAAATCTAACACTGCTATCTAGCTGAGCACAGAGCCTGATAAGTTCTTGCATTTATGTTCAAATCTTATGTTCATTTTCCCCCAGTGATTCGGATAAATGCGAATTCTAGACAAAAGTTAAATGTAGTTGTGTGTGGTCAAAAAGCAGTGCAGGAAGGGAAAACCCATTAGAGAGACCATACTCATAATTTCTTGTTCGAGTATAAGAGTTAGTTTTATAAAGATACCAAATAACAAAGAACTATGATTAACTATGATTAATTTTTATTTCAATCAAGTATTAATTTTGTTTATCTTGATCAGAACTAAAACATTCACCATTGTATTGCTGACTTTATTTTGTTAATTTTTTTTTAATTTCCAGAGTTTGGCATTGATTTTATCATCAAATTTATTCCCAGCCTGTTTTCCAAATAGATGACAGAGTATGTGTTAATAGTATCACCAGATATAGAAAGCAACGGCTAGTTTTCAGCTTCACAAAGTACACCCATCAATTTGCCACATCTAAGGAATAACAAAATGAAAAGCGTTCAGTAAAAAAAAAAACTTGTGAGTTATCATTTTCTTTCTAAATGTAGAGCGAACAAAAATACACACAAATGCGAAAGAAGATTATTCAGAAAATATAGCGAAACTAATTACCCAATTGCATAAAAATGTATCTAATGTCGGTTCAGTTAGATTTAAAAAAAAAGATAAATCACATTGATAGCTATCAGGAGTTGATAGGCAAAAATTGCCACAAGGGCACAAATAACTAAGTGCTTTCAAATACTTTAACACAATTCTTTGTTGATGTCAATAATACTGAAATAATAACCCTATGGACTGTATTGTCGACACTTTTTATATTAAAAAAAAAGCCAAGAAAAAAAAGTCCAGTAGTTATTCAATTTGGTTTTTCTTCCTTTTTTTTTCTTAAAATACGTCCGTCCTTGAAATTTTTCAGCCTGGGATTTCCCTAGAACTGTACTCTTCACACGCGTTGGAACACTGTGACCCAAACTCTTTATCAAATTTGGGCCAGCTTCATCTTCATTTTTTGGCTCAAGACTTTTCTCGTTGACACTTCAATTTGGTCAAAATCCCATCAACGCCTCTCAGGTTAAAAAGACATGGATTTTTTTCGGCATTTTGCTTTCAATTTGCCTGTATCTGTATTTGGGTGAGGATGATACTCATAGTAGACAGAATCAGAAAAAAATATAACTTTACAGCATAATATGAAAACGAGGTGATTAAAAGATGCCATTTAAACGGTTTTTCCTACATAAATATTTTCAAAATAACCTGCCCCACCATAAAAGAAAACTCATCTTTGAAATATAACCATATTTGTCGATTTGCAGATTCTCATTTTACAATTCTTGAAGAAATTATTCTCATCATCTGTTCACTACCCGGAATCCATAAATTTTTATGAAAGATTGGATAAAAACCCAATAAGGTACCAGTATTTAAAGAAGTATATCTCTATAACGCGGACACGTTTTGCTCTATCTGTACTAGCTTATTGATGAATCCAGTAGCCGAATTAAGTAAAATAAGAATAAATAAAGATCCTCTTCATGTTAACCGAAACGCGGAATTAAAAAGTTTTCAGTCAAATCGAGTATGGTTTCTATAGAGGCAGATATAGGATACATAAGATAGAACAATGAAAATTGGAACAAATGAGTAAATACATATAAAATGTTTCCTTAACTTTCAGATAGTTAAACTATATAAATCACCAGACCCTATTACAATTCTATGGTCGAATTGAGAGGAAAAAACAGATGCTAGTTATTTATAAATCATACTTTCTTAGAACGGACACACTTAGATCCACAGGCTAACTCGATCCAAAAAAGGGTTTTACTAAGAGTTATGCTTTCAGTTAAAAGTCTGCAGAACAGTTAGAAGTATTCATAATTATGGTGTCCATTGTTCCAGTTTTTTGGAAAATATAATCGTTTTACTCTCTTTGCACGTTGAGTATCATCTAATTTTACACTTAAATTTTAACATACCTGATCATTGCTGATTACCTCAGTGTTTTTGGACGGTTGAGGTTTCTCAGGGCATATATGCTATTGCCTTAGCATGCTAGCAAAAGTTCAAAGCAGAGATCTGCTTAACTCATTGTGATATATCACTACGTTTTGACATGAAAATGGGGGTACTTGACATCTATTTCAAACTCAATTGAATTGATTAAAAAAGATTTTTACAAAAAAGGTTCAGACTTCGATTCAAAATTGATTAAGAAATTTCGATATAGGTAGAATCTGAAGCTGAAATAATCAATATTTGATAAAAGTTAAGCTCAACAATATTAAGAGATTCACTTCATTCATACTCGGACAACAAAGAGTCCTGTAACGTCATTTTGGATTAATTTTCAAAGTTGTGCAGTTACTGAAAAAAACATCATGTTTGGAACCCCTTCAATAAAAAATGTTTATGCTTTGTATGGAAAACAAATGGATGAGAAATCAAAATAAATCAAAACATTGATCGAATGTAATAGATTCATTTTGTCTAAATTAAGATAGGCATTCATGGTCTTGTAAAACATAAGATCTTGACAGATCATATTGGTTCATATTAATACATGGGAGCATTAAAAAAAAAAGACGACAGGAAGACGTAGACATGACGTTGAGTTGCCTCAGTCAAAATATAAATATATCACTTTCAATTAGTTCATAGACCCTCTATATGTGGTTTCGATGAAATTGTTAACACGTTATGCGATCTTTATTGTTTACTGCCTATAAACGGCCATTTGTTTAGTGCATATTAATAGGTATTGGAAACTTTCACGAACATTGTAATCATTGATCACAAATTCATATGACTGGCTCTTAATGCAGGGGTGTTGTCATGCAGCTGACTTTATCATTCTAAATCATAAAATATCACCCTTTTTTTTATTATTCTTTAAATTTCAATTTCAATTTAGATTGATTAATTTCATTGCGTATCTTTCTATATAGATCCAAGTGAAGGAAATATTTAAAATGGGCTCGTATAGCTTAGAAATAAATATATTCAAAGATTTCACGATGAAGAATAATGGATCAATCAGATTCTTTGGCTTTTTCTACAACTATTTTGGGTTGGTTTTAAAGTTTCCTCCCTTCATCAATTTACATGCAGTGTTATTTCTTTGTGTGTTTTGGAACCGATTATTATATTTGATAACCGTTGCTGTAAAAGATGGGAATATTTTGTTACGGTTGTTTCTGATTTTGATAAAACTAAAATATCCTAGACTTAATATATTATAAGCATTTGATGAACAAACAAACTAGATGGAACGTTTGAAAGTAAATATAGAAATTTAGAGAAAATTATATAAAGACTGGTGGTGGGGCAGACGTACAAACTGAAAGACATAGATAGACGGGAAAAGGTGAATGCTGATGAATAAGATAAAAAGATTATTTGAAAATAGTACGTATCTAGTGGGTGATCAGACAACAAACGCGTGTCACACAGCCCTTCACCGACACAAAGTAAATAATGGAATTCTGATATTAAATTGATAAACCTATAGATGATTGGATATAGATAAAGAGATAGACTAATATAACTAAAGGTACAGAGATAGATAGATAAACGGTTAGAAAAGTAGATCAATGTGTATTTGATTTTGCATTCGATTAAGAGAAACAGATAACATAGCAAGGGAAAGAGAAAGATATAGAGGGATAGGAAGGAAGGTAGAGATGAGGATAGTAGAGAGCGAGAGAGTGAGAAAAAGAATACGGTCGATAGAGAAATATGAGAGGTAGAGAGAAATATTTCTGTAAATCTCTCTACACAAGAGAGAGAGAGAGTAAGAGAGAAAAAGAGAGGGAAAGAGAGAAATAGATAGAGAGAAAGAGATGGAGAGAGAAAGAGAAAGAGAGAGAGAGAGAGAGAGAGAGAGAGAGAGAGAGAGAGAGAGAGAGAGAGAACGAGTGTGGCAATTGAAAACAAGATCTTTAATCGCTAGACCTAACAACTATACAATTCATTCACTGTCTTACATAGCTATAAGAAAACAACTGGGCAGAAAGTGGATCATGATTATGAAAGAGAAATCTAACTTTAGTTTAGCATACTTTCATGGTGTCTTATTTGGGATGTAAGCAGTGGAATATAAATCTAGGAGACTTTAAATATATCTAATTTGGGTTGCAAGTCTATCCTGATGTAAATTCATGACATCAACTCATTCGTTCCTACAAAACTGTTTTTTATCTTTTAATAAACCCCGAGCTGGAAAATTACAACAATAACTGAAGCGGTCTCCTAATGACTGGAAAACCATCTTGTAGATCAATAGAACTCAATCAGCGGCAAAGTTAAGACACAGACGATTTGTGTCTCTATGGTGAGGTACATCTTTTCGAGTGTCTGTAAAATTTTAACGCCAAAGAATAGAAATAATTATTAATACATAACAATGGACGGGAGCGCAATTCCAAACTTGTGGATAAGATCAATATAAGCCCAATATAGGATAAGAGTGCTGTTTTTCTGATAGACAAAAAAAAGCTATCGAATGTTTATCAGAGTTGATATGTGTCGAGCTGGACCTTCTCTAAGCGAAGACGTTATGAGATATATTTGAACAGAAAAACAAACGAGAAGCCTTCCTCGAAAAACAGAGTAAATTTTTGTGATGCTTGACATCGTACCTTGGGAAAACATCTTGATCTCATGTGTTTTAAATATAACTCTCGATGCACCAAAAACGTGAAAAAAAAAAGATATCGCGTAAAATTTCTTCTTACCTATTTAAAGCCGGTTTGGTATCGGCTAGAGTTTCTGTGTATTGATTCTGATCTTTCCATATTTGATGTAAAGAAAGTAAAGTTTGACCAACTAGCCTATAATACCTCTCTCTCTCTCTCTCTCTCTCTCTCTCTCTCTCTCTCTCTCTCTCTCTCTCTCTCTCTCTCTCTCTCTCTCTCTCTCTCTCTCTCTCTCTCTCTCTCTCTCTCTCTCTCTCTCTCTCTCTCTCTCTCTCTCTCTCTCTCTCTCTCTCTCTCTCTCTCTCTCTCTCTCTCTCTCTCTCTCTCTCTCTCTCTCTCTCTCTCTCCATGATGGGGCGGTATGTTTTCCCCAAAACCAAATAGCGTTAAAAATCAAATCGTAGTTTTCATAATGTTTTTTTTTTTTTATTTATTTATTTTATGACTCTGCATATAAGCTGCTTCTTAGTTTGCGAAAACTTGATTTTTGCCTGCTTTGAACTCTACTCAGAAGAACCACAAGACAGTTCATTGAGATTGCTATGTATATATAGATGAAAATGAAGCACATAAAAACAAGTTGATGTGTAAGTAAAATGTTCCTTTTTTTTATAGTTTTGTTCTTTTCTATTGGCCACAACAGGGGTCATACCATTACCACCGAGTGCATTCGAACCAAAGATCTCAGTTTCCTTTGGTCTGTGTAAAAACACGCTATCATCACGAAAATTTCCCCTCAGATACGTCTCACTTTATCAGAATGCCTAGAGATGTTGTACCAATGCATTTATCTCCCTAGCCCCTGAACCTATTTTGGGATATCGAGAAGCGAAAGGGGGTAGTGACGGTATGCCACCGTAACCTTTGCATGACCTTTTAAAACATGTATTTCTTTGTATCGCCTTGGCATCATTCAATAAATATTTACTAAGGATACATGCTGTCGAGCTTGCGTATATTAGCATCTGTGAAAAGAAAACTTCACGGGTTATATTGAGTTTAATCTAGTATCAGAAAAACAATATTTGTCTTTCTCTAGAATCTCGCATGAGCTAGAATAACACTTTTCCGTTCCTTGCATTTTGTTTTAAATGCGGGTAAATAATGTGCTAATGTTGGCAATCAGAGTCAACCATGAAAATCTATAATTCATTGCCAATGAAATGTCCTAATATGTAAAATCTTTATTTTTCCTATCTATTTAAAGATCTCTCTGAAACGCCTATTATAAAGCTACATAGGTGCGATAGAATTTCCCTTGGGTGCACTGCCTTGCGGGAATTCAGACTTTTCACTTACTTGTGCCTGCTTGATAATGAGCGTTGTTTAAAAGGACCAATAAATATACTGGGATTTATATAATTATCTAACCATTCTAACAGAAATCATTAAACATTCTATAGTGTTTATATAGTTTGTATAGTGTCAAACTCATCATACAAGTTGAAGAGCAAAGTGGTTTCCTTCAATCAATCAACCTCACGTTCAATATCACACCATTTTTACACATATTTCATTAAGAGTCGTGTCTATTTTGTTAACCCCCCCCCCACCCCCCGAAAAAAAAAAAAAGAAAAAAGCAAATTATCTATGCAGAATCAGCAAATAGCTGGAAATTAATTGATCATGACGGCACACATTTTGCTATTTTTCCGTTTTGGTCTAAGACAAAAAGTTAAGCTTGCAATCTGGCAAACCGAGTGCAAGCATATATTATTTTTATTGAAATATTTGGGTGTAAAGAAAAAAAACTAGATTTACAGCTGTGTTTAATAAATCACAAAGACAGATGAGATCCCTGTGAGGAAATAAATCACCACACATTTTTAAGATCTCATAATTGCATAACTTTCTCCGTCAATATCGATTTATCCTATATTTACTTTTGTTGCTACAAGCGTTTCCTTCAAGAAAGTATGAATGGGATATGAAGTAATTTTTGGGAAGGCAATATTCGAAAAGAGGGCATCGCACTGTATATAATGAAGAGAGGTAGGAGGGCACTGTATGTAATGAAGAGAGGTAGGAGGTGAAATGTAATGAATTAGATCTAATTAAGAAGGAGAAATGTGGTTATGGCGTCTATTTATAAATGTCCAGGGTTTAGAACTTTGATAAAGTCAATACGAAGTCAAATATAGGAAAAGACGGTGGTCCCTATCTTCAAAGAAGCTAGGCCTTGGGATTGCTTGAAACTTGTTTGATTTTTTTTTTTTTTTTGTATTGTGCATTAATTACCGCCTTGTTCTATTTGGAAACAAATTTCCACCGCTACTGATACAAGTCTTACTGAAATCCTCAATGATTTTCTTTGCTTTGAATTAACTTGAACATTTTTTTTTATTTAACATTGTACAAAGCAGGGCGTATTTTCATAGAGACCATACGATTAGGAAAGGATCAGGAAATAGAATTTAGATTATTAACCATTGATGGTAAGCATATCTTCACAACTGTTTCATAAGAATCCAATTAGATTTTTACGTAGTTTGTTGCAAGCACGTGAAATTTTTGCCAAATTATTGCAGAATAAAATTAATGTCCTCAACAGCTATATATTATACATTAAAGTCAGGTTCTGCATTATCTGCATAGCACATGGAACTTTGCTAACGAGCTTCCCGTTATTTACTCGTTTAGACAGGTTTAGTGCAAATTTCACACTAAACGGTTTGCGCTCTAATAATCGACGCAAACCATTTTTTTACGTGATCGGGTTCGCCCAGTACGTTTCGATTTGCTAAGGGTACAAAATGTGTGGACATCTTTCGGAGACAACTGTGAAAAGAATTCCAAAAGATGATAGAGGGAGAAAAAACCCAAACCCAAATATTCCCCAATTTAAACGTTCAACCAACGACATCTTTTCTATTTATAAATCATGTTGATTGTATGATTGATTTCGTTTCAAGGCCCTTCCATCATGATCGACAATCTCAATGGCTTGGCTATATTTTATAAATCATTCGCATTTGCATGTAAAGCGTTTTTCTTCCCTGATCACCGACTGCTTTATTATGCGCTGTAATTACAGTTTGGCAGATACAAGGCAATCCTTAATCTTTCTTCTTTCTTTCTTTTTAAAGTCCACATTTTTCACATTTCGAGCAAGTGGTGTGCAAATAGACATGACGTTCTAATTTAGTTCTAATCTGTTTGTCGCAATATTTTTTTTTCTATATTCTGAACAGTTAAAATTTCAAAGTATCTAATGCCACATCAACATGGCCATTATAATGAAGTAAATTTACACAAATTATACCAGAAAGAGATTTGTTCTTTCCATATATTTTTAAAAGCTTTGGACTGTTTAACCAGTTTTAACAATAAAAATTAAGGAGGATTATAATTGCAGCCATGTGTTCGATTTGGAAAAGAACGATATGATTCTCCTACGCTTATATGTTAAGATGAAACAATTATTCCTCTTTTAGACGTAAATGTTAATATATCAGACAGTTATATATACTTAACAGACAATCAAAGCAACATTTCAAACAAGCTCAAAGATTTTATTAGTCCTCTAAGTGCTACAGTGTTTTTTCCATTTTATTCTGCGCCTATAATTATTCTTTAATGAAATAATCCTTCTCTTAAAGTGGTTAAAGTTAATACAATTATCAAACAGTTTATGCATCCCACTTATCCCCCTTTGAATGAGAAATTTGTGCTATCCCTAACTGTTATAACATTTCAGAAAAAAAAAATGGCTACAGTGCTTTCTGTTAACTCTCTGTAGTAAAGCGGCCACGAAACTAAAAAAAATAATAATTACTATCTCTATTTGTGTAATTATTATATCTATCCCGAATTCTCAGGAAATTGACCATGATTCATCTAAACGCTGAGAATTCGAGGAAATTTTGTTCCACTGTCCGGATATGACCTGACAATTCAGCAGATCTTCCAGCTCAACTATATTTATTCTGTGATTGAAATAATCACTCGTTTGCATCTAGCAAACCCCATCAGTGGCAACAAAAGCCTCTTCTATGCCGCCAAGTTTCCCTTATTTCTGCCAACAACACAACCTAACTATAAATATAAATGAAGGCGCTTTGCATTAGATTATCACATCTTGTGAAGAGATTGAACGGAATGATCAATGGGCAAGCACTTGTTCTACAAGTCAATTTGATCGATTCAGTGTCTTTTCTTTTATTTGTGTTACTGTTTCTTCTGCTAATCAAATTGATGGCTGGATCAAAATGTAACTGTTCGATAAAAAATAGAGGCTTACTCAAGGCAAGCAAATGAAAACGATGTTTCAAAAGTTGATGTTTATGAATATCAATTAAACAATTATAAACGGTAAATACATAAAGAGTATTAATGGGAAAAGCATTGTTTCACTAGTATTAATCGTAAGAGGTTTAATGGCGTTAAAATTCTCCGAATGTTAGATCTTTTATGTTAACTCCACAAAACAGAAATTGAATTAGACCCAGTTTTTGTTTTATGACGCAAAAGATTAATGATTTTAAATCAGGAACCACCCAAAATCCAATCAATATTTATTGTTAGCAAAAGTAATACAGGAACAAAAAGGAAAATATAAATCATCATCATCATCATTATCATCATCATTATCATCATCATCATCATCATCATCATCATTATTATTATTATTATTATTATTATTATTATTATTATTATTATTATTATTATTATTATTATTATTATTATTATGATGATGATGATGATTATTATTATCATTATTATTATTATTATTATTATTATTATTATTATTATTATTATTATTATTATTATGATGATGAAGATGATGATGATGATGATGATAATGATGCTGATGATGATAATATAATGTTGATGAAGACGATGATGTGGATGAAAATAAAAGGTATTTATAAATTGTTAAGAGAGCAATCATTGTGTTGCCAGATAAATTTCTTTGCTGCTCATACTAAAAGATATATGAACCCACTGTCCATACTCTCAATCTATAGAGCATTTGTATACAAATGAATTTATAGATAGATATTAAAGGCATGGGTAAAAAAATAAGTGGTGATGTTCTCATGAAACGATACTTCTGTTAATATATTATGTATGAAAATATATTGGTAATTTATAAGCAAAGAAAGTTAAGCAAGGGACACATATCATTAAATTATACTAATTAACATTAGAAGGGAAGGCTATCGACAAAAGAAGGCTACAGCAATCACCGAAATTGCATTGTGCAGCGACGACAAGATCCACAAGGTTGCCAAAAGGATTGACGACTTAAACATTTTGAGCTTTCAAAGGTTGGAGTTTTTAATGCTTCAGCTAGATATGTAAAATACAGCAGCTTAGAATACACAGCCAGTTTTTTAAAAGTCCGAATTAAAAAATATAAGCACATTTTTAATTGTTTTGTCAATGTTTGTACAGCATTATGATTTTCCCTTTAAAGAAGGAGACTATGACTTTATATGTCATTGAAGACTATTGGACAAATGGCAGAGAACTTACTGAGAATCTAACATTTAAAAATAACTATACGTATAACTCTGACAGTCAAAGAAAGTTTCGCATATCCAAAACAGATGAATCTAATATTTGCTGTATTTACTGAGGAGAAGCATTGTTTTTTTAATGCTCTCTACGTTGATATTGTGTCTGAAAAGAGCAAAAAATATCTTAGAGAGTTAAAGCTGCTCCAGTCAGCTGAGTCACAAGTATTAGAATGTCAAATCGATAAGCCTCCCTCAGCTGTTATTTAAATGACGTTATCTGCAAGCATAACATCATTGGCCAGTCAACACTTCGCAAATATTTTTTCTTTTCTGCACACCTGAGATCAAAATAATACGTTTGAGCGAATGCACCTTGACATATTTTACACTGATTTCGCCCCGTCGATACAATTTTAAAGCTGGATTAATTCTGTATTTACGTTTTTTCAATGTTCTTATATCATCACTTTTCTGTCGGCAGGAAATTTAAGTTCTTCTTGGATTCTTTTTAATACAGTAGGCGACTTGATAACGTTGGAAGTCTATAACGTTACACTCAATATTTGTTGAATAAAAAGGTTCAGGTGTTCCCAACATAGTGTTCTGTATTCTTTAGCTGCCAAACGTGAAAAAATACGCTCAAACGCCCCACCGTTATCACAGCCATGGGGCATACTAAACCACGAAGAGATAATTAGCATGTAATACTTCTAATAACGTATAAGCTCAAGTCATTTTTTTTTTACTGCCATAGGTACAGCACAAAGCTTTTATACTTAGCGCTCATGAGGTGAGAACTAATTTACTTAGCAAAGAGCTCATGAGGATCACGCGAGTACATGCATGTGGATGAGGAGCCATTCGCCGTGGTTTAGTGATTATCCAATTATCTTTCGACAGAATCTAATGTGAAGTATGTTGTTAGAGGTCATTTTCAAGTAGCAGTGTGGAGGATCTTGTAAGAGGTTTCGATGAGCGTTTAAAAATGTAAGGTTTTAATCCACCAAATACTTTACTGAATCAGACTGGTGTTGATCAAACATCAGAAGCGCAGCTTAAAGCAAGCAAACTTGAGAATGGCATGATTTAAATCCCTGTTTAAATTACAAAAATAGGGCGCAAAATTGTGGTGCTAAATACATTCTAAAGATGTCTTTTTTTACAACAATTTCTGTCCGTGTGTTAGGGATACAAAAGAATGGAGAGGCAAACAGAGAAGAGTTGAAAAGAGAGACAAATAAAGGCGTGTGAAATAGAGGGATGATGAGAAAAGGCGATATAAGCCTAGTGGTACAGATAGGTAAAGAAATAGCAAGAGCTGTCCCGAGGAGAGAGAGAGAGAGAGAGAGAGAGAGAGAGAGAGAGAGAGAGAGAGAGAGAGAGAGAGGGAGGGAGAGAGCGAAAGAGAGTGACATAAATATATACATACAGACAGTCAGACAGATAGAGAGAAGAGAGTGAGAAAAAAGAGAGATACAGAGGGAGAGAAAATGAAAGATGTGGGAAATCAAGTTGCAGAAATAAAGAGAAAGTAGATAAAGAGTTAGAGTAAAGAAAGATGGGAGCGGAAAAAGAGGAGAAAGAATGGCAGATAAAGCAAGCAGGCGGAAGAGAAAGAGGGAGATAAGGAGAGAAAATGAGGATTGAATAAAAAAAAATTAAGAGAGAAAGGGAGAGAAACTGAGACAAAAATCAAGACAGAGGAAAATAAAACGCAAGAATGCGAGTCCTTACATGACGCTAAGAAACACTAGTTCGTGAAAACCACAACCACTTCTTCATAGGATTTCTCGTTGAATAATTGTCCCATAAGATTTCCCTACGCCGATAATTAAAAACGTAAAAAAAATTTCAAACGACCTATCAACAATCTAAGGTAAACTTCCAACGCATCTATCAATACCCGCCTTGCACTGAAAGAATTGTTACTTTGATTTATACCGTGCCAGAACAACTTATTGTTAGAATTTGTATAGGAGTTCAGATCAAATTAGAGGAAAGGCTGAGTGAGAAAACTGCAGGATGTGCTCAGGAAGCTACTTGACAAGAAACACGAAAATCAAGACGATCTTGAAAATCGCTTTACGTAAGCCAGTCGCACTTGTGCATTTGTGCTGCCTTTTTCCAATTCATGGTGCGACAATCAGCGCACACTTTATCTTCAACGCAGCTCTTATCTTGAGTGTATTTTTTTGTTGTTGTTTACTTTTATTTTTTCTTTAATTTTTTTTTTTTGCATAGCAAAATGGCCGGTTTTAAATTTATATGAATTTTCAAAAATTCCATTGATGGTTACGTATTAAGGAGATACCACCTAACACAGGATATCATTTTAGAAAGTATGACTAATTCTCAAATAAAAAAATATTCTTTCTAAGTAATACAATTATTTGACCAGAAACATCGTGTCTATGGTTTTCGTACTTTTCTTATATCTTTTTCGTAGTGATTTTTTGGTTTATTGTTTTATTACTAGTAAATCTCTTCAAACACAAAATGATAATTATGGCTATCAATGGTACATGAAATAAAGCAAAGCACCATTTCCTTCTTGGAACCCTGTTCGAATCTTCTTCGCAGATTCGAGACTCACGCAGTCGGTAGCTGCGTTTAGGAACTTATCTTTTCATGTTCGAATAAAACAACAACAACAACAATAACAACAACAACAACAACAACAAACAAACAAGTAACACATAGTTTTTGTGTTTCCAAAAAAAAAAAACAGACGAAAAATGTTGCAATCTTTCAGAGAGAGAGAGAGAGAGAGAGAGAGAGAGAGAGAGAGAGAGAGAGAGAGAGAGAGAGAGAGAGAGAGAGAGAGAGAGAGAGAGAGAGAGAGAGAGAGAGAGAGATTGTAACAATTATAAACAGTTTATCTAACTCATCTGTTTTCTTCCGACGGATGTTGAAAAATAGGACACGTTCTTCAAAGTGCATCGTGCATCACCTTAACAAAAGCATTAAGAGGTTTCCCGCTGTTGTTTGTCTTATTTTCTCGCCACAGAAGTTTGCCATCATTATCTCCCTTGGATGAAGAAAACAACAGTGGTTTTTCCCTCTCTTATCCCACGGGAGGTATTTAGCGCTTCTTTATTTAAAAAAAGAAATAATAATTTGCACCATTAGCTACTTAGAGAGAAAACGAATGAATAGATAAATGAACTTAGGAGGAGATTAGAAGCTAATTTTGCCAGGAATCCTTTTTAATAAAATAATGCAACAAAACGTTTAAAGTTATTCATTCTAAGCATAAAACTTATCCATCAATAAAAATCATTTCCTGCACACCTGTAAATTTCACGTATGGAAAAAAAAATTACTTTTATTGCCTTCCTATGCCTATAGGAGTCGTTTGTTTTTTTTTCGTTATAAAGACTGGATACATACAATTCAGGAAAATAAAAATGTTGCTTTTATTTCTAATATCCATGAAAGTGGTGAAGTATGAAGAAAACCCCAGAAGCGGAAGGAAATTGGAACCTGAACGATATATATATATATTTACATGAAGAGGTACAGCCTCATTGTGAAACATAACATGTTAAACAAATTAGCCTCAGAATGTCAAGTATACACTTTTGAAAGTCTCTTTAAGCACTAACACATTCAGCTCACCTAGTTATTCAGAAAACGTGCGATAAGAACTTTAACTTGAAAAAGTTTCTGTTCTAATCTATAGCAGAGTAAGAAGAGGATGAAAGAGGAGAAGAAGACCTTTTATTTGAATATTTAACAAGCCCAGTCCACCATGTACGGAAATCGCAAGGCAAACTTAGAAGAAAAAGAGGGAGGTTGAGCATACGGAGCGTGGGAGAGTAAAACAAAAGGTGTTTTATTAAGGTTCGTGTTGATGTTTTTTTAAAACATATTCACAGTTTTACACCTGATATTTAAAAGAGCTGAGCAAAGAGATGGGCGGAAAGAGAAAGAGAGAGTGAAATATATATATATATATATATATATATATATATATATATATATATATATATATATATATATAAATCTAGTTACTAAAGAAAAATAAAGACTGTTTAATAGATTAATGGATATGAATCATTTATATATGTCTAAATACAAATTGATACATAAATTGATGCGTCGATAAATACATTTGTAGATTCATAAAAATAACCAGAGAAATCGAAAGAACAATAGATATGTGAGTGTGAAACAGATGGGCGAGAATGAGAGAGAGTGTATGTGTATATGTGTGTGAGAGAGAAATAGAGAGTGTACCTATATGTGTGCGAGAGAGAGAAAGAGAAAGAGTGTGTATGTGTGTGAGAGAAAGAAAAAAAAAGAGAGCGAGGGAGAGAGAGAGAGAGAGAGAGAGAGAGAGAGAGAGAGAGAGAGAGAGAGAGAGAGAGAGAGACGAACAGGACGAGTAGAAGGGCGAAACATAGTTTTAGGTAGATTGATAGTCAAACGACGATTACCATACAGAGTGATAAAAGACAAAGAAAGAAAAAGAAATAAATGAAACAGCATCTTAGGAGAGACATATCTTAGTAATAGAAAAGAGGCTGTTTCTTTAGGACTCTTTTAAGAACAAAGTGTCTTAAGCAAGGAGTCAGTATAGTATTAGCTAATTAGATAAAGAAGACATAAGGGGGAATCTGTCAGAGTAAAAAGAAAATGAAGCATTTTACTCACTCTCAGCCTTTAATTCTCCCAGTTTTGAAAGAGTATACTATTTATCGAAATAAAGTTAGAGAGGATCTTGCACTTATGGTAAAACAATTTTAGATTTAGCCAGACATATTCATTTGATGCAGCAGGAATAGAATTGGTGTAGAAAAACCTTTTGAATATGCAAAGACAAAACAACACAAATTTAGACAAAAGAGATAAGTAGTGATGTGGAAAGTTTTTTAAAAGGGATTTCGTTTCGTCTATTTTTGTATGTATTTTAAATGTAGTGCTTACCTGGATGTATTTTAATATTTTCATTCCTTTTTCAAAGAGAAAGGTGCATTATTATTGCTAATGAATATGATTATGATTACAAAAAAGGGGGAAATCCATTTAATGATCCAGCTTGTATTATTCAATAAAAGTTGAAACCTCTAAGTAAATTAGTATCCATAATTAAGTGCCAGTTCATTAAAAAACACTATCTTCGTTTTAACATATTGTATTTAAGATCAAAGGGAAAAAAAAAAGCAGTGTGCGATTTTACAGCATGTTTGCTACCCAGTTCAAAACAATGGGCGCTACTTATAGTTGTAGCTTTACACATCAAGCCCTGACCGCTCAAAGGCATTGAAGCTATTATGAACTTTTAAGGTGTAAGAATCTACCCAAAAAATATTAACAAAATTGTAAGCTCAAAGCGCTTATTCTAAATGCTCCTTATGATGGGCAAGGCGCATAAATTCTAACAAGGTAGCGGAAACATAATAGGCCACCTCCGATGATTGTTTTTTTTTCACTCTGGGATTAACCCATAATAAATTTGTATAGAGATCTATTGTATGGAATGGAGAGGGGGGCGGGGGGAGGAAACGGAGACAAAGGGTAATGATAATTTTGTAGATTGATATATAGATAATAGATAAATAGATAGGTAGTTAGATAGATAAATCGATATTTAACTAGATAGAAAGATAGGCAGAGAGATATATAGGTACATGCATACATAGATAGATCCATACATACATATATAGATACATACATACATTAATATACATACATATATACTTACACACATACATAAAAAATTGTTAAAAGAGCTAGAGCCCAAGAGAAACAGCAGGTATCACTTGGAGGAAAAGTATACAGGGAGAGATGAATACTGACAGACCAATATATATAAAGAAAAAAAAAAAGAAATTTGAGTGACACCCATTGCTCTATAAAATAAAAAAAAATTAATTAGATCTAGTCACAAAGAAAAACAGAGAAGGAGAGAACAAAATTTAGATATTAAAAGCAAAAAAAGGTTAAGTGAAAATGAAAGAGAAAAAAATATAAAAAGAAAAAGAGAGGGACACAGACAGACATACAAACAGAGAGAGAGATAGAGAGAGAGAGAGAGAGAGAGAGAGAGAGAGAGAGAGAGAGAGACAGACAGACAGACAGACAGACAGACAGACAGACAGACAGACAGACAGACAGACACAGAGAGAGAGAGAGACACACACACACACACACAAAGAGAAAGCTCATTAGGAACCACACGAATACTCAGTCATGGCGACAGCCTCTTCATTGAAGAACTACAGGTAAGATTTTTGTATCTCATTAACAGCAACACAAAACCCCAATATCTTAAGAATAACTCATTGATCAACAACATACGCTAACAAAGCCAACAACGTTTCAACAGCTCACCTGAATATTTCGAGGTAGATCTTAAGGAACAATGAAATCTATCAACACCAGGACCATCCTGGAAGAAGCAAGCCAGAAAAAAATCCAATTCCGCCGAGGTTCTATGCGGTCATAGACACTTATCTGTGGGCAACCAGACAGCTCTTGCTCACGCTCTTTCCCTGGCCGGTCCTCTAGCCGCGCCTCTCCGCCCTCTACTCACGCTGCTCCCTTTCATCATTTCGATCGACGCTTGAGAATGATTGCGCTCCTCAGGGTTATCGCCTTTCTCTTCCCTGCTTGCCAGTAGCAGTAACTATGTAGTTATTCCACCTGACACCCATCACTTTCCCCTAGTCTTATGAATGGTAATACGGGGCCGTTTTGTCACCTCATTTACACTCTTTTCGCGTACATTATCATATTTGCGTCACGGATATTTTTAGCTTCTTTTAATACAGGAGCTAAGTATTACGCTTGGTTTCTTTTTTTTTTTTGTTTTTTTTTTTTTTTAAATGGCATGTAGTTTTAATTTTTCCTCACGATATTTTACGCCGCGCCACACGCTATTTTGGGTCCAAACGTCAACTGAACACAATATCGTTGTCTAGAAAAGGCTCTTATATAGTAGTATCAATGTCATTTATTTTTATATAAGTTTATATATTATTATTCGAACATACCAGTGTCAAAGTTATATAGAGAAGGTGAGTTTCTAAAAGAACTTTTTTTAAACTAATGGTTCTTACTGTGAAGATTTTTAGAAAATATCTTGTTGAAAATTGTTCATAAGCAGAAACTGGAAAGAAAAATCAGTACGATTTTTGTTAATTTATTTTTTTAATGCAGTGAAAATATTTAGCCTGTTTAATGAAAGTCAATTTCAGACTCTAAATGTTATCGCTACAATTATATTTTTTTCGGTTTGAATTGGTTCTTGTAAAAGTCTGCATATACTTGTATTTGGATAAAATAATAAAATAATCTATATGTGATTTACAAGCCCGTCTTGTGCAAGAAATTTTCCTAGTACTCTCAAAGTGTTTGCATTTAAAGTTGAAGTTATTACGCATAATCAGATAAGTATTCTAAAATATTCAACCAGTTACAGAATTTTATCTGTTGCTTCTTGTGATCTATAATCATAATTTGAAATCTTAATTAGGTGCCGCCGGAGTATTTCTCTGACCTCATAGATCCCATATGATAATAGTAACCCATATGTACCAAACAGACATCACAAGTTTTAGATCGACGCTCCTTCGACAATTTAGGTCGTAAAATATAGAACAATCCTCCAAAAGCAATCAGGTAAACATCATCTTTAGAAATTTTCAACTTTGAGCTGAAGCAACACCTGTTGTGCAACAGCGTTAATATATAGAAAAATGTGTATGCCATGTGGCAAATTGTCGTGTAATGTCAATTACATGCTCTATGTCTTTTGTATTTGTTGTAAATATTTTTATTTACCTATAATGGCTATGGTCCATACGATTGTAAAACGCATTGAGCGTATTTGACATGAAAGTGCACTGTCAAAATTCTTCTTCTTCTTCTTCTTCTTCTTCTTCTTCTTCTTCTTCTTCTTCTTCTTCTTCTTCTTCTTCTTCTTATTATTATTATTATTATTATTATTATTATTATTATTATTATTATTATTATTATTATTATTATTATTATTATTCTTCTTCTTCTTCTTCTTCTTCTTCTTCTTCTTCTTCTTCTTCTTCTTCTTCTTCTTCTTCTTCTTCTTCTTCTTATTCTTATTATTATTATTATTCTTATTCTTATTATTATTATTATTATTATTATTATTATTATTATTATTATTATTATTATTATTATTATTATTATTGTTGTTGTTATTATTATCATTATGAACAATTTTTGCAGACTATTTCATTCAGACTCTTATTTTTTCTAAAACAGAATAAATTATTACCTTATTTTGGTGACAATTATTGCAAGACCAACATTTTGTTACATACAATAGTCTAGTTATCTTTTTAGTTGCTCGGTTCATAATAACCTTATAATCGTTTTTATGCACACAACAATGACAAGGACCGTCCCAAATATAGACATCTATTATAAAAAATTAAGAGAGAGCTGTCTCTCAATGCCAATTTCAAGCGTTTTTTCCTACCTCGTTGACACTGAGATACAATCTTAAGATTTGGATCGACTCTGTAAGCCCTCACTACTCACTCTTCACGACATCCCATGCTTACCATTTCAACAGCCTCTGCCTATCCTCTACCTCCTGCCGCAGATCGATTTACTAAAACTATCATTCCTAACTGTTTTTGTACTGCGAAGTAAGAGCAACTTTTTTAAGATAAAATTCATCCACCACTTATCTTTACGTTTCAAAAAGGTCACATATTTGAATTGCAGCTTGTTTTCTTCAACGGAGTATTACAATGCACGACACACCTTGTATAATATAATTATAAATCAATTAATGAGCGTGGTACCGTCTGAGCCCTTGATATGAATATCCATATTGTCTGCTATGATTCGATCACATTAATTTTGCTCGTTGACAGCTTTTCAGAAACCTTCGATTCAGTCATCAAGCTTTAACCCGCTATTCGACATTACATATTCAATTATGCCAAAGCAACTAAAAAAACCGCATAAACCATCATTGATTTCTTTGTCTCCACAATAATTTTATTCCACAGTTTTCCTTGTTATGACGGGATTATAAGATAGAAAAACAGAAATAGAGATGTATAGAGAGAGACGGGTAATAAAGTGTCGATCAGTTCATTGATAGAAAAATGGATAAATAGGTAGATTATTTGATGAATAGTATATATATATATGCACAAATATATTCATATAATTAGGTAAGTAGCTAGAAATGTTGATAGATAGATAGATGGATAGATAGATGATAAAGATATAAACATACATGGATAAAACGTTTCCTGTTAGTGAATGTTACAGGCAAGTATTCGAAGAACCCAGGGCATATCATGCGGAAACCAGAGTTATCGCTTTAAGATCAGAAGGTAACGATATTTTGTACAAAATAGATTAAAAGATATAGGGAAATACATGCATAGATATAAACATGGACAGGTAGACAGTTAAACAGAAAAATTGGTTGATAAATAAACTGATATATAGAAAGAAAGGTAGATGGACGGCCAGATGAACAGAAGTAGATTTATACAGATAGTTTAAAAAAAAACGATAAAAAAAAACAACTAAAATACAAATAAAGAAGGAAACAATTATTGTTGCCCAGATAGAGCGTTAGGAATAGACAGATTAAAATGATGAACAAACGCAGACAGACATAAAGAGAGATTAAAAGGAAAACAGACACTTTAAATCCTTGTAGGTATCCGCCTCCTTTCCTTCTTGCCGTCTCATCTCAGCTTGTTCAATATGAGATCCTCTGTCATTCATAGCGAAACGTCGAACCGTCTGGTTTGGCCTCTTTATGGGATATCATTATCTGACGCAACATTTCCTTCAGGATCTACTCGAGCTGCTGCACTCAGTATGAAGCCTGATTTAATGCTTTGGCGCAGGAATCGTGATATTGCTCCTTGTGCAGTTATAAAAAGTACAATTATATATGGAGTAAAAAAAATATATTATTAGAGGATGAACTATAGGAGGAAAAAAAAAACGGTGAATTGCTTTGTCTGGAGGAAGTCTCAAGAGGTGTACACTGATCGTTGAGTTGGCAAAGGCTAAATATGAAATAATAATAATAATAATAAAGTGCATTTATATAGCGCATATCCAAATGATTAAAATGCTCTATGCGCTTTACAAGAAAAAGAATAAGATAGAAGCAGGCTAGACGGCCTGAACATACATACATAACATACAGAATGACGTACATAGCATAAAGAATAACATACATATTATATAAAAAATAACATGCATAACATACATGTGCTTAAGAATATGATACAAGTAAAACATCATCTACTGCCGGGAATATGTTGTGGTGAATAAATGGTGTTTAAGCTGCCTTTTAAAGGTCTCTATGGAATCAGACTCTCTGATATATCTGGGGAGCCGATTCCACATGGTTGGTGCTACATAAGAAAATGATCGCTTGCCGTAGGCAACATAGTTTTTATGTGGTTTGACAAGAATTGTTTGATCGTTAGCAGATCGTAATGACCGTGATGGTGTGTAAACTCTTAACATACCAGTTAGGTATTCTGGTGCCATGTTGTTCAGGCACTTAAAACAAAAAAGACAGATCTTGTAGCAGATACGATCATTTATGTTCAACCAGTGCAGCTCTATCAACATTGGCGTAACATGATCTCTCTTACGCTTTAAGGTAATTAATCTAGCAGCATTGTTTTGAAGATTTTGTAGTCGTTGCAATTGTTGTTTTGGCAGGCCTGCTAACAAAGAAGTTAGGTTTATATGCTGATATAAAGTCTTTTACTTTCGTTTTTTTAAAAACTTTTGTTCACTATTTCTCTTTATATTACAATACCTTTTTTCAAACATACATTTTGTTGGTTAAAAAAATGGACAGTCTTCTTTTTGTGTCACAATAGTTACTCATTTACTTTAAAAGGATATAGTTGTTAAAACATTAGTTAATTCCTTACTTCCCCAATTATTCTTCATATTTTTAAGGTCATTCTTGCTTTCATCATGGGTAGACTATAATCATAATACTATGTTTTCAGGCAAAAGGTGTATTTGGTTTTTTTCTGCTCTTTTTGTCCGCAGAACTTTATTTATATGCCTCTATCCATATCCATCTAACAATTTTTTACCATCTTATTGCCTATACATTATATCAGCCTATCTATTTATTAGTTTTCAAGATTCATACCAATCCATTTCTCTCTCTTTTTAGATTCCAAAGATGTTTCCTTTTCCTCTCATGTTGATCTACCTCTTTTATTTGTCTATTTCTTTATCCTTCTATCTTTATTATTTCTCTTTTTGTTTTACATATTTATCAGCTATCTCGCAATATCTTCTTGTCACTCGCTTTCTTTCTCTACCTATTTCTCTCACTCTCTGTATTTCTATTTTTGCTTTACTTTTATCTCCTTTTTTTCTGTCCATGTCTCTTTACCCATGAAGCTGTTTATATGTATCTCCCTCTCTCCGTTCTTGACCTTTTTTTTTTCGTTTCTTTTCCATTAACAAATACCCGCACCCTGGAAATGAGCTAGATTTTTCTTCTGTTTTAATTGCAGAAATCAAGACCTTCTTGGCCCTTTCAGGATGTTAACTCTATGCTTCTCATCATGAGAAAAGTCCGAATTCCATGATAATTATTTTGTAGGCTGTCCTCCTCCAGACATGTACCAGTCTTTCCCAGGAACAGACAGGTGGTCAATCATCCTAGACACATGATTCTTGATTAGACAGTTTTATCTGTTTTTTTGCAATCTAACTTTTACCAGGGCCAAAAAAAAAAGGAAAAGAAAAAAATGGAATACATAAGTCATTGGTAGAAAAGTAAGATATCTTGTAGAAATATGTTTATCGTACAAATAGTCTTTATTAAGCATAATTATAACTTAAAGTGTAAAAATCCACAAGCACGAATTGCTGGAGTGTAGGAAAAAGATTTTTGGAAACTTAATTGCTTGAATAATTTTGTTTGTTAAAATATATGGCATTCGAAGTTTCATAGTAAGATTCATAACTTCACACTATGAGTCTTGCTTCGGAATGTAAAACTTGACTTTGTTTTGGGCACATGCATAGTTTCTTCTGAGTATTGTAATTGTTATTTTCTATTCAAGTTTAAACTTCAGCAACAACGAGTATTGGCTGTATAAAAGCCTCACAGATGAGAATTTTGCGTGCCAATGTTATTCCAGACAATAGAAATAGTAAAACAACAATTAAATTGTATAATTTTTCTATATTTCTACCATTATCGCCGTCTTACAAATACAAACACATTTTTAAGATTATTATTAAATACTGTACCTTTCATATCTTGCCAATTTAATATAATATATATATATATATATATATATATATATATATTACTAGCTTCCACAGTAATCCAATAAAAGGAACTAATCAGCATATTGTTGTTCACTTAGGAATGTAAACGATGCTTCTAGGACGATTCACTTTAATAACGTTACGTATAAAATTTTAGATTCATATATGAGTTTGGCAATTTTAGTTACATAATCCATTTTAATTTTCAAAAATCAATTGTGAACTTAACGTGCTATATTATTATCGTTATTATCATTATTATTATTATTATTATTATTATTATTATTATTATTATTATTATTATTATTATTATTATTATTATTATTATTATTATTATTATTATTATTACTATTCTTAATATTATCATATTTTTAAAATGGAGGAAAGATAATATATGGGATGCATGAGTTATAAAAGTTATTTCGAATAGTTAAAAGTGATACAACTTTAGTCCTAATTCTGAATGCTAGCTTAGAAGAAGGTTTGCTGTAGAGAGTAATAATGTATACAAAGAGATAAAGTTTGTAGAAAAATACATGACAAGTAGGATGTGCTCGTCGAAAGCATTCGGATCTGTACACACTAATAAAATACATTGATCATTTAGGTTTTCCTTTTTCCTTTACTTAACTGTGATGCCATGCTAAATTTTCCCTGTGGAGCGCAGAAATTATTATTTCTCAATGTAAACATCATTTCTTGTATTTATATCAATTTGATATTGTCATAATTTTCATGATATATTGTACAAGTTACATAATACATCCATAATATGTTACTTTCTTCTGGGAGTATATCATCTAAGATTTACTAACCGGAGTTTGAAAGTTAAGGGAATGGTAGACATGTAAGAATATCCTTGTGATTATTTATAAGCTTTGTCTACCTTTTGACTTTTTCTGTTGCAGAATGTCTGTATATCATCATCTTTAAAATTTACTGTGCACAAAAAATTATACCCAAAAATAATTAAAAGAAAACAGTTTTGTCAACTTATAAACGTTCAACTTATCAACTTTTTAAAAGAGAAAAACTTTAATACATTTTTACATATAAATATGCCATTAACCTTACTAAAATAAAAAAAAATGCTTTGCAGAACCTGTCAATGTGGATACTACTCAAAACTGTAACTAGAACAGGTAATTCAATGTTTGTTTTCCTAACCCTAAGACATGGGATTATGGGGATTAAATATTTATTTGTAAAGATAAGGCATTCCTTGACGCATCAAATTATTTGTGGGTAATCTTTTAAAGGTGCTGAAAAAAATCATCTTTGCTCAGACATAGTTAAAATCATTTGTTATGTAAGCAGAGAAAAGATATATATATATATATATATATATATATATATATATATATATATATATATATATATAAATAGAGTAGCTAAATTTCATGGCGATTGGACTGGAAATTGCAATTACATATTTTACTTCTAGACAAAACTCGTCTAAACTATTTTTGTACATTTCTTCACATAATATTCAAGATAAACGGTGTTATTATTTCGGATTATCAATATTCTTTTCCTCTCTTTTTTTAAAACATTGTGTTGTACTGGTTTGAAAAATATAGAACGAAATTCTTCACACACAGCGGCCAAATTAAATTCTACGTGAATTTGATCGTAACTGCTTATCAAAACAAAACAGATCGTACTTGAAGGTCATTTTCGATTAGATCACAAATTAAAAAAAAAAACCCATAAAAATCGCATAAAACTGTCACAAGTAGATCAGGTTTAAATTTCAATTGTGCTTTTACTCTAAAAGCTTATCATTCAATATTAAAACATTACCGTTTCTTGTACGGAAAACAGGCCAAAATGATGGTTACGCCCAAGACAAATTATAGTATGCGTCTCTTTATTTCCACCTCTGCATCCCACGTGAATGTAGAACCCGTTGCAAAAACTATGCCAAAATTTTTATCCAGTGTGGCCGATTCACGTTTAGAAATGAATTTTTATGGGACCCTGACGCGACGATGATTTGATTTAAAAGCTCGATTCTTCAGATATAACGCATCAATAAAGAGTCCATAGGAATCGGTATAAATTTTGTTTCATTTTCGCTGAAGGCCAAAAAAATAAGCCTTTCTAGATATGAGTTAACTAATCTGACTCAAATATCGCGCTTTCTTGGACACAAAATAATTGTTTGAACCACATAGCGAACCTTGGTTTGGCGCGTCCTATGTATCCTCTGATCTCACCTGTATGTAAAGTATTCAGCAGAAAATGACGCGTCCCATAACACATAAAATAATTAATTTTTAATGAAAATTGATAATGAAACAGAAAGTAAAATAAAACGAGTGCCAACCAGTATTTATTGGATTTTATGAATTTTTTCAATATATCTGCTGAATATTCATTTATTTTTGGGTACCTATAAGCCAAGCTTTTAAGGCCAAAAAAAAAAAGAAAACTATCTGGTGGGAAAAAAGGTTGAAATGGAGAATGCATCACAGCTATTTAAGCTTCAGTCGGCCGAAAAAGAAAGGCTATCGATTTGGGATTGCAATTTCACATAACACAATAAACCTAGACTTAACCCTCTTTTCAAGGTTTGAAGCTTGTATCTCGGCTCTATTACCAGCAATTGCCATGAATTCACGACGGTCTCCCAGGTGGGTTATTGCCCAGACTCTCGGCATTCTTGCCCCTGCAGCGTTTCATATTTTCTTCTCAACAAGTTTCCATCTTTATCGACTGAGGAATTTCACTATTCCAGACCTGCTGTACGTGATGAGTTTCTCGCCCGTTACTTCTTACCCTCAGACGTTTCTTCTTACCCTCCGTTGGTGTTTAATTAAGAAGGGGCAAAAGGTAGTGATAAACTAACAGCTGTCGAATTTATGGTATCGCGTAGTGGTTTAAATGGTTTCACTCTCAGCTGTAAGGCATGCTATACTTGGCATAAGCTCACCTAGTATTGCATAATAAGATATTCATTCATGCCATTCTTTATTTTTATTTGTTACTCAGTTTTATGTCTGATCTGTACGTCGCTTTATCACTTTGTTTCTAATCGTATAGGTTGATTTAAAAAAAGCTTGGTCATTTACCGGTCTTTTTCTCTATGTGTGTCTCTGTAAGTCTTTCTGTCTGTCTGCCTGTCTATTTTTCTGTCCGTCTGTCTGTCTGTCTCTTTCTCTCTCTCACATACACAAACACATCGTCCAGCTTGGCACAAGAGATTTTCATTCTATTAGTTTTAGGATGCAGTTTGAGTCGTATTCAGTTGACCCTTTTCCTTCTTGCCTTTCCTTATACACTGCAATCACAAAGATATCTCACCTCCTTTGCATATCTGTGACAAGCTGTCTTGGAATTCCTCCCATTCAGCTGATGTCAAATAAATGAAGCTCTCGATAGTATCGAAAATCGTGTATTAAGTTATTCTACCTTTGTTTATCATCATTTCGATATAGAAATTAATCGGAGAAGGGAGAAATAAAAACAATATCATTTACTCCTTCAAAACAAATAGTTGCTGGTTCTAAACAACATGTAGTTCACTGTCTCTCAACTTAAAGAGAGTTCCAAGTCTATTTCAAACATTAAAATGACTAAAGTCAACCTTTCTTGTGTTCGGTGTCGTTTGGTTGTAAATAAAAAAAATGTGATGTTCTGTTGGCCAAAGGTGTTAAAGCTTAATTCCTAAGTTTAACAGATTGCTCAGAGTCATGCCAATCGTGAAATCACATTTTTCCCCCTTTTTAAACTCGGCTCTTAGTTTTGTACGATCATTGATCACAAAGTATAATACATAGAGTAAATTGATGTTACAATCGTCTTTAAGTTAAGTGTGAAATAATTCCATAGTGTGGTTGTTTGAGATTATTTTATCGTCAAAGCCAAGTTTTGAGCTCATGGTCTTTTATTCCTGCGAAATACCTGACAATTATGTTTAATAACCTGTTTAGGATTTATAGTTATATTTTTACGCCAGCTATTATTTTCTGCCATCGATTGTTCATACCGCGAAGAAATTTTTTTTTTCTCGTGATCATGGCATTTTTAATGTAAAAAGTAAAAACCCGCTTCTGGCGACGATCTTATCCTGACTAGCTACCTCCTACCTTCCTTGACCTCAGCTTATCCTATTTCGAATGCTTCGCCTCGAGCCAAATCCGCGAGAAATTGGATAGTAAGATAAGCTCCGCAGGATTAAAAAAGGTGGCAGTTGAGTGAGCGAGATGAGAAGGAAAAAAACTGATGTGGGGTAAAACGGTTCTTTCAGTTTTTGGTGAGAAGTTTTGGCTTGGAAGAAAAACACGTGTTTGTTGTGCCTTTTTTTTAGAAGGAAGACATTAAATTTGTTTTAAAATGCATGAATTTTAATTGTAATATGATGAAAAAAAAAACAAGGAAAAAGTTCATAGAGAAAATGTCGTTGCTAAATAAATTATGTTAGTGAACATTTTATAACAAGTACTGAAAGTTCTATAAACATATATAATTTCAAACAATTAAATAAATTTGAAGTTAAAAAGCTTTATAGATTGTTCTTCCAAAAACTGATGAAACCATGATTGCTTTTGAAAACATATGATATTTAATACCTTTGTTTTATTTCGTAGCAAAAATAAAGTCTGGAAACATCGAAAGAGATTGCTTTTGTAATAGATAACTGAACACTTCTCAAAGACATACAATGAAGATAAAAATTACATATATATATATATATATATATATATTATTATTATTATTATTATTATTGCATGAAGGCTTTTTGAAAATTTGGAGAGATATAACATTGAAAATGCCCGCCACAAAAGAAAAATTTTTGTGTGTATTTATTTTTTTTAAATATCGTGTAAGAGAAAGAGGAAGAGCTAGGAAAGGATTTGGACAAAGAGACAAACTAATTAGGAGTGACAGCTATCAGTTTTGATTTATTTCTACTTAGCCCATCAAGAGCAAACTGAGTAATCAATATGGCATTTGGTTTAAAAAAAAAGCAAAGGTAAATTCGTCCGCAATCCACATGGCATTATAAGATTGATTTCGGCAAACGAAATAATTGGCGAGATAGATATTTTTATGAAACACACTTCTCTTTCAATCGAAAAGTTTGGTGTAAGTCGTTTAATCAGAGCTGTTTTTCTACGAGAATAAGTCATACATATTCTTAGAGAAATGTCAACAAAATTGAAGAGCAAAAATACAACGGTAACCTGCAACAGTTTAGCAGCAGCGAGAGTTACAAAATTGTTTTCGTGACAGACAACAGGTTTAATTTCAGTGGCTTTTGAATCAAATCACGATATTTACGAACATAAAAAAAATCTTGGTACATGGTAAAGTTGATGATTTAAAAAAAAAAATAATATGTATATATATATATATATATATATATATATATATATATATATATATATATACGAGGGCAGGCTGATAATTAAGTTCCGTTTAATCATAACTTTTTAATTTTTCACAGCATATACATAAACAATACGTCAAACGAAAGCTTAATATCTCAGCTACATACTTAGCACTCTATTTTTCGATGTAGTCACCGTCGCGATCAACACACTGCCTCCAACGTTTCACTAGTTGGCTCACGCCGTCAGCGAAGAATTCAGACGGCTGTCCACGGCACCATCTGCGAACATCTGCGATAACTTCCTCATCATTGTCATAGTGATGGCCCTTCAGGTACTTCTTGAGTTGGGGAAACAAATAATAGTCAGAGGGGGCAATATCGGGGCTGTATGCAGGGTGAGGTAGGGTCGTAAGTTCCAGCTGCCTTAAGGCGTCCTGAGTTTGGCGACTGGTGTGCGGGCGCGCATTGTCGTGTTGCAGGATTGAGTCCTCATCACGCCGAATACGTCTGAGTCGGAGTTTGAGAGCTCGGAGTGTTGAAATATATCGCTCAGAGTTCACAGTTTGCCCTTGCTCCAGAAATTCCATGTGGACCACTCCCTCCATGTCCCAGAAAACGGTGAACAAGACCTTTCTTGCAGAGGCAACAACCTTGAACTTCCTTGGACTTGGAGAAGTTTTGTGCCTATACTCCATCGATTGGGCTTTACATTCTGGATCGTAGTGGTGGACCCAGGATTCGTCTCCAGTCACAATGTGTTGCAGAAATGCTTCTCCTTCTGCATTGTAACGCTCTAAGAGTTGAGTACACATGTCCTTTCTCTGCGCTTTCATCTCTACAGTGAGCTGTCTTGGGACCCAACGGGCAGAGACTTTTCGGTAACCCAGTACAGTTGTGGCGATATGGTGCACTCGTTCTTTCGAAATGCCTACTTCATCTGCAATTTCCTTTTGTTTGACCCTTCGATTAGCTCTAATCATGCAGTCAACTTTCTCTCGATGAGCCGTGTCCGATGCGGAAAGGGGCCTACCCGAACGCTTTCGATCACGCAGAATTGTCTCTCTGGGGTCTTCCCCTTTAAAAATTCTCACCTTTTGCGAACTGCACAGTCTGAAATGCACATTTCACCATAAACTGTCTTCATTCTTGCATGAATGTTTGCAGCAGAACATCCCTCAGCTGCCACAAACTCGATAACAGAGCGCTGTTTGATGAGAAGGTCATTGGAAGTCGCCATTGTCTCATAAACATGGCTACCACATAATGTGTTGCGCGTCACTGCATTATGAGCACGAATGACGTCACACAAACTTGTTGTTATAGTTAAGTCTAGAAAAATGGTTCGAGAGGATATGTATGAAATTTTAGGTCGATGTGACGAAAATTGACCTAGTTATTAGCAAACGGAACTTAATTATCAGCCTGCCCTCGTATAAGAAGCATCTCTTTAAGATACTCGTACAGGGTAAAAAAACTCACTGCATTGTTTAAAAAATTATTCATTACCTCTTACAGATCTCTCTCTCTCTTTCTCTCTATCTATCTATCTATCTATCTATTTCTCTATCTCCCATTTATTTCTCTCTCTAACCACGCATCTCTTCAATAATGTAGTTATTTACATCCCTACAAAATTATGTCTTCTATCTAATATGATCGCACTCCTCAAGAAATATCCAGAGCACTGAATGCCACATGGCAAAAGTACAAGCGCTCAGTATCGAATCCAACAATCTCCGATCTGCTGTGTCCCAATGTCTTGTAATGTATGCATCACTTCTATAAAACCGGACCCAGTAGTGTTTACTGAAACATTAAAGATGAGAGATATTTGACGATTTACCTTTTCTTATAAAAAATTCTTCAATAATATAAGGCGAACGCTGTGGAAACGATTTGCTTGGAAGGAGCTAATATAAAAAAGTTGATGTTTATTTGAAATAAGAAATTGATAATTAAAGTGGCGTTGGAGCTGCTATAAAATTTATTTTCAGGCACTTCCGGTCGCAGGTTTGAGCTCCGATGAGTATGTTTTAGCATATTGAGTCCTACTTCCTTTCTTGCCTGCCCGACCGGGCCTGTTTGATGTGCCCAAAAGGGCCTCAAATCACTTTCAGTGTACTTAAACTTTGCCCAGAAATAATAAATCGAATATTCAATTGTAATATAACAAATTGTTTTTCTCAAGACTCATTGCAGTTTAAGGGCGCATGCACTGGAAATTATTATGCCGATTGTCCAGATCAATATTTTGGGACTTTCTGATAGTAAGATGAACATCATAGTTATCTTGTAGAAAAACTGAGGATATGCTTCTCAAAACTCAGTATATTCATTCATCACGGCAATTATTAGAAAAAAAAGGATGAGACAGAGAACAAACAGACAGACAGGAAGAGAGAGGAAAGAGGAAGACAGAGATAGATAGATAGATAGATAGATAGATTGATAGAGAGATAGATAGAGAGACAGATAGATAGAGAGAGAGAGAGAAAAGATATATATATATATATATATATATATAGAGAGAGAGAGAGAGAGAGAGAGAGAGAGACAGAGAGACAGAGACAGAGACAGAGACAGAGACAGAGAAAATCAAGAAACGAGTAAATAGACAGGAAGAGACAGAGACAGACAGAGAGAGATAGAGAGAGAGAGACATACACACACACACAGAGAAGGGGTGGTGGAAAGAAGACTACCTGTCTTGCTGTTTATCCTAAGTGTTTAATCACAATGAGAAAAGTGATGTGCCATTAGCATTCTCTTTTGAAAAATGTCGGATACTCATTGCATGCCAAAGCCAAATAAACAATCAAATATTTGAAATCGCTCACAGGTAAGCAAACTCTATGCTGTAATGGATAATTGATATATCTCTATGATTCTCTTGGTAATAGCTTTTTATTAAGATGTGTTTATTTTTTAATTTTTTTCTCGGTTAATATATGAAAAGATACGGTATTGAACTTTATTTCAAAAGGTATGTCTTACTCGTGAGCTTCAATTAAAATTCATAATTATCATAATTAATAACAGCCGAAAAGAAACCGCAAGTTAAGGTAAGTAAAAACTGTATTGTTATGGATATAATTGATACAACTCCATGCTTGTTCTGGTAATGGTTTTTTAATAAGATGTGCTTTTTGATTTTTTCTCAATTATAATAATAAAAAGATACGGTATTGAACTTTATTTCAAAAGGTATGTCGTACTCTTAACTTTTAATAAAAATTCATGATTATCATAATTAATAAGATATAAAAGAAACCGCGAGTCATCTAATCGGTTTATAATGAAGTGCATTTGTGAGACTAAAAAACAACAAAAAACAAAACAAAAACGAGAAGAACAACATGTTCACTTCAAAACAAATGAGCGGAAACTCTTTCTGTACAGCCATGAATATTTATAGGATCTGCGGTTGGATGAAGAGTGAGTGCAAATGATAACATCATCACTGTCGATCAAAGCTACTGTTTCTTTCCTTCCCGTCTTTAGCTTGGCCAGGGCTGTCACTCAACATTCCTAATTGAAGTTTGCCATCAATCCTCTCTCTGTCTTTCTGTCTCGGTTTCTGTCTGTTGGCCTCTCTCTTTCTATTTCTCTCTCTCTCTCTCTCTCTCTCTCTCTCTCTCTCTCTCTCTCTCTCTCTCTCTCTCTCTCTCTCTCTCTCTCTCTCTCTGTGTCTCTCTCACTCACGCACACACCATCTCTTTTTCCTATCAATCAATCTATCTATCTTTCTATTCATTTATCTATATTTTATCTATTGACCTTTCTATATACCTTTCTATCTTTCAGTCTGTCTATCTATCTGTTTATCCAATTATTCATATATTTTTCTTCCTATCTATCTATTTCCCTTTCTACCTTTCAGTCTATATATCTATCTACCTTTCTGTCGAATTGCTTCGTTATCTTCCTCTCTCCTCACCTCTCACTCTCATGCTATTTTATGTCTCCCCTCTTCCTGCCCCCTCCGACTCTGCTCCTGCTTATCCATATTTCTTTTTCGTCCAGTTTTTTTTCTAAGTTAATTTTGCCAAGGGGTATAAGACATTTCGATAGCTCTCTTCAGGCCATTCAATGCGAGTTCGAAACAAGGCAGCAGGACGAAGTCTTTATAATTTACCAGGTGCCTGACATAAGTTGTTTGATACCCCCCCCCCCCAATCCCTCTTCAAACCAAAATAATTGAAATTTCTCTCCCCCCCCCCTCTCTCTCTCTCTCTCTCTCTTCCCTTCTACATCCCCGCCCTACTCCTCTACTAATACATGCACCCAGTTCCTCCTTTTCTCTTGTTTCTCCATAATCAAAACAATGATGAAGCGATTTTCCCGTTGACACCTTATCTTTAAAGGACAGTTCAACCCGGTTATAATCAATATTATCCTGGACGGTTGGGCTTTACTCCAATTTGATAAAAATTAGTAATTTATAGCCTTTTTTCAATCAAACAAATAGATACATTCTGCTAATTTGCTATTATTCTTAATGATGTTAATCCACTAGCAATTAAAAAAATAAAATAAAAAAAAACCCACCTGGTTCACCTAGAGAATTTTCAAAATGATAGTTAGCGACTTAAAATCTTGGAATCTTTTAAGCCTAAATGAACGAGAAAATGCAATGATCTTCCCTTTTCTTTCTCCATAATTTTAGTTTACGTAGTTTAATAGAGCATCGCACAGGTTGGGATTGTCATCTCTTTTTCCCAGTAATCTGTTATGATTGATGATGTGAGTAACTGGAAGGGAGCGGGATGTACCAGTCATCGATCGACCCTAAGGTTAATTTGAGTTTGTTTTTTTTCCCTCTCCATTTTATGCAACACAAAACATGAAACAACAGAGATAGACAGAAGTGTTTTCATGAGACATTTCTTCCTTGAGAAACTCTTGTCTGTTATGTAACCAATTTCTTTTCAATTTGTTTTTCTACACATTGAACATGATTGCACTGGCATCAACATCAATAGTAGAGTGTTATTATCTTCAAATATTTATCATTAGCCTTATCATCTTTCATTCAATTTACAGCTTAATGCTATAGTTCTATTTAAATTGAGATCCTCTTTAAAAGGATATCTAAAAGAAGCCGCAAACCGCTTTAATAGTTATGATATGAAATGTCTGTCTTTTTAACAAAGAATACGATCACATTAGATTATACTTGTCACTAAAAACAGTATATTATTATCTTTAAAGATTTATCATTAACACCATCACTTTTCTCTCACACAGCAAACTCCTGTTAAAGTTCTGTCGAGTGAAATTCTCTGAAAAAGCATCTTTGCAAGAAGCTTCAAAATGCTTCAATAATTTTGAGGCGAAATATCTGGGATATTTGACCCCTAAAAGTGTCAAGTCGTATTATTAACTACACCGGGAAAAAGTCCTCTTTATTCGCCCGCACAGCTCATGATACTATATCATCTCTTCACTGATTGGATACAAGCCTCAATCTTCTAATACCATAACTTTTATAGCTTTAATACTCTTCGGTCATTACCTTCACCAGATTTGAAAATGGAGAGCTCGAGAAAAAGGCAACCACAATATGGAATAACCCCAGATCTGTCAATACAGTTAAAGTTCCGTCACAAGAACAAGATTGGTAGAAGACCTTTGCTCTGTGGGCGGATTGGAGTGGATTTATACTGCCAGATATTTGAACCATGTCTTAATAGTGTTCAGAATAGAAAAGTCAATCAAACAAATTGTAATTCCAAAAGACGTCCAAGTTATCATCATTATCCTTTTACTGATCTCATAGATGCAATTTTCTTCTGATTCCTTTAGCGTTGTTCATATCTCATCAAAATGCAGGAAAACAGCTCATCTGTCTTTTCCAATCCATTATAGGATACTACTAAACGCTTATTATAAGGTGCAAAATTCCGGTAAAAGTTCCAAGAGTCGCATTGCCTTGCGAGAATTCCTGCTACTTGTGATTACATTTTGTTATTTGATGGTAATAAACGTTTAAAAGAACCATTAAAAAAATTTTGTTTTTTACACAGTAGGGAAAATCAACTAATTTTGTATTTTACAAATTTTTTTAAATACCTTTTAAAATCATATAAAACAAAAACTTGCGATTCCTGCAAAAAGTGCATACTGATGCACTGACGTTCGTGAATTCATAGCTGCGCATTTATTTAAACCTGTATGATAATGAACTTTAAAAAAGATCTTTAAATAGGTTTGGATTTCAGAAAATTAGCTAACTATTCCTGTAAGATTTCATTCACCAATTTATTATAATTAGGCTACATTTCTCTCTTTTTTCTTCTTTGTTTTCCGAACATTTCACCTTTTTACAACGGAGAAAAAAATAAAACAAATTAAGAGATATTTATTTACTTTGACTTTATTCTGAGTTTGTTACTATATAACTTTTTATATCAGTCTGATTGATTATAAGAACTGAAAACAAAAATAATACAATCATATTGGACGCCCCAATGAAAAAAAAAAACAACACCCCCAACTTTGTTAATGTTAAAATTGCATTACGGGAGGACATAACAACAATAGGTCTAGACAGCCCGACCAGTAAAACTCTAAATTGATAGTACACAGATCCTGCTGTATGATCTTGACATAGGCAAAAAGGAATGGGTAGAGTCTCATCATTCATCCCTATAGGTGGCTTGAAAGGAGTCTTTAATCTCTATAACTGTCTTTATCACAATGGCAATGCACTTCGTCATTTCGTCAGAGTTATTAATAAGCACTCGCGTTTCCCTCGAATCCGTACTTTTATTAGCCCATAAACGCATGAAGAGAAAAAGGGTCCAGAAAAAAAGATATTGAAAAAAAAAAGCAAATTAAGTCTGTCATGGCCGCTTGCGTATTACTCGCGTAACACCCAAGGGGTGTTAAACAATTTCAAGTTAGAGGTATTAAATTTAAATTAACTTAAATTTTCCTCAGAGAATAGTTTCCATCATTATTTAGTTTGCAGACAAATACATAGCATTTGTGCAATCGGACATAAATGTTCAATGTCCCAAAAAATAAAAGTAAGTAAATAGAGATTCGGATAGGAAAGGGTTAAATACCTAAGAGGGAAATGAGAAAGGATTGAAAGTGAGGAAACAAAACATAGAACATTGGACTGCATGAAAGAGCCCGTAAACTCCAGAGATGTTTTAAGCGTAGTACGGCAGAGATCATAAGACCATGACATAATTGGAAGGTCAGAATGAAAGGGAAGTAGAAAGAGAAACAGAAAGACATAGAAGGTAAATGTTTGACATTATCGCAAACATGGATCGAGTAATAGCTTGATATACAGTTCCAGACTAATCAGTGCTCAAAGAGCACTCGTCAGAGGTGAATTATACAACGAAGGGAAGTTCTTTGTAGAAGCTCAAAAGCAGTGACCTGAGAGCCATAACAAATTGTGTGCCCTGACAATTTTTTAGATTGCATGTCTGAGCACCGTAGGGATGCTGTGTGGCCTTAGGGCCTTATCTTTTCAGTTCCGCCCTTCTTCAAGGATACTTAAGTTTGATACGCAAAAAGATCTGAAATCTTCGTGTTGTGAATAGAATTTATAAAAAATTTGTTTAAATAAACTAAATAACTAGACCTATTTACACAAATTAAACATAATATAAAAGCTATGGAGGTTTTTAATATTAACTTTAAGAATTAAGATTAGGTTCCATCGACAGAACTGTTGTGTGCCCCACCGTTTGATATGGTCCTGAGTTGACTCATCTAGTGGCCTGATCTCTTTATATTTAATCTTATATTGTCCAACTATTAACAATCTGGTATATCTTCATAGGAAGAAATATAATGTCAATGTTGGTCCTAAACAATTGGAGAGCTATCGCCCATATCTGCTTTTTCAACATATCGATCTTATTACATTTTAACATAAAAAGGAGGTTAAATCACAACAAAACAGACACTCATTGAAAGGAAAGATTTTCTTGTGTGGTTAAATAATAATTTACGTTAAATTCTTATTAATTCTCTTTCCTCTATCTTTGAAAAAAAAAATCAAGCTTGAAAACGTTTGTACTTTCCAGGTCTTGGAGGTGTTGCGTGATCAGTAACATATAAAAAAATCTAAAAGTTCTATAGGGGCAATTGCGCTGGTGAACTCCATAAATCTATATTCCTTCTAATGACAGAGTCGTGGGCTAATTTTCTATTGCTTTCAAATTCTCATAATAACATGGAGGCCTATCCGCTGACTCTGCTGTTTTGAGTTTTTATATCATAAATCAACATTGTACAGGTTACTTATCTTAAATATGCCAAGTTTCATAAATGTATATCGAAATGATGTTATAAAGAGTACAAAGCTTTTTATAAGAAAAGCCTTGTCCAACATGATCGTAAAACCATTTTATATCTTTTCTCGACTGGAATTCTTGCTAAAGTAAGCCTCTGTTAGACTGCGCCCGCTATGAACCTATAAATGTATCTCCATATTAAAGTACTTGTGCTATACTTTGATGCTCGATACTAATTTGTTTCCAGAATTGGTACTATTGATCCTGGTAATCATATTCATTTCGTTCCTTTTCTTCATTACCTTTGGGGTTTTATGCCACTGGAAAATAAAGCAGGGTAGTATCTATACCGGTACTATACACTCTTTTTTGAATTAGCGTTCAATTCAATCTTTGGTTTAGTTGAGGCTATTTTCTCGGGCAAGCTATGTGAATAATTTTGACATTTAATCTTATTACTAATCCTAGTAAAAGATCCTCAAATACCTAATTATTTTTCATGACAGGGTGTCTTTTCAACAGTTGACAAATCGATGGCGTAGGACGAGCAACGGGTATGAACTATTTGCTGAAACAAATGAATCAGTATAACCCATTTCTTGTCCGCAAATCTTTTAAACGCTGTATAAAGACAAGATGCATTTTGTAGCAACTTGAGCATCATATATATATATACTTTTTTTTTAATTTACATAACTAGCGGGATTCATTATGTTGTATGTGTATAATTTCCTTGCCACGGAGCAAAAGCCTTAATAAGAAACATTTTTCATTTAAAAAAAAAATCGATGCACCGCAATTTTGCCGACTGACCCAATGTTAGAGCGTTGATCGAATCGATACCTGTCATCCTTAAAGTAATCGCAAATCGACTAAAAGTGATAATCTTTCTTTAAACAAATGCAATGCCTGGCATTTAAAATGAAACGATAAGACGTTCTTTGTTTTTTAACAAAAATCATCTTTGTTCGAAGAAAGCTGTTTCTGTTTCTTGATTAATATCCTGCACCGAAGTAAACTTTGATCGGATTTTCCCGAGCTGAGTATGAGCGATGCTTTAACTTATTACATCTACCTACATTAACACCTACAATATCACGCAGAGTGCTTATAATTATTTCGCAGATTTGTCCTGGCTTGGTTATTATGAACTGAGAAAGGAAATGATTTACCCCAGTCTTTTTTCCGCTATGCAGAGATACATATACAAAAAATAGAAAGAGGAGAAAAAGGAATAAATGGGGTTTTGGTTTGGGGGAGTAGAAAGAAAAGGGAAATAGCAAATAGAAAATCACTTGGGTTCAAAAGATTGTTTCAACAATAGATGGCTAACAAGCAATTCATCTCATTTTCAACAGATCAAACACCACAAATCAATGTCGCCAATTTACTGCCATTAGTGGATCACAATATTGACCGTTGCACCAGGGGAAATAAATCATGTTTTCATATTGTTTCGAAAACGTATTATTATTATGAACTATAATTGCCCTTTGAAATATTTTTAGCGGGAATCTTGGAATTTTATATTCTCACTATCTTTAATATTAATTTTTTGTTTCCTTTCAATCAATAAAGATCTCTTAGAAATGTAAAAATTTAAGTTATTTTTTTTAATTGTTATAAGTATCAGAGAACAATTCACCACACAAGTATCTAAATATTTTTGGAGAGGATAATATCTTCATTCTCAAAGTTTATCTCTTTAAAAAAATCCGCCCCGCGTCAATCAAAAAAACAAAAAAACAACCTCGCCTTCAGACAGCAAATATATCAACTACATGCGCAGATCCAGTTCCATTATACGCCCAAAAATTACTTGGTCAAGTGAGGCAGTCAAGTGAATCGTGCAAGATTCTGCAAATTTCTTCTGTTTTTGATGAAATGTGAGAGTACCATTTCTGCAAAATTAGATCTCTAGCATTGCTATAACCTAAGGAAAAGATAAAAACCAAATAACCCATTCGTAATTCAATGAGCTTATGCTAAAGCAGTTATGCATGACTTGTGTCAGAACTACGCTATATGCCTAAAATATCTCTGGAACAAAGCAATATCATGACTTTTTTTCGAGAGATTGAATATAAATAACCTGTCATCTCATCTATACTTCCTTCAACATCAAGCTGTTCTGTTTCTCTTATCAAACAGATTCAGGTCTAAAATCATTTTATAACCGTTTAACAGATGTATAATTATTATATGCCAGTGACAAATGGCATGGGGTAGTTGGAAAGACAGACTAGGGAGTTGCAGAATAGGTTGAAACATTTCTGTAAACACTCCTCAATCACTAATAAGTAAAAGTAAAAAAACCTCCAAAGTTAATTGCGTTAAAGATCGTAGTACTTAAGAGTGTGGACATTTTGTTTTGCCATATTCAGTCTTAATTATATAACATTTTAATAGAAGTAAATCGGTGAGGATGTGAATGCGACCGATTTCTGCCTCAGAAAACTATATCAATCAATGTATGCAGAGGAATAAACCATACTGTAACACTTCCTGCTGCATGTGTCCATATGCAGGATCTGTAACAGGATAATAAAATTAATGGGAAATGAAAATTTGATTGACTCCTACCCCTCGACAAGCGCTATTAGTGCTCACAAGGTGTGTTACAACATACGACTAGACTGAAATTTTTTTTCAACGGATCATTATCTCAAAAAGAAGACATTGTACACAAAAACTCAGTGTTTGAAACGAGGGCAATGTGAGTTTTTTAAGCATATTTTTAAAACGAGCATCATTTTCTGTAAATCAGCAAAACTAATTCGTATACGTGAAGAGATGTAGAGGCGTTTGTAAAGACTTCAGCTAAAAGAAAAAAAAGATAAGCTTTCATCTTTTTTAAGTAAGCAATGAAATTCAAAACACAACAACAAAAGCCAAGTTTGGGAGATGGAAGATTAATGTAGATTTATAAGCAGTTCTGAGGGATGCCCTACATGCACTAAAAATGTTTTAACATAGAAAAGATGGGAGCGCACTAATATATTATGTCATGTAATATACGCCTTCTGCATGTTTGGTGACCTTTCTGTTCTTAGCTGTTGTGTAAGTTCATATAATGAAAACCAAATAGATAGGATGCAATAAATTATCGCTAAACAGAGCACACAAAATTTTTTTTTCATTCTGATTACTTTGAGATGGACTCCTTGAATGATGGCTGAAAGGGGAAATGATAAACAAAAAGAGAAACACAGGACTGTCTTTAAAAGATGAAAAAGCAACAGAGACTATAAAAGTAAAAGTAAACAAAATTGTTAACGAACAATTCAGGCTTTATCTTTGTTGACTTCAATCATGCGTTACTTATCCGCTTTGCCACTTAACGTAATTTTCCAATCCCAATCATTAGCGATGTTCTGAATGGACAGTGAAGCATTGGCTAACTTTCGCATGTTTATTTTTTTTTCTGCCAACTTGTCACAGTGTCGTTTACATTCTGTGATAAAGATACCGCTATGAAACGCTTAGCTTCTGTAGATTTGGAAACTAACGAGATAGTTGAAATGTGCATTTTTTTATAAATTTTTTGTTGTTATTGTTTCTTTTTCACACAGAAGGCCTAATCTCACTAATTGAAAAAAAAAAAAAAACGACATTGGAAATTCATGGCTATTTTTCTAGTACTACTACTACTACTACTACTACTACTACTACTACTACTACTACTACTACTACTACTACTACTACTACTACTACTACTACTACTACTACTACTACTACTACTACTACTACTACTACTACTACTACTACTACTACTACTACTACTACTACTACTACTACTACTACTACTACTACTACTACTACTACTACTACTACTACTACTACTACTACTACTACTACTGCTACTGCTACTACTACTACTACTACTACTACTACTACTGCTACTGCTGCTGCTGCTGCTGCTGCTGCTGCTGCTACTGCTACTACTACTACTACTACTACTACTACTACTACTACTACTACTACTACTACTACTACTACTACTACTACTACTACTACTGATACTTTCCTTGTTATAACTGTTATTATTGCTAATGCTAATATCATCATCCTCATCTTTATGATCATCATCACTTCATCATAGTCATTATTATCACTTCCATCGTCTTTGTCTAGTTACCCTTTGTTTTTTTCTTCTTTTATTTTATAATATTTTTTGTTGTCGTTGTTGCTTGTGCTGTTGTTATTTTTGTTGTTGTTGGTTTTGTTATTGCTGATGATAATGTTGTTGTGGCATATTTTTTTTTTCAGATAGATACATAATCATTTATCTCGATAGAGATGTATATGTATATAAATGTCAATTAAAAGAGGGGGGCAAGGTGGGAGAGAAGAGAGAGAGAGAGAGAGAGAGAGAGAGAGAGAGAGAGAGAGAGAGAGAGAGAGAGAGAGAGAGAGAGAGAGAGAGAGAGAGAGAGAGAGAGAGAGATTTAAACTGATAATAGTTTTGTTATTTCTTTTTTGTCCCGTAATAATAAAGGTGTGTGCCTATTTCCTTTTAGACCTTGTATGATACTATTTATGGACACACACACGACCTTTGGGATTCATTATAATTACCAAGTTATCCCTCCAAGTGTGGTGTTTTTGCTTTCTAATTAGAGAGAGAGAGAGAGAGAGAGAGAGAGAGAGAGAGAGAGAGAGAGAGAGAGAGAGAGAGAGATGCAACTACTAGTAATAATCAGTACCAATTAATATTTTTTGTTTTAATGTTGTAGTACTTGTTTTGAATCAACCACAATGTTTTGTTCTGTTCAAATCAAAGAATGAAAACATTCTGTATTTTTTAAAACCCGGTTCCCATATGACGACCACAGACGCTGATGCTCAAAATCAAGATGGAGACTTAGATCTAGAACAAGACCCGGTTAGGTCGATATAATTTACCCCATTCAGTTACAGAAGGTTGGTCTGCAGACCTTCAACTGACTACAAATCATTCCATGTTCTTCATGATGCAAAGCACGACATTTAAATAATCATTATCGGTGCAAATACAAGCTCTTCTTTACCAAATCAAGCGTAAGTGAAATTGATTTTCTTTTTTATTCTACTCGAAAAAGAAGTGCACTTAATGCATCTAGATTCAGATTTAAAGATAAGTAAATTAGATTCTGAAGTATATGTAGGATAGATTTTTATCAAGTCTTGATCATCGAATACATAGACTAGAATCTTTATTGAGATAAAATGTAAATTGAACATCAGATCCTCTGATTAATCTTTCCCAAATCCTTTGATATTCTCTACTCAAATTTCAAATTTATTTTACAGCATTGCCCTCAAGTCAGTTTTCTTACCTTCTTCTGAACCAGAATTTGATATACTCCTAAATTTTTAAGGTTAATTACTGTGATAAAAAATTATGGATTTTAGGACAAGCTATACATATCCTTCCTCTGAAGTATGGTAATAGTCAGCATGAATATTTAAGTTCCTCACTTAACCCTACAAGCATCATATATAAAGTTCTGTGGCGTCAGGGTAATTTAAGAGCGATAAAAACAATCTGCGTAAATCCACTTTCAAATGTTCAAACAACAAAATTCCACTTTATTTTCAACAGAACTCTTCTTCTTGAACGAAAAAGATGGTCAATTTATAAAATAGTGTGTATTTTGTCACTGAACTGACCAAAAAAGCGGCCGACTTAATGGACGTTCTAATCGGCCATAACGCCACAGAAGTACTTATGGCAGATCTAAATGGCAGTCAACGCTTGGAGGCTTAATGCATTTGGTCATTTGTATTCTGCTTCCCAGCTATTTATAATCAGAAGTAGAGCAGAGAAACAAAATAAATAATAAAAACTTATAGCAGCTTTCAATAGGATCATTGTAATGTACTTGTACTGGTCGTTAGCACATAGGCATGCATTTATTATATTTTATAATTCATTTATTAATGCTGCATTTTGTAGAAACAGGATGTAAATGCTGGAAAAAGAAACCCCTTTGAAATGCTAAACAAAAAGATGTTGCTTCAAGGCCAATAATTTCAATACACATATGGATAAAAAGAAGAAGAAAAAGAGCTGTTATATAGTATATTTGAACTGACAAATTTCCTTTCTCACAAAATATTTCTCAGCCTTTACAATTTTACTCTTATTTTATGATCTAACTTTCTTTGTTAAAATTCTTTAACTTTGTTTTGCTTTGTTTAAATCATCAGACCTGTATAAAGGAAGGGTTAGGGGAGTAAAAAAAAAAGTGGTAAAGGTTTGATTGTTTGATATAGATTATCCAAAACAATATATGATTTCAGGCCTTTCTTGCATAATAAATGAACTCGTGTTGGGCAGGGCTAGAAAGAAGATTGCTGGGGTAGACATCAATACTATAATTTTACTTGTTTTCTTTTGTTTGTTTTTCATGAAAGCTAACTGGTAAAGGTTGAGTTAAAAGAGAGACATAGGTGTACAAGTAAGTAATACAGATCACTGTTTGGGTTTAAATGGCATTAATCATGTTAGGAAATGAATCAACAATTGTAAGGGATGGTCGTCAATTTTTAGCTCTACCTTAATTTTATTTGAATTTGGCATAGTGATGTAGATCATTATATGCACTCCTAATAAACTTGGTTGGCATAGCCAGTTGCCTTAAATTTGTCAACTTAAAATTATTAGCTTGGAATGACTTGAGTATTGTCCCATCTGTGTCACCACCCAACAAAGGGCTTACAAGTACTGTTCGCAATACCACTTAATATTGACCGTATTTGAAAAATCGATTGAAATAATAACAAAGGGCAGTTTTAATGATTACAAAGAGTCTTATTAAAAAAAAGATATGATGAAAACGATCTTTTCTTAGTCACAATGTGAAATAAGCAAATAACTGAAGGGTAAAACTTTAACATAGAACAGCATTAATATTAGAATTAAAATAAATTTTAAAAATTACCTTAGTTGACTCTTGAATGTGTGTTCCTTCAGCATGGATGTACGAGTAAACCTTTTTCTATACTTTTGGGAGTTTCAATACAATTTTATTAATAGCTAAACCATTGAAAAGTTATGTTAAATCAATAAATTTTTTTTTAGATGGAGGAACCAGATGCTGTTGCTGTTTCTCTTGATGAACTGACCATTGACTTGTCAGGGGAGCAAAATGAAACAGAAGAGATTGCTTCATATAAAGAGGATAACAATTTTAATAACTATACAACGTTTTTTGGGCAAAATGAAGTAAACCTAGAATCAAACACATTGGACAAATATATTTTGGACCCATTGGTAAGTTCATATTTGGTTCTTTTTTATGTCATCATTCAAATGCACTTGTTAGTATCAATCTTTTACCTTTTAAAAAAAGCTCTTACAACTACAAGTGCATAACAATGCCATAGTTCTCAAAATGTACACACTACATTTTTTTTTTCATTTGATGAAAATATTTCTACTGCATAGAATCTGTAACCCATGCAACAGAAGGTTCAAAATCAGAGAGCATGGAAAGATTCAAATTTTGTTTAATTTTCATCCAACATTTTTGTTCTATAAGTATGTTTTGTAAATGATTTTGTAGAGAAGATATGTTACTTTTTATTTAATTGAATAAAAAAATGTACTCCTTTTTAATTGCAAACAGGAATTAGAGCTATTAGGATAGTCTGTTTTTTTCTTTGAGATTTCATTCCAATTTTCAAGATTTCCTGATTATGTGGATTCCCAATTTCAGGATGCAACTGTATTAAAATCATTTTTTTTTTGCATCCAAACAAAGATAATGAAAACCATCTTATCTTATCTTATCTATAACATTTTACATGATATCACATGCTGGTTGAGGGTTGATTTGCATTGCTTCATTTCTCCTTGCTTGACAAGGATTTGATTATTTCTATCCTTTCATTCTGTTGCACACACTTGTAGTGAAAGGGAAAGTGTATAAACTAAGATGATGTATCCACTGTGCAAAGTCATATTCTGAGAAAATAGAAAGGGGACGTCAGTTATGATGTGGAAGGATTGATCTAAGTTTTATTAATTTCCTAGCCAATTCTTGCATTGAATGCAGTTCAAGAATGTGTTAAATTTCAATTTTTTTTGGTGTCACATTCAAAATCATATTTTACATTAATGTCTTTTTTTCATAACAGGATCAAACTGAACAGACTGAGGCAGACAAAGACCACATAGTCGTTCAAACTAATAAAGCAGGTGAAGAAAATGATTTTGAAGTGGATGTACCACCCCTGTCTCTATTTCCAAGTTCCAGGGGAAACAATTCAGATGATTCTGACTCAGAATTTGAAGTTCCTGATAGGGAAACCATACAAACCCAAAATAATCAGATTTTCAATGAAGAAAGTTCACCATCAAGTGATCGCACAAAGAGTATGAGTCTGGAGAAGAAAGGTACCCTAAAATTTCAACCTGAGATTTTGACACCAAGAGACATCACAAGAAGTGAGTTCACATTATCATCTGAAAGTAATAAGCCATCAGGCTTTACAGATTCAGTTGTTATTGAAGCACCTGCTGAGTTTGCTGATTTTGAGGAGACTCAGCCTCAAGCTAGCTGTAACCCTGCACAAACTACATTCTCTGGAGTCTCTATACATATACCTCATGTATCCGAAAAGGAAGAGTCTTCTAAGGTTAGTAATTTTAGTTGCTGGTGACACTCTTGTGTTAGAGATTATATTTAACTGTTATCCCATTCCTATTGGAACATTGACCTTTTTTTTTTCAAATAAAAAAAGAGTTCAAGAGGTGTTGAATTTGTGGTTGTTTTAAATTTTAATATTATGCTACGAGTCCAAACTTATCGAAGACAGGAGGAGTGATGAATTCCAATTATGAACACTAAGTTCCTTGCCGTAGTATCTTCTTCTTAAACTTAGTAAATTTTAGGTGTAGATTTTGCTTCCCATTGCTATCTCATCTCTATGATCAGCGAATTAAAGTATAGCAACTGTTTACCCAAAATGAAAAAATGAAATATTATGTATTTACTATTACCTACATCTGAGATATTCAGTTTTAGCATATAAAAATGTTCAACTTTATTATACATGTATTTGAAGGCAAAGTGTTTCTTTGATTTCAATTTCGGCTTTAGGTTTTTTGTTTTTTTTTTAATACTAAATTTTAACTGAACTGCTGTATATTTCTACGCAGCAGATATCTAATCAGCAAGTGGATTCTGAGATCAGAGTTGTTAATGATCTTACTGATGCACAGAAACCAGACATTGTGACAACGGCGGAAGACTGGGAAGGTGTACAAACTGTTGAACCAGGTAAATATTAGAAAACCATGTTAAATATGATCTAAGGTTTTAATAATCTTGCATGGAATAAATGAAAATGTGAACAGTGCTTCAATCTTATGAAAATTGTTAAATTTAACATCACACTTTGAGAAGCACATTGCTATACATCTAATCATTTCCTGGATGCAATGGGTCATTACATTCCATGGTAAAGACAACCCTGTTTTCATCCTAGATAGATTCTTCCTAACTTGCATTTGCTACCTCTTTGCTTGCTTAATTGATTTCATCTCTTATTTTACTTCAGGGTTTATCAATGCAGGCAAAAAATTATCAGGTAAGTCATAATATCATTTTTTTATTTAATCCTCCTTCATGATATGATCTATTGTACAAGGATGTCCATTTGTCTAATTAGTAAAGAACATTTTATAAAATTCTTTTAATTATCACCAACGGGCAATTATTTATAAGAATTTTAGGGTAGCACTATCTTTCGAAACCTTTGTACATTTTTAAACAATTATATGTGAGAAGTGAAAGAAAAAGTCAATCTTAATGATTTGCAAATGCGCAATGTAATTTTTTCTTTAATTGAAAATTAAGATTTCTAGCAAGGGGAACTTAAGCCACGCATGTAAATAAAACAAATACAAAATTAGAGTAGGAGCATATGCATATGAAATCAGAAAAGTCAATTTTTTTTTCATCTTAAGGTTGATGTTATTTCCTGAATTTTCTCATACATAATGATAACATGTAATGTTTTTAAATTGTCTTTTGAGCTTGAAATAGAAAAAGAACTGACATCTTTTGACCTTGGAGATGTGTCTATATATCTAAAAAGTTTGTGTCTGGTCAAGCGATAGTTTAACGCTCTAAATTTAAATCTTCTCACTTTTCTCTCTTACACATGGCAAAAGCTTGTGTAGCTAGTTCTCTCATTTCTAAACATTTTGGAGTTTTAATAACTCCACTGCTAGATTTTGAGAATGACAATCACTGAGTCTACAGGAGCTCTTCTTTTTTGAAGTTAAACAAGAGTAATTACTTTCCTTGTGTCACTATTCAGATGTTCAGTAGGTTTTGAAACCCTGAAGACTTAAACCCTTTTTTTATACTCTAAAAGAGATTTTGACTAGCTCTTAATGCATTCTCTTCATTTGAGTTTCTGATAACTGGAGGTGTTAATATTGTTAATTTCAATGAATGACCTCAAGTACAGTAGACTTTATTCTTGTTTAAAGGGTTACTAAGTTATGAAATTTTATAAGCCAAAATAAACAAATCATGTTTCATTTGGTTCCACGTAGACAAAATATATCTATTGTGTTAAAAGCTTTAACAAACATCCTCCCCAGTGTGTGGCTTATTCTAAATCAAACTCATGATAGGTACATTGTGTCGCAAATCAATGACCTTCATAAGCATATTGATTATCATGTTTCATCTGCAACTTTCATTTATTTCTTCAGGTTCTGAAGCAGTATTTGAGTCAAAGCCATTGTTGACATTTACAGACTCATGGAAAAATTTCGAAGCAAAAGATTATACTTCAGTCAAGGTATAAATTTCATTTTTCATTTGCATTTTGAAAATTTGCAGAATTTAAAAATGCATTTTTTTTTCATTAATCAGTGTGAATATCTTTTAGCAAAATATTTTTTATGAAAAAACTTAAACCAATGAAACTAAATTTGATTTATACAAAGTTATAAACATTTTTTTTAGATATAGTCACACAAATCATATAATTTTTTTATGAAATTTTTGCGGCAAAAGTATTGTATATATACAACACACATTACTATTTCAAAACTAAACTGTGTTGTGGTCTCAAAAGCTTTGTTGGTCTGTTTTGGTCAATAAGAACTTTACTAGGAAAAAAACGCAAAAGAGAGAGGAAAATCTAGATTGTTTGCTCATAATGCTATGATACCTCTTATTAATTAAATATGTTAGGTGATTTGAGACCTCAAATTAATTACAAGAATTACATTTTTGTTCCTTTTGTGTTTTCTGCACTATTGAATAGGGTGACATTAGACCTCGTGTAGAGAGGAAAGGTTTCTCTGCATTCACTCACATGTTATTTGGCCCTCCAAAGCTTCAGAGTGATCTGGTGCCTCAAAGAGATCTTGTGTTTTGTATTGCATCAAGTAAGTTAATCAGAACATCTCTTACATTTATAGAAATCTGACAGGATTGATCATAGTTACTGTCTCAATGCACATTGTTTGGAAGAATTTTAAGTGCATAAATAGACTTGTGAAGAATTCGGGATAGGAGAGACGGTTACCTCTTGCTGAAATAGAAATGTTAATTGGTTTTCTATTAAAATCTTGCTATACATTTATAACAATGGTGTGACTGGGCAGAGCTTTTCTTGTGAGATTTATTAAAAAAATATTTTTTCATCATTATATTTATTTTTCATTTCATTTTGATATAATTTTTGTACTACATCATTGCTGCTACAAAACAAATCAATATTGTTATTGATTATTTTGCGATCAGCTTTCCTATTAAACCAAATGAATATATTCTGACACATGGTACATCTAATATCTAATGAAAAGAGGTAATGATATGGGCTAACACTGAACAAAAACACACACGGGTACCCTGTCCTCCAGTGATGTGTTACATGGAACTAAATGTGACGGAAGTATGACTCATTGAAAAACTCCGCATAGCACAATAAGACTCCCAATTCGCTTAGCAAGCCTTCCTTTCCTGCCGTCACATAGACGAATTCTCTCTCTCTCTCTCTCTCTCTCTCTCTCTCTCTCTCTCTCTATCTATCTCTCTCTCTCTCTCAGTCTTTCTCACGCACTCTCTTTTTCTCTCAATGAACTCGATCTCTCATTTTTTAAATATCTTTTCTTTCTCCTTTTCCTAATCGTCACAGTCTCTTTCTTCTTCTTTTTTTAAAGTAAATTCGTTCCTCCTTTTTCCAGTCTCCTCTTCTATCTCCCAGTGTTCTTTTGCAACTAGTGATATAATTTTTTAAACATGTATTCATTATTCTACACTATTTTGTGTTTCTAGAATATGATTATCTACATAAAATAGTTACAGTTGCCTCTTTCAAAAATGAATGATTTGCTTGAAAATATTATGAAACGGCAGTATTTTAAAAAATAAGAAAAAAAAACCTTACCACCTTATTGTTCATGTCAGAAAATTTGATGTTTCCTGCATTTTTTTAAACTGTTTACCGTATTCCCTCCATTAGTAGCGCCATCTCTAATAAACGCCCCCCCCCCCCTTTCCCATCCAAGCAACACTTAAAAAACACCACTTTCGAGAGCAAAAGATTCTTATTAAACTCAAACTCAAAACATTTATTAAGCGATAGATCTGATGATAACAACAGACAACACATGTAAACAATGAATGACTATGATACTGCAATTGTCATCTCAAATTGGGGATGTCAAAGGCGTCTGAGGTTAATGTCCTGGACTATTGCAGTCCTCGTAGTCATCGGACTCGAATGACACCCAACCATGGCACTCTAAAACTAACTAGAGAGGGGGGTGGGGGGGCGACGGCGGAAACGGCGGCACTTTGTCTTTGGAGAAAGTCATCCAAAACATTCCATTAGACGCAGATATGAGATATAGATCCAAATGCAAGTTTATTTAAAAAAGAAAAGACATGATAATTACAGCAATAATAAACACAAAAGCCCTATTAAAGTCAGGGTTTTTTTTTTTTTGTTAAATAAGATGAATCAAGAACTATTCACTTTCCACAAATAAATATACAAGAACCATAGTGAAAAAAAATCTTCAGTCTCTCATGTAATCTAGATTAAAGCATTATGAAAGACAGTACAGGCGACTCCTTTGAAGAAAAATAAAATCAAAACACAAAGCTGACAATGGTATGGTTACCCAGGTCAATAATATTTCAGGTTACAAATCAGGAGTTAACATTTAAAGAAAAACAAAATAATGATTCTCTTCTCCATTGCGCCAAGGCAGATTTCTCACACAATAGAAAGTTTGAATATTTATTATAAATTTTAAGAAAATCCTAGAATTGATTTACAAAATACTATGCAATGTGGCATTAATTTAAAGATGCTGGTAGTCTAGCTCTGTCTTACAACTGCGACTGGATGTAACTAGATCTATTAAATATGTAATGTCTTCTAAATACATTCATGCTTTGTGCCTATATAATAATATAGATTAGAGCAGATTGCACATGTCATGTATTTAGATGACAACTACTGTTCTAACTTTGTGCATCACTCACATGTTTTCATCTAATACTTTCTCTGTCTTCCAGCACCCTTTGATAATGACTGTGCAGATCATGTGCAGGTTCTTCAAACTGTATACAGATGTTTGACTGGTTCCAAGTTTGATTGCCAACGATATGGAAGCCATTGGGAAGAAATTGGCTTTCAAGGTAATGTGAAAAAGACGATACAGTAGTTTCACATCCCATCTGCAAATCTTGTTGCAATTTTTATGGAAAAGCAACTTATTTTTACTTATCATAGGGCCCTGGTCTGTGAAAGGAGTCACCTCCTATAGCCAGAGCAAGAAGTGTAAAATATGGCACTAGTATTGAAAACCTGTTATGCACTTCAAAATAAATTTGCGCAGTTGCTTGCTCAATAAATGCCTTCTGTGAAATAATTGTCAGGTCCTGAATTTTATATGCACTCAATAGTGAAAGAGTGCACCTTTGGACGAAAGAAAAAAAACTCAAAGGTAAATAGGATCCAAGAGATTGAGTGAAACTACAACTTATTTACTTTTATCTTTGTTTTTATACTTTTCATAAACCTGACTTGATTGATCGTTACTATTTATAGATAGACAGTGCTGATATTGTATTGTTACCTCTATGTTTTTGTTTTTTCTTAAGATTGCTTTAGTTTTATTGTGTGAGAAATACATTAGTTTTGTATCGAAATCCAATTAAATAAACTTTTAAACTTGGCTTTCCGAGGATATAGAAACTTTTACTTAAAACTGAAGTAATACAGTGCACTCCTGATATATCGACATATAAGGATCCAAAATTTCTATATCGATATAAGCAAAATGTCTCTCTTAATTTAAATACCCTTTTTTTCAAATTACACTTCATGTACAGGGTTTTATACTTAAGGGGAAGCAACTACTTGTTGCTTCTAGACTTCCGGTTACGTTCCTTGTTTTGAAATATATGTGGCTTTCCTGTTGCACACATGCAGACTATCCCTCCCGTCCTCTCCTAGATCTAGATTCAACTGGGGGTTCTGTGCAGGCCTGATAGGTGCTAGCCTAGTCCTGAGTTGGAGTTCAACTTTTCAAGGCCCCAACACACTTACCATTCAGCGCAGTAGGCTAAGCCCCTCCATTCCCCATGAATCATTGAATGTGATAACACTATACTAGGGCCCATTGGTCGCAACGAGGTTCACGTCCCCTCCTCTCTCCCTCCCCATCCTTATCATCCCACCACACCTCCAGTCACAGCAACAAAGGTACAGAGTACCAAAGGGATTGCCACTCGCTTTGCAATGTAACACACCAGCATGAGACATTTATAAAGAAAGGACGAGAATGAGATTATTTTTGTTTTATCACTGGGCCTGGTTACCTTGGTGCTAACAATGTCGATATAAGAGAAAAGAAGAGAGAGGGTGTCGATATAGATAACTGTAATTATAGACAGCAAATAAGGGAAAAATGCGGACTTGATAAAGCATGTCGATAAAAGAAAAGAGTCGATAGAGGCGATGTCGATATAAGTTGTTGCACTGTATCTTTCTTGATTCAAATGAAAGAGGGCTCTGAGATAAGAGATACCTAATGGAAAACTTAAAAGTTCAAAATTGCTTTTTCACTTACACTGTGACTAATGACTTTACAAAAATATTTAACGTGAAAACCAAAATGTTAAGATATTGATTGACCGTATGCTTTTCAAACTTCGTTTTTGAGTTGGATAATGTTATGAGTAAAATACTTTGACGAAGCTGAGCTGAAAATTATTTTTTCACAATGCAGTTTTGACTTTTGTGACATTTTCCTCCTCTGCTATTTTTTTTTATCTCATAGGGAGGGATCCAGCCACTGATCTTCGAGGGGCTGGCATGCTTGCCCTTCTGCACCTCTTGTTTTTCCTGCGAGATCCTTCAACAAGGGACTTAGCAAGAGATGTCTATAAGCTATCCCTGCATCCTACTCAAGTATACTTTTTTCAGCATGAAAGAGCTTTTGAATTACATCTAATGGTGTTATTCTTATCATCATGATTTCTTACTTTTAAGATTTATCAAAAAAAAAAAAAAAATTGTGACTAAGATTTTCACACATCACCAGTTTATTTGATATATATCTTGATACACTATGATATACTGTAATCAAAGATTTTTAGTTCCCATCATTTTCACTGCAGAAAATTATGAAGTCTAAATCCTATTTAATCTCAACAAGTAGCCAACTTAATCCATAAAGATAAATAGAATCAAGCAAAAGCTTAAAAAAAAATGTTTACCTTCAATTAGCTTCTTTTTTTAAATTTAATTTGGGAATTTTTTAAAAGTTCTGTTGTCAATGAAGTAAAAAAAAAACAAGAACAGAGCAACTGCTCTGTCTTTACAAAGATTTATATTATTAGGAAAAAGATATAATTAATACAAATGAGAATGTAACAATTTTATCAGATCTAGCAATGTAAAAAAATTTTATACCTGGTCTTTATTAAAATTTGCAGAAATCTGCAATCTTTATCAAAACTTGCAGAAATCTGCAATTTGCCTTTTCCTTAAAAATTTTTAGAGGTGAATCTCACTTTCTCCTAGTAAATGCAATCCAGTTTCTAAGTAAGAATCTAAATGAGCTTGCCATTACTTCATCAATACATAAGGCTTAAGCAGATTTAGGAAGAAGATGATGCAGTGACCTTGAACTATTTTCAGATGATAAAAAATTGATTATAGCCATCATAGTTGATACTATATTAGCTGAATTCTCTAAAAGTTTGTAAAAGATATACCTGCAAAGGCATTTGTGAATTACAAGAAAAATGTTTAAAAAAATTATTTCACTTTATTGTTTCACACATTTTTTAAAACAAAACTATTCTTATAAGAAATCAAAACTTTTACCTTTTTTTTATTATTCAAGAAATAATTTACTGTTCTATTTCTACAGAACTTTCCTTTTTGTGTGATGGGTATAAATCTATCTCGCATCTGCATTCAAGTTTTAAGAGAAGAGATTTATAACAGGTTTGTTCTGCTTTTTTTCCTTTAGTAGTCTTTTTTTTTAATGGAGATAATGGTCGCCTTCATCATCATAAGTATTGAATTAATACCATCTGAGCTCTGTACTGGTCACAAACATAAGACACCAGCCATAAACGTCTGTCTCACAAGATTTTGTGATAATAAAATTGTATGTGTGCTCAATCCAAACCATATTTACAGATTAGTGTTGACTCTGATTAGGTTTAATCTTTTCTATGCCCTAAAATACAAATTGCAAAATTTGATACATATGTCTCTGGACAAGAAGTAATGAATTAAGCATGTGATATTGATTATGGTGCAATAATGCAAAAAATAGTTTGTTTCATTTAACAATGCACAGCAAGGGAGTACTTGCTTGGCCATTACCTGCAATTAGTTATCAATTTCTACCATGTTTTTAGGCTTACTTGTTCTTTGAACTCTATTAATAGCAAAATAAATTTCACAATGTTCTCAGATTAAGAGATATGAACTGCAATTTGAAGGATCTGTACTGAAAAAGATTTAAATTCCAATTCAGATTGCATGAAATATATTAAATAAAAATGAACAAATGCTCTAGGGCTTCCTATTTGTCTGGTTGTAAGACAGACCTCATGATCATAAGACCTAGTTGTGTGGTATAGCTTTATGCAAAAATCAAGGTTGGGCTTATAGATAATTATTCATAGTTCAAATAGTTATATAACAATATTTAAAAAAAACTGCCCTTTTTGCCCCAGGCAATACAGATGACTAATGATTGATATAACATATTATTATCATGTAGTAATTTTTCAAGCTTTATTTCTAAACTTATTATCATGTAGTAATTTTTCAAGCTTTATTTCTTAGAATCTTTATGACTAAATTAATAATTTCAGAGAATGCAACAAAAGGAAAAATGTGGTGGCCACTATAAACAATGTCTACGCAGCTCTCTTCCTTCATCTGTTTAAATTATGGAAACAAGGGAAAACTATCGCAGATTCAGGATTTGTGTTAAAAGGTAAATGTCTTGCTGTGATATAATTTTCATTTTCCCCTTGAATGAACAGTTTTGATTAAAAAAAATGTTTGAGGTATTTCCTCCTCAATCAATCAGATGCCATCTCTAAAGGTGTCTCTAAGGTAAACAGAAGTCAAGAATTATATAAACATTAAAATATAAAGATTTTTCCACAGTTATTTGTTGAACAGTTTGAATAATGTCTGGTTATTTTAGCACTGATGATTTTTTTTTTTTGGGTTTTATTGGAAAAAGAAAATACATGAATCAAGATGTAGATTTACAGTTTTCATGATAATTTTTGTTCCTCTTTCTTTATACTTCATGATGTTGAAACATTGTTATACTATGTAATAATCAACCATATGCAAAGTGTGTTTCAAAATATTTCTTTTGTTTTTTTTACAGAGGTTGAAACTCATAGTCGGAAACATGCTAAAAGCATTTTCAAAGACTTGGAAAACTATGAAAAGATGAAAAAGCATCAGGGTCCATTTGGTGAACCCACAGAAGTAGAGCCGTCATTCTTCAGTGTGTGCAAGGAAGATCAGTGTGATACCAAGTCTGCTGCAGAGTTGTATTAAATTTAATCCAGTAAGCAGCTCATTGCAATATAAGAGAAACAAGGAAAAAAGAAGGGAGTCTGTTTTTTATTATGAGCTCAGAGGAAAAAGTATGAAGGAAATTATGGTTGTTTTTTATTTCTTTATTATGCAACCATTGATGTCATTGTTTCCAATAGTCAGCCAAATTCATTTGGCCTACTACTAGTTATCAAATTGAGCAGTGAGCCGTATAAATATTGACCAAGATTCCTGACATTTTTTTTAATCAAGGTTTTTTGAAATTTAACCCAAACATTAGAGCGTGTGACTTCTATCAAATACAATTCCTATTTATACTTCAAATTTGTGATCTTTGCACCTGCTGCAGAATTTTTGTGAAACCAAGGATGATCCTGGAACAGTTACAATCTCTGCTGTTATAGCAATATCATTGGCTAAAAAACAATCGCACCGTGTACTTAGATTTCTTCAACATGAGAATCTTAATATTTTCCAAATTAAAATGAACTTGTACTTCTGAGTAGAAATGCCTTTTCCCTTGCTTTTTTTTTAATTTAGCCCTCAAAATGATCAATTGCTTCAACCATTATTTCTATAAGCTTTGTTCTAAGCAATTACACTTTCTTTTTTGAAGTAAAATCAAGTAATATGCTCTGTTTTGAAAAAGTGTTCACCATTCCATGAAGCTTTGGTGATTTTTAGTTAGAATGCTGAGATCTACAAGTTTCAAAGCTCTTGTACTTTCAGGTGACTTTCATATTTCATCTTTTCATACTTGTTTTACATTGTTTTGTTTAATAAGTAACAAATAGGAGGGACACCTTGTTAATAGGCTTTATTGGATAATAAAATAAACAATAAATCCATATTTCTTTTTGAATACTCAACCATGTCTCAACAATATCAAAGTGTGTATTGATTACATGCAAGTTGTCTTTACATTGTGATAAATTCTTGAAACAAATTTTATTATCTAATCCACCAAGTTAGGGTAAAGAGGGAGGAGGAAGCAAATATATTAGAAGAGTGGAGGAGAGATGGGATGTAAAATCTGTGATCAAATCCTGATCTGTGCTACATGGTTGAGAAGTGATCTTACTTGACTAGACTATTCTTTGACTATTTGTACATATTTCTAATATCTGTGATTGTAGAAGTCATACTAGCATTGCACTTAACCTTTGAACTCGAAAACAAGCAGTTGCAATTTCTGTCATTATTTGGAATCTTTAAAGGTTAACTATGTAAAGATGGTACAGGTTCAGGAGCAACATCTGAGAGGGGCAGAATCTCAACTCGTTTGGAAAGACAGCTTAGTCATTTTGTTGGTCCAAGAGCATAAACTTCCGCCGCCAAATTTACTGCAATACCATGGACAGTTCATAAAGATTAATTTTTTTTTATCCTTTTGATTTTTGATAACTTATACATTCCATGCCTGTAGGCAATTCTCAAAATATATCAATAGATATCTCGTGTGTTTCACGTTTGAACATGTAAACTTGAAATAAACACAAATGTTTATATTGTCAACTTATTATTAGTTTGAATTAATTTTGTTTGTGGGTCCTAAGTCAAAGTCACATTTGCTATTTGTTATTTAAGTTTGCATGTCGCCTATGGCAATAAATGACGGACACAACAGCACTGAAATTGCATCAACAATAGGGCAAGCAAAAATGAGTTTTCAGACAATGAAATCGGACTTAAGAAATAAATAATCTCCATCCACATTGGAAGAGCTCTAGATTGCTATATTGCACCCATTCTAATGTGTGGATGCGAGGTATGGACCATTTCAAAATACATGTATCTACAAAAGGAACTGGAGGCAACATAAGTATGGATTGAAAAGAAATCAAAAGAGTGTTACGAGAAGCTGACATAACAAAATCACTAATTAATAGAATATGAAAATTCCATGCAACCTCTTTTAGCCATGTGATGAAGAAAGAGAAAATAGAACATCTTGTGATAACTGAATGATCAAAGGAAAATGCAGCAGGGAAAACGGCAGAAAAGATGTCTAACAAAGTAGCTAAATGTAAGTCGAGTGACAGATGCACTAAAAGTGACAAGGGATTGGGATGGTTGGAAGGTCATGATAGCCTACCCTAAAAAGCAGGTTGATTCATAAATGGCAATAAACAAAAAAAAACAAAAAAAAAACAGAACAAAAACAAACAAAGGAATATGAAAATGCCTTGCTACCTCTTTTAGCCATGTGATGAAGAAAGAGAAAATAGAACATCTTGTGATAACTGAATGATCAAAGGAAAATGCAGCAGGGGAAAACGACAGAAAAGATGTCTAACAAAGTAGCTAAATGTAAGTCGAGTGACATGCACTAAAAGTGATGAGGGATTGGGATGGTTGGAAAGTCATGATAGCCTACCCTAAAGAGCAGGTTGATTCATAAATGGCAATAAACAAAAAAAAAAAAAAAACAGAACAAAAACAAACAAAGGAATATGAAAATGCCATGCTACCTCTTTTGGCCATGTGATGAAGAAAGAGAAAATAGAACATCTTGTGATAACTGAATGATCAAAGGAAAATGCAGCAGGGGAAAACGGCAGAAAAGATGTCTAACAAAATAGCTAAATGTAAGTCGAGTGACATGCACTAAAAGTGACGAGGGATTGGGATGGTTGGAAGGTCATGATAGCCTACCCTAATGAGCAGGTTGATTCATAAATAGCAATAAACAGAAAAAAAAAAACAAAGGAGAGCATAGTTTTAAATATTATTGCATTTTTATGATGTCATATTTAAAACCATTTATCCAAAAATCAAAAAGAGTTTTTTCAAAATCCATTCCTGAAAGTGAGTTTCGTGCATGCAGAATAAATACTGTTTTTTTTTACATCTTTCATGGAAAGGCAATAAGATTTGCTTATGCAAATTATTGCTGTACCTAAAACTTTTTTGTAAACTATACAATATCTTGAATCACTGGAAATGACAGCAAGTTTCATTCCTTTGGCCTTGAAAATGAGATACAACATCTAAACAGAAAGGTGTCTTGATACGTGTACAGTATTAAATGAAACACCATCAAGCAATCTTATTTCAGCAAAACCACACAGTTTTGTCTTTGTTTTTACACTCCGTTTCAGTTCAACACAATCACCAATTTTTTTAAAACTACTGTTGAGTCAATAGTTTTGCTTGATTGAAACAATCCAGGTATATTTGATGAGTGTCATAAGAAAATTAGAGCAGAATTATTTGTCTCTCCGCCTGCCTGCCTCTAAACCTGTTTGTTTGCTTAGTCATTATTTCCATCTCTCTCTCTCTCTCTCTCTCTCTCTCTCTCTCTCTCTCTCTCTCTCTCTCTCTCTCTCTCTCTCTCTCTCTCTCTCTCTCTTATACACACTCACAAACACAGAATCTTTTACAAGGACGATGACTTTTCTCATTGAAGAAAACAGTTGTGCTTCAAATTATTTTCGCGACATAAATTTGTCCTCATTCCATATTAAGTGGCGTATACATTTTCTGGTTCAAATGACAGAAAAGAAAAAAAAGGTTAAAAAAATGTTGCTTTTCGTCTAAATGTTTGCATTATTTTAGCACAACAACATGGCGAACATTTTCGAGACACTCATTGAAATTCGAGGCTTCCTCTCAAAGGGAGACAAGTCACTTTGAAGATGCGCCGGAAATAGTGTTATCCAGAAATCGAAACTTCCTTTTTTGTTTTGATCTCTAACAAAACTGATCAGGTAAAATCTTTCATATTTCAATCTCCGTAAATCGCCAAGTAAATAAACTGTTTTCTAGTAAAGACATATAAATCTTATGAAATAAACATTCAGGGTAAAATAAAGTGCATGAAAAGGAATATTCTTTAACCTGTACTTACTTCAAGCTCGGTGTATTTCAGCGCGAGCATCAGTCAATTAGGGATACAATTTTTACGTATTAGGTCTATCTTAAATAGTCTAGCAAAGTAAACAGGGTCATTACAGTCCATCAATACCCTTAAATCAGATCGATATCTTAGTCACTGCATTACTGAGCAATAATGGCAATAAGTTTTGAAGCTAGATCTATGTGTTCCGGAACGAGATCTAAATCAGATCACCACCATATTTTCTATTAAAAAAAAAAAAAAAAATACATCTATTCTAGATCTAATTCTAAGATCATAAACACCTGTAGTAAAACTTGAGATCAAGACCTGGATCAAGAGGCATTCTTATATAATCATCTTGTATGTTATGTTATGAATTGAACTAAGTTAGGCCTAGAATCAAGATAAACTAGATCTAGATCTAGATCTAGTTTTTCTACTTGTGAGTTAAAGAGATTCAGATGTGTCTACTAGTCTAAATTAAGTAAAGTTTGTAACTGTAGTGATTATTAGATCTATAGTAAGTTCGTTCATTTCATAAAAAAAAAATAGTCTAAGTGTTGAAAAGCAATGGGCCAGTTATCATTTAGAATCATAAATTTAGATATTAACATTGCGAGACATCATTGCATTCTACATTTAAATCTTAACTAAAGAGAAACAATTGGATGATTGGTAATACTGCAGTGTTGCGTTCCTGGTTGGATGTAAACAAATCACACCACAAATGGCCAGGCTGTTAGTGTTACTGCTTATTAAGAAGAACCAAAACAAGTTCAATATTTTGCACGGAAATACCTTAGCTGAGGAAGTTGCCCTTAGATTTATGCAAGATAGATTTTAAGAAGCTAGAGATAGATTTTAAGAAGCTATAAAAAGAGGCCCCTTGTAAAATGACAATATTAAAAAAAAAAAAAATAAGGCCCGCAAGTGAGATGACTGCCTGTGAAACAAAGCCAGGTCGATATAGATCTAGACTAAATGATGACAGGCAGGCACAGAGATCTACACTGTCAAAATGACATCGTATAGAGCTTCGTGCAAGCAAGCTACATGGCACACGCTGATCACGTGCAGAGTACAATCACCGCATGTGGCATCAACACTCCCCTCCTCTTCCAGTTTAAGAAACATTCACACCTGGTCCTTTGGCCTAACCCATTTTCCTTCTCTTAGCCTTATTGCTGATTCTTGCCTGTAAAGTAGGTGGGCTAAACACACACACACACTTACACCAGAATCACTTGCCGCACGGAACATAGCACTATTTTCTCTGTTTCACAAGCCAGGAAAAGTGTTTTCAGAATCGAAAAAACCCGCCAAGATGGCTTCGAATTAACCGGATCCTTATTTTAAACTTCGAACTAACCGATATATTTTAATAAAGCTTAAAGAGAGAAATATTTGGTAAAATTAAATGACTTTGAAATATCTAAGAATTCAAGCTATCCGGATTCGAATTATTTGGACTTGACTATTTGTCTGCAGCGTATCAAACTCATTAAGAGCTATGCAACTTTAAAGCTTAAACGAAATTGGGCTGATATCTGCAAATTTACCATACTTGTCTAGGACAACAGATTTGTTTGATGCGGTGCAAACCCATGCTTTGGTCCAACACGACGACTGGTCATATTCACAATCACATACACTTTTTGTGATATTTTCTTTCTTACTACTGTACTTGATTGCAAAATATTTACTTGTTTAACGATTTTTTTTTCCAGAATGGGGGTCAGATACAACCTTGCTGTTGGTATGAACAAAGGTCACAAGGTGACTAAAATTGATGTTGGAAGAAAAAACAGACCCACTCGCAGAAAGGGGGTAAGCAGTTTTGATAATGTAATCCTAACTGATATAAGTGCTGTGAATGTGTTTAGGTTGGCCTCTACCAATTGCTGAGTAGGACGTCTTAGGTTTTAAGTTGGAAGCTGGCAATGGAAGGGACTGTGATGTTATATCTCTAGGCATTAGCTTGCTTGATTGCCACTCAAGACAGTCTGTGGTGTTGAATGATCTGTCTTGCACCATTTCTCCTCCGGAGATAGATTACTTACACTGCTGATTAAATACACTCTTTCATCTTATGGTTCTTAAATTTTTTTTAAGTAAAATTTATTGAAAGTAATTATGAATTCAGTTTGTGACTTCTGCTGGAACCTTATTTTGTTAACTAGTTTTAATTACACGTAACAATTGTTCTGCTCCCCAGACTGCCACAAAGCATGCAAAGTTTGTAAGAGACCTTGTCCGAGAAATTGCTGGTTTGTCACCATTTGAGAGGAGATGCCAAGAGTTGTTGAAAATCTCCAAAGACAAACGGGCCCTTAAGTTTTGTAAGAAGAGGGTAAGTGGTGCTTAAATAGATAGCATCACCTTATTGTTCATGTTTATACATGCAGGGCTGAAAATTATGAATGTGGGCCCAGGAACAAACCACCATACTAATGTCTAGGTTTCGTTCTTGGTCAGATATATAGTCTTTGGTCATTGTTACAGCTGTTCATGCATTACTGTTTTTAACCAGTGTTATTGAGGCTTGTCATTTGGGGTGTGAAAAGGGAGTGAGTGGGGTGGCAAAGCTAGACCTATTTTAATTTTTTTTTCTTTTTTTGCAGTACCATGTACAAAAACTAAAACAAAGTAAATGAAAAATGTTATGGGCGTGGGGAGAGATAAATGATGGTATGGAAAAACAGACATCCAGTATTTTGATGTCTATTCTCCTTGATTGAGGTTCACACTGTAATATCCTCTTGGTTAAACATACTTTTGAAAAAAAAATCAATTCTGTGGACCTAAGCTTATACAGTAGTGTTGGGTGTAGATCTAATCTAAAGCGATGTATTAACCATAGATCTATCAAGATAAGACTGTGTCAATACATCTGAGATTCTTGATGTCATAACCAGTTAATTGGTGCTCTAAATTGGGTTTTGAAGATTAAACCAAAAAAGACATTCCCTACTAAGTGCATTTCTTTATAACCAGTTGACAGGAAAATAAGCCTTGACCTTAAAAATGTTTTATCGATGTGGAAAGGATTTTACTTTTCAGAACATAAAGTATTCCTTTCATGAACTATAGTCGAAAAGTCTGTTCTAGAAACAGGGCCTCGGTTTCAATTTTCCAGTTCTTGGGAAAGGGAAATATGTGAAAAATTAAAAGATTGTTAACCGAGAGAGTTGCTATATTGTTCTAAAGGGAATGAAAGATTATTAGGTACATAGTGGTGCCCCTCTCAGGTGTGAAGACTTTTAAGTTTTTTTGTTTATCAAGACTGCTCAGAGAAAGCAGTCAACTATGGTTACATTGATGTAGTTGGGTGATTTATGACATGAATACAACCGTTAGATCAACACAACAGCAGAATAAAATCAAGGGACTTTACTGTATTTTTCGTACATCAATATTTATCAAGGGACTTAACTGTTTTACATACATTAATGAAGTCAATGGCGTGACCTGTGTCACCGAGCTTGATGATACACTGTTTTTTTTCTTCTTGCTTTTTGTTTTTAGTTATTTTCTAAAAGATGGAGATTGGATTATTTTTGCAGGTCAAATTGTACCGCTTGCTGTATCAATGGGAATGTGCTCAGTCAGCTGACTTTGAAGATCTAGTTTGTCAACATGTGGAGCTAACAAGAAAGATTTAAAAAAAAAAAAGGAAAGAAAATAAACACCCAGCTTGTTATTTACCCTTTCAAAACCATTGCTTTCATTTTCTGACAATGTGATATTGAAAATGAGGATCGGCAGAGGCTAGGATTGTTGGGCATACACAAACAGAGCCATGAGCCTTGTGTGCTGTGCCCACCTTCTCCCCGCCTTTTCTCTCCTAAGCCGCAGACCACGCAATCATGCCTTCATTTCCACCTTTCTTCAATTGATATACAAGTGGGCGTACAGTTAGCGCGTTTGTCTCATCAAGAAAACTCCTGTCAGTGGACTAGATCTAGATTTAGCTGCTGATTATTTGGCTCAGTGAATGCGTGTGCACACGTGCATCGAACGACTGAGCTTATGCTATAGTAGTGGTGCTTGGTTCCAGTCACTGACCAATACCATCATATTCCTGGGCCATTGGACATTCTGTGTCCTGGCTACATAACAATGTAGGCCTACAGTCTTGATAGGGTTGCAATGTTCAGATCTCTCTGATACGAAAAGGAATTATGCTACGTACCATTAGCTCTTAGCAAATGAGTGGGCTGGACTAAAGATATGCCAACACGCTTACACCAACGACACGTTAACCGCTATCGGCTAGGATACATTAAGCAGAAAGGGAGTTAAGGTCATCTTTGTCAGGCTCTAGCACTGGCGGGAAAGGAAAAAGATCTTTGATTAGCAGCGAGTGAAAATAAGCATCAACACACCCATTTAGTTTTAAAAGACAGCTGGGATTGACAGATGTGATCAACACTGATGTTTTAATGGTTATGTTGAAATCAACACATCAGTTTATTTTAATAGATAGATAGAGGGGCTGGTTCAGGTTCCAGCAAATTAAATCAACATAAACGATGATCAACTCATCCGACTTCAACATAAGTGTAGCGCACTGTACGTACAATTGTCCATGAGAAAATAACAGTTTTCAAAGTTTGTCCCTCTGCTTTGTTTGCTGTGATGGTAAATGCAGGTTTTACTGGGAACTGCTTTCACATACAATAGATATTGTCTGAAGGCACCTTGAGAAAAAGTGGTCTGAAAATGTGCTTCCCTTTATGAGAACCTACTGAGATAGTGACATCAATGATACAGCTGTGTAATTTTTTTTTAAAATAAAGTGCCTCCAAATACTGTCTTTGTATTATTACTGCGTTGTTCTTAGCTTCCCTGGCATTTATTTTTTTAGTCAAACAAATGGATTTTCGCTGCGACATTCTCAAATTATGGTTAGAGATTAAAAACCCATCCTAATTGTAAAGCGCCACAAAGTCAGTCCTCGTTGTGAGCTGTATTATTACATGTTCATATTTTTTGCTAATATATATAAAAAAAGAAATGAGCAGACAATATATTTATATATATATATATATATATATATATATATATATATATATATATACAGTGCCCTACCTAATGCAGAGAGTGATCATGCTCTTGTTACTTGAATGATTTCGTTTTTTTTTAAAGTTTGATCTATTTTTTTTTCCTCAACTGTAAGTAAAGTCAAAATTAAACAATAGAAACTGTTAAAGTAGTATCACCAATATTTCATATGGGAGGGAATTAGGGGGCAAGTAGATTGTAAAATCTTGATTTAGAATGAAGGCCTCCCCCATGACATTATTACATGATATGGCGTAAAGGCAAAACTTGGTAATTTTTCATGTTGTACAGTGTATTTGGATTTCATTTTGATAATCTACAGGAGAAATTTAAGAGATTACTGAGAAAATAATTTGAAACTCAAATAATAGTCTAGATGGTCAATCTGTCGCAAAATTCCTCTTGCGCTTATGAATAATTATGCTTGTGGTCTGCTCTGAATTCAGATCAAATAGCGTAGATTTGAAAGATTTTGATGTGAAAGGATCTATGTCATGGTACATAGTGGTGCTTTTGCGTGTTTATTTTCAAAATGGCTATTCAGTTTATTTAATATTGATTGAAATAAACTGAACTGAAAAACATGGGTAAAAGTTCAAATTGTGTATTTATGTATTTAGATATAAGACTGCTAAGTATTTTGCAAAGCAACTCATTACAGCCAGGCTAAATAGGAAATAGTTGATGACAATGTTTGTAGGAACAATGATAAACTACAGTCAGTTGATGTTTCATGATTTTGACAAATTAATAGTTTGCTTGGATAATCTTTCTAATGCCCTTTTTGCTTTTTTTTTCAGCTGGGCACACATGTCAGAGGCAAGAAGAAGAGAGAAGAAATGCAAGTGCTTTTGCAGAAGATGAGAAAAGCACAACAAGCACAAAAATAATGGACTAATAAATTTATGAAGATAAATATGCTTTTGGGTTTATCATTTATGTACGTTGTGTTCATTTCCATTGAATTGTCCTAATTTTATTTTTATTAGGTACCGGTGTGATTCAAAAAACAACCCCAGCAGTGTTCTCAACTCTTTGCATTTGCATATGGTCAAATTATTGAAAAACGTACTGGTTTGAATATTTTTTAATATCTATAAAATTATCAATAAATGTAATCATAATTTACTTCCACATTTGTTCCTGCAAATTTTGCATTATGCAGCCAGATCTGAAATTCCATCGTCCAACAGAAAGGTTTTAGGTCCACTTCATTAGTAGCGGGTTCATGGCATTGCTCATTCCTGTTCAACAGGTCTGCTGGTGAAATTTGTGTCTCTTTGAATTTGCAGATGTAACAATTTAATTGTATCATTCTTTTAGCATTTCAATTGTTTTTAAAAAATTTCAAATTATAATTTTGATTCTATTTCTAATGTACTTTTTTATCCTCTGGAATATTTGCCTCATGAAATAGAAATAAGAGTGTTAAACATGAAATAAAAATGTTATCCAATAATTGTTTAAAAACATCGAAATATCCAAGAATTCGAACTAGCCGGATTCGAATTATTTGGACTCAACTGTAGATGGAAGGCCACTACTGTACTGTAAACCTTATCATATTAAAGTAACTGGTTGCTCTCATAAATCTAAGACATTTCAGCCCTTGCCAAAAACATTTGACACATCCAAGTTTTGAATTTAGTTTGAGCACTTTAGGATGGGTGAAATTCCTTTTTTTTTTTTAAAAGATAGATTAATGAATGTATGAACAATACTTTACTTTTCACCCATCATAAACTAAAACGCCTCAGGAAAAATTAAATGAAGCACCTAAGTTCTTACGGTGTATACATTTGTGCAAAAGATAAAAAATATAACCGAGTTATTCTCAACTTTCAAATTAATTTAGTGATGTAAAAACTACACAATCATACACTATACTGTATAAGTATGTATATTTGATTAAAATTATTATAAAAGACAGTGTAACAACTAACATGTTGTAGATTTTTATTCATTGTTAAAGTGAAAACACAGTAACACTACATGTACAAATATTCACATAGAAATGCAGTATGATCTGCTGTTAATTTAAATGCATCATCTCAGAATTAAAAAAACAAAACAAATTGATAAATAAGTAAAAAAAAAAATTCAAATTTGAGCCTTATGTGTAAAGAAAGGTGATAAATTGATAGGTGTGTAAAACTTTAAAACTTTTAAGCCTCAACCTTGACTGGGATTTAAATGGAAAAATATAAAGCCTTGACTATTAGTACTGTATTTTCTTTTTATAATAAATACAATGTTTTGACAGAAATCAAGACTTCTGCATCAGTGACTTATCCCACATATTTGAGATTTTGGTTAAATTTTGCGCATCTCTAAGCATTCAAGTACAATATTAAACTAAATTTTCTACATAAGATAAAAAATTCCCATTGTATTCTACTCTTGACTAGTACATGCAAATCTAAGTCTTTGGAATGATTTTGTTTTTTAGTCAATAGTTTTCAAGGAATGCTCTCAATTTGAAAAGCCCAAATATTCAATGTCACTTTTCTTTATTTTTGAGATTATAGCAGGTTTTTGCATACATGGACCACAACCATTTTGGTACTTTTACTTCTCTCTTTTTTTCTCTATGGAAAGCCCAAGTTGGAAAAAAGTTTCATTGCTGAGGGAGGAAGGGAATGAAAGTATATTTTATTGATGGTTACAGTATTATTATTTAATATGCATGAAGAAGAAACAACCACAAAATAATTTCCATTTATCACATTTTTGCAAAAGTAAATAACAACTAATTAACTTAAAGAGGATTTCAATTTGTAACCATATACATGTAATTATGTGTAATAATGAAGTATACCAGAGAATTAGAACACTTATGCACATGATGTATGACAACTTTCATGGCTAGTTTGACTCGTTCACCAATCAGAACAAGATTACATGTATATTAATTATGATTTAGAAATGAAATAATCCCCAAAAAAGACGAAAAAATTTTTCACATCAGAATCCTCATTGAGTATTTATACATTTATCTTTTACAATCAGTCTCAATGAGTTGATCTTTACAGCATGCAAACAAAATGTTAGTTGGAAATGCATCGAATCAAATTTGATGAAAGCAACACTTTCTCACCAACTTTCTAATAGTAATATGTTACAACTAGAAAATGTTTCACATCGGACTGAATGCAAAGAGAGGTCATGTAACACACCTTTTACTAATATGCGATGGTATTTAAGGAAAGTCTGCCTTTTCAAATTGTTTTTCTTCTTACATCCTACTTTAAAAGATCTACACATTATTGAAAATAATGGAAAAAAATTGCTCTTTCCGCTATTATGTATAGAACATGTTTGAAATTGCATTTCCCATCTGTGGTGTGTGTTAATCTCAATAAAATAATTGAAAAAAAAAATAAGTCACAATATGACCAAAACCAATCCATGCCTGACATAATTGGATGGAATGAATGAGTATAGTTTATAATGAAACAAACAAGAGAACACAAATTTTTCTGATTCTTTTTAGCTTTACAACAATAATAGCAGTTGTATAGACAAACCACTAAAGCATTGAAGCTGATGGTTGATTGATATAAATTCATTTTTTCCTTAGTTTTGTGTACCATATTATTACTAATACTATACAGTCGAGTCCAAATAATTCGAATCTGGATAGATCGAATTTTCGGATATTTTGAAGTCAGTTAATTTTACTAAATATTTCTCTCTTTAAGCTTTATTAAAAAATATCGGTTAGTTCGAAGTTGAAAAGAAGGATCCGGTTAATTCAAGCCATGTCGACATGTTTTTTTGATTCTGAAAGCAGTTTTATTTGCTTGTAAAACAAAGAAAGTTGTGCTATGCCACTGTGGCAAGCAAATCTGGTGTGTGTATGTATGTATGTTCCGACCACTCCTGTTAATGTCAAGAGTCTGCAATAAGACTAGGAGTAGGAGAAGGAAGGGGAAAAGGGTTAGGCCCAGGGACCAGATGTGAATCCCTACACACCCAAGTACATTACTGATCTGTCACTCACATTTTTTTCTCTCTTTTCTCTATGTATCCTGATAATTCGAATTTCCGAAAATTCTTTATCCCAATGACTTCGAAATAACTCGGCTGTACTTCTTTAATTTTTATTCTATTACTAGCATTGGTTCATCTTAATAACAAGGGACAATAATTTCCAGGTGTGTTAAATGCAATGAAAAAGAGGAAAAAATGCTAGAAATGAAGAAAATGCCATAACTATGATAACTTTGCAAATAGAACAAGAAGAATAAATGTTTAATTTTTCACAATCCATCCTCATGTTTTGATAAAGTCAAGTATTTGCCAACGAGAACATTTTAACTGTGAAGAAAAGTTGCCAAAACTATATTACCAGAAAAAAAAATTTACAAAGAAATTGATATGCAGACAATTTACAGTGTAGTACTATTTACAATAATACAATTCTTTTCAAATCAAGCAAATTGCATTTGAAATTAAAGTAACCTGTGGTAAGAATGATTTATTCTTAAACTTACATATCAGACCCAAAAGAATATTGAGATAGAAAATTTAATCTTTGGAAGCTGCTAGTGCTTGTCTTCATTTTGAACTCTTTCTATGCCTTCTGGTCTTTAAATTGACATCAGGAGGTTCCCAATTCAAATCATGAGCAAAGCTAAGCAAGGCTGTCATTTTTCTTTACTAAACATAATTATCTGTATTTTCCTCAATGTACATTTGCATAAATGCAGATCAGCTCCAGCTGAAAATAATGGCAGGTGATGGACCAAGCAAGTATCCTGCAAGAAGTTTTAATTGCTTGCTTCAATCTGCTTGATTTCAAGATAAATTTCTTCAGCCTTCAGATTTCTGAGTTTTAAATGTGGTTTACATTAATCACTGGGGTTCTTATTTTGAACATTTCACATTGCTTCTAAGTGGTAAATTATAAATTTTTATAAAAACACATGGTGATCAGGAAGAAATAAAAAAAAAATATCATTTAACATTTACCATACACTAAAATGTACTTATAAAGAACGTTTAATCCAAAATAAAAATGGCTAGTGACCAGCACTTCTGAGCAAATAATTTATCCCAAACAGAATCATGTCAACATAAAGAAAACCAACTGATAAGAAGTGATCCTGTTATCCTTGTCTATTGGGTAGGAAACATAGCAGTAATTCTCTAATTGTTATAATGGGGCTATGCAACAAGGGAAAATTTCACTGAGGCAAAATGTTTGTGCACGTTACAGGAAAATGGTTATTTTATTGAAAATATATTTCTTTTTATAATCAAGAAAGAAATTGCTCCATCTGGAATGTATTTTACCTGAGCTGATACACAATCACAATTTTTAAAAAAAAATGAGAGGAGAATGAAAGATTGCTTACACAAATTCATCAACATCAAAAATCTTTCGATAAACAAAAAAAATCTAAATATATGCAGGGCTATCCTGCAATTGAGGATCAATGAGAAAGATTTATTTGGGGGAAAAAGACCCTTGATATTTCCTCATCAGTGTCATATGACAAGTTAAATATACTTTATCCAACAAGCTCTTATAAGTCGTGATGGCTTGTTATGCAGACCTGAACATGGAAATAACAAGTATAATAAAGAAAATCTGATAGCATACTAATAAGAGAGCAACAATCTTTGATTTCATGAGTGATAAATCCAATTTTCCCATTTTTTATGGGTTTAAATATTTGGCTCATCCTTGATCAATTTCAATAACAAGCTTGCTTGTTTTGATTTTTAAGAGTTGAATACCCTTGAAGACTGCCAAGCCATGTTCTAGATATAATAGAATCAATAGAAGCCTTAAAAATCCATCTATGATCTCAATTTTGCACATCTAGACCTAATGAAGATATCCATAAAACAATGGAACTGAACATGAATACATTTAAATTTAGCAGTAAACTTTGATTACATCAAGTTATCATTTTGACTTTAGCTTATTGAGTAAATTTCTGATGACTGACACAATAAATAAGTCTTTTTCTTTTAAAATAAAGATTTTATCTAACCATTATTCCAGTTGATATGTGATGCAATACATTGAATACAAATTGTTATCTTTCTATGCACATAAGATCTCATGCTATGCAATATGCTGAATATGTCATACTTTGTAAACCAAAGAGTAAACCATCTCAAGTTGTACCAGGTTACAGCAAGTGGTTCAGTGCAGAACAAATTTTGGGTTATAGTAGACATTGCAGTAAATTAGCAGATATTGGAGTGTTAAGTGCCTGAACAACTCTATATTTTCCCGTTACAGCAATGATAGGGCAAAATTATGCCCTCATCATTTTGAATGTTAAATAAGGTATCATATACATGCAACAAAATTCTAATGAGTATTAATAAAAAAAAAAGGTATTATGCACACTTGAATGAAAATTCAAAATCAAAGCAACTTATATCATAGATTGCTACAACAACAATAATGAATACATGTTGATAGAGAGATCTGAAAACATTATGAAGTTAAACTCTCATTAAGAAGAAAGGTACAGACTAAATCTGATGGCAAAAAAGGGTATCAAATTAAAAATTTTCTACTAAACCCTTATCTCTCATCCTTGATTAGAATATATATGATAAAATCGCAGCTCAATCCACACCATTTAAAAATCATACATTCATGGACCACAACGTTAAACTTTTGCAGATGAATAGAGTGGCAAAACAAAATTAAACAAATGTACACATTGAAATATATTCCTGCTTGGTTCATTATGTAAATTTAAACAAAAATCATATGCCGCATTTCACGCTACCTGAAGCTTATGTGACCTTAACCGGTAAAACTATAAAGGTTTCACTGTGTTCATTTTTTTGCAGACTATCAACAATCAACCAAGTCAAACATATGTGATCTTTCATGTTGATTTTTTTATACTCATACTGTACAACTTTACAAAAGAGATGAATTTAATGTACATCATTTTCATAAAGGTTGAGTTTTGTAAATGAAGCACACGGAACAATTTTATAAATACTAAGGCTATAGGAAATGAAAGTTGAAGAGCCCAAAAACCAGATTTTGAAAGGCACAGTGGAAGAAACCTTGCTGAGTGCTAGGAGCGTTTCTTTCTTGTTGTTGCAGTATTTGCTGGTACATCTGGCCTCAGCTCTCTGTACTGCAGCTGAAAAAAAGCATCACAACGAAGTGAGAAAAATTTAATGGGCTCAAAGAAAAAAAAACATTTAAAATTCAAGTATGGGTTTTCAAACAATAAGGAAAAATAAACAGATAAGCACAAAAGGGGCAATAAAATTTAAAAAGTTAAGTTTTTATCATTGAAAATTATAATTTAAAAGTATAATTCTAGAAAATGGTGTTTGAGCAATCATATGAGTGAAGCATAGAGTTATGAACAAATAATTGAATTAAGGTACTGAATTCAAAATCAATGCATATTTGGGGTCATAAAATTCTACAGGTATGCAGAATTTTCCAAACTTTTGATGGGACAAATTCTAATTTAAAAATAAATCAAACAAAAAACAAAATGGCTATTCAATCGCTTAGTCAACATTACCAGTTCATTATCTGAGGGCACTCTAGACAAAAAGTCCAAGAGCTCATTATTTGAAATTGCATTTGGTTTCCGCAGCTTCTTCGTAAACTTGTTGATACCTGGTCGAGACAATGCAAGAAATTGTTTTATATCATATAAAATTAATTAAAAAAAATAATCTAGAGGCAAACAAATCATATTCTCTCTCCCTGAATGCATGAAACAAATTACTCCAACCAAGTACATATATTCCGACTTATCACTAATGGAACAACAGCAACAAAAATTGTGATGTAAAAGTCTTAAATATCATACAATGAACAATTTATTGCCATAAGAGTTTTAACTCTCTGGTAGAATAATTATGCTGGCTTCCACGCTTTACTGTTTTAAGGCTGAAAATATTTGTATTAAACTTGTTTCACTTGCAAAAAAAACCCTCATGATTTAAAAAAAGGGAACTAAACGCTGAATTTGTGAAACCTTTTACTATGCCGTTTGTAAATCAAATTTTTTGTAGGCACATTTTAAAAACGAAAAGTAATTAAACAACTAATAAATATATATATATGTATGTGTGTATTGTTGTTTGGTTTCAATTTGGTTAAAAAAAATTCTGCCAATGAAAAGAAAAGGATGTGTAAAGAAATTTTGTGAATTTGGCATCTAACTGTCAAGGAGTATTCAAAATTAATTGCTTTCAACAAAATGCACTGATGTCATGTGATAGAAAAACAAACTTAACATATCAAACATGAGCCTACTTTATACTGTTTCTTGAAATATTCAAGACTCACCCCAAGCAAGCAGCAAGTATCTGAGAGGAATGAGATACAATATGATACATCCTGCAGTTAACGCTAGCACAGCTAGTGTTGACAACCAAGGAACACTCCAGTTGAAGGTGCTGTTGAAGAAATAGTTCTTAAGCACAAAATTGGAAGTTTGCTTAGGCATGAAGCCAAAAAAATTTGAAATTTACTGTGTATTAACTCAAAATTTTTGTTAATGGTCACTTTAAAATACACATCCATCTATTCACAAGGTAAATATTATTCTCAAATTCATATGGCTGAAATCGATTTTTTTTATTTTCTCTAGCTGACTTTGCCCTGATCTCTTTGCTTTTGAAGACTAAAATATACAAACATTCTTCATTTTCAGATAAGACAAAAAATAAAACAATAGCATAAAATAAAAAATAGACAACAAAGAAAAAGAACCCCAAATTTACTCTTCAACATAAATTCTATCAATAGAATTGTAAAAAAAAAATCGTACACAATTTATTCGTTTTACAATGTATTCAATTTTACTTTTTGACTCTCTCTCCAAGACAGGCAACAGTGTCTAGAGCTTGCTGAACCTGCAGACAAACTTCCTGCACAGCATGATAACGGTCAACAATACTCTTTTTCTCCTCTTGCTGTTGAGAAAAATAAGAAAAAAAAACAAGTTCATGTAAAGGTTGCCAATATAAGTACATCAAGGGCCTTAATATTTAAAGAAAATTTCCATTTCCAATGCAGACATTCATTTTTAAGATGAACTCCATATTTTAGAAGCATCTGATTTCCCTTAAAAATATAAATGTTTAACAATAAAAACTGCTTTTTACATCTGTTTATTTTTTGTCCAGGAGCCTTTAATATTTCTTCAAATTTGGGTTCACATATTTAACTTAAGCGCCTGAATTCAAATCTACACAAAATGACAATACTGTAAATTAAGGTTGTCACACTCATTGAATTTGATGATTAATAATCTCTAATGGTCCAAAACTAAAATTGCATTATACTTCTTTTTTTTTGTGGAAGCAAAAAAGTAATGAGTGAAAAATGTGAATGAAACGTCTCATCTGTATTATATTATATAATTATATTACATTTTTATTGTCTTAACCATATAAAGAAAGAAGTTTTTCAAACACACATCTGTAAAAGAAAAAAAGAAAATCAAACAGGCAAACAGAAAAAAAAACAATTGGATATCCTGAAGTAAAAAACTTACTCCAAAAAAAAAAAATAAAAAGAAGTACCCCTACTTCATCACAAATAAATCACGATGTTTTTCTAAATGTTTCTGAACAAACATCAAAATCCAATCTCTCTGCAATTATGGTGTGAGGATTTTCTTCCCTTTTTTGGGTTAAAATAATATCTGGGACACTTTGTTTTCTTACAAAAACTTTAAAAGTGGAACCTTTATAATTTAACAGGACTGTGAAAACTTCAGCATTTAAAATAAAACATACTTTAAGATATCTTAAAACAATACTAGCGTCTTTGAAGTACCTTTTGACACAACAGCAATATTACATATAATCATTTTTTTCAAAACAAAGAACTTGATCAATTTGTGTTATGGATTTCAGTTAAAACACTTACTTATTTGCAGAGGAGAAAGGAGATGAAATATAGTTTAAAAAATGCAAAATCAAGTCACATAAATTCTTTTCTTTGAGATACATTCAAACATGCTTAAAGTTTTCAAAAGAAATGCACTTATGTTGTTTCATTTAAATACAGCTTAAGACTTTTCAAAGAGATTCTCCTGCAAATTTCTGAACAAAAAAAGAAAATTAAAACCGAGAAAAAAAAATAAAAAAGGATAGGAAATATGAGTTTCAAAGCTGTAAGTGTAAGGGTTTTTAATGTTTTCGAGTGTTACACAATCATTTCAGAAAATTGGAAAAAAAGGGACTATACAATTCAGCTCTAAATAGTGGATTTTACATAGGTATACATATATGAAGTACAAAAAAGCCTCCACAGGAAAAAGTATAGAAAGGGTATACAATTGTTGTCAGTGTCAAAACTATGTAGAATGTCGTATTTTTTTCATAACATAATCAGATGCACCAAAAATGTTATGCTTTTCTTTTTTGACCCATATACAAGTGATGGCCCTAGAGGTTATTTTATTTGTCATGCTGCCTCCTTTTCAATTGGTAAACTTTAATGTAAACTCATATTGGCAGACTTTATACAAGACTATGTTGAATGGAAATTGTGGTGTCTTGAAAAGAAGTCTATGTAAGATGCCCATAATCATTCATTTACATACTTTCTTACAGTCCAATCATTGTGATATTTTTCTCTAGATAAAAACCTACTACAAATCTAATACACTAATGAGTATGACACAGTGAGCAAGTTTATATTATTATTATTTTCTTCTAATTAAAAGCATTTGACACTTTGTCCTCTATAAAAGAATTACTAAGTTAGAGGAAGAATCATGCAAACAGTAATTGGGGGCCCCAGGATATACTTTTTTCCCCCAAACATTTAAATCTAAAAACTCAGCACCATCTATAAAGTTGGATATAAGAAAAGATAAAAAAAATTGTGAGCCTTCTACATTTTTCCATTGAAACTTCCTTGCATAGACCTTTCTATTAATGTTTTTATGGTTGTAGAACACACACAAAAAATAGTTTTGTGATGAAAGAGAACATGAAAGAGCTAAAGGTCATACAAAAGGTTAACAAGCATTATTTGGGAGGATCTAGACCTATAGGGTTGCTACTGTTAGAGAATCAAAAAGCAAACATCCAACAAGACGAGAAGTTAGAAAATGGTTATCTGTCATAATTTATAGGGGAGGAAACACTCATAAGCTAGGGTGAAAGCAGACTAGTTTCAACAACAGAAGTTACTGATGAAAATTAGTTTAAAATAAAGAAAGAAATAAAACTTAAACTAAAAAAAAAACAACATAAAAAACAAGACACACTGGCATTTGAAGTTATGTAAAACAAAAAAAAAAAGAGGTTAGAAATGAAAACTAATTGATGAAATGTTTGAAGTTACCTTTTTTTGCTACAGAACAAAAAAAAAATAATAGAGAATTTAACAGTACTGCTGTAAGCAGTTATAAAAACATTAAATGAAAAACAAAAATTACATCAAAACTTCAAATATTTATCTCACCATTATTATTTTCAGAACTCTCCAATAAAGTTGCAGGAATTTTCATCTAGATAACTTCACACCGCTTATCGCATAAAAGCCAATGGTGAAATAGCCATTTGCTTCGTACATATTAGGTGCTTAAATGCTAGGCAGATTGGATTTGATAAAGCAGTCAAAAGCATAGGTATACTTGATGAGCGATTGCAGATGGGCATCAAGAGACTCTTTTAAGTCTATTGTCATGCTGCATTCAAGGGCTGGGTGCAATTACCTGAATATTCAAGGCCCAGTAGGCCAGGTTTATTACCTCATTGATTGCCTAGTTCATAATCAAAGAACAGGTTGAAAAAAAATGAATGGGATTAGAATAATTTACATATTTTAAATATCTTTAAAATTTTGCAGGTAAATGTCATTGGCCTTAGCCTAATGAATAATAAAAAGCATAAAGTCTTCAAAAAGCTTATGACAAAGGTACAGTTTAAATAAGCTGGAGCTTGTCTGGTGACAATGTATTTTCTTTCTTTTTTTACACTCATCATTGGATGAGAAAAAGTTTCGCTGACAAATGTTAGGGGCACCAGACTGCTAAGTCAGTAGAGCACTGGAGTGACAAGCAAGAGGCCCTGGGTTCATTCTCTTGCTTGGCTGGGTGAAAAGCTACCATCTATGCATATTATGAATCCTCTGAAAACTTGAAGTTTCTTGAACTAATAAAAGAATAAACATGACAAATTCCTATTAAAAATGTTTCAACTTTCTGAAAAACTATACTTACAGGCCTAATACAAGTCTTTCAAGACACCATTTTATGTACGTGTACTGTAATGAAAAAAACTTTAAAAAAAAAATCGGCAGAAATACTTGTAGCAGCAACAGAAATAGTAGTAGTAGAAGTAATAGTAGTAGAAGCAGCAGCAACAGCAGCAGCAGTTGTAGTCGTAGTAGTAGTCGTAGTAGTAGTCGTAGTAGTAGTAGTAGTAGTAGTAGTAGTAGTAGTAGTAGTAGTAGTAGTAGTAGTAGTAGTAGTAGTAGTAGTAGTAGTAATAGTAGTAGTCGTAGTCGTAGTCGTAGTCGTAGTTGTAGTCGTAGTCGTAGTCGTAGTAGTAGTAGTAGTAGTAGTAGTAGTAGTAGTAGTAGTAGTAGTAGTAGTAGTAGTAGTAGTAGTAGTAGTAGTAGTAGTATTTGCAGCACCAGTAGTTTATATGAGAAACAGATGTTGTGAATCTTTATCTATTTTAGTGGTCCAATAGTTACAGAATTTCTTGTTTCTCTTTCTTGTAAGTAAGTTTGGAAGAAGCAGTAGGAGAAGGATGAGCAGCAACAGCAGCAGCAGCGGTTATAGTAGCAGTAGTAAAAGTATATATAGCAGAAATATCATTATGATAATTGTTATATTGAAAAAAAAAATTGATGTAGCTGCAAGCTATGAGCCATGCCCCTCCCTTTAATCTCAACCTCTCAGCTCAACATATCCCTTTGTGAAAAAAACAGATGAGAAAAATGTTTGCATTTGTGGCTTAAAGAACTATTAAGTTATGCTCAGTGCTGTAGGAAAGGTATTTTAGAGTGAATTTTAAATATTATATTTTATCGAAATGTGTGGAGCCACTTCTTCAAATTATAGAAATATATATATTCAACTTTACAATTTTAGTACATATATAAGCTTCACTTCAGTGAGTTAATCAGTTCATTTCTTAAAGTTTAACAATCAAAAAAATTTCGAGGTGAGCTAAAATGTTCTAGTCATTTTTTTTTCTCAAATCAAACTTCCCTTACCTTGACATATTATGATACTATGGCCTCTCTTGAATCAACCAATCACTGAATATTCCTTTCAAAATGCAGTTGAATGCATCTCAAAGTTCATAAATTGAAAAAAAAAAATAAAAGGTCCCTTCACTGCCTCTTCCTCTTTTAATCAGTTTTACCAAGCATGGGGAGGGAAGCACATTTATTAAAATTCAAATGATGTAATTCTCAATTTTAAAACACAATTGGGGCACAAGCTTTTTCAAATCTTTAATATTGAGAGTACTGCAAAACCTTATTGTTTTGTATTCCTTGGAACAGACATTGAGTATGGTTGAAGCTAAGAGCTACATTGAAAGTAAGCAAGTACGAGTGTCTGCAAACTTTTAGCTATTTGAAAGCTTTAGGTGCTCTAGGGCAGAATGTGCTTGAAGATTTACCCTCAGCTTTTCTGAGCCTCAAATACAAAATAACTTATTTTTCATATGTATTTCTATTCTTTTACATCACACAACAACCTGATTTGCTATGATCAACAGCTGCAATATGAAGTATTTTTTAAAGTTTGAAGAAAAGACACCAGCTCAGACTCAAAGCTTGACAGTCCCTGAGTGCATGATTACTTCAAATCAGAAAGAAACAAGATCATTTTTTTTGTAAAGAAAGATAAAAGGCAATGCAATAAGATGAATAAATGTGAAATCCCGAAAAGTTTACTATCCTTTAGATCCTGAAGCTGTAATTACATGATGAAAGCCAAACCATCAAAAACGTAAATTATTTTATTAGAAAAAATAGAAAATCTTTTGAACCAAAAGTTTTATAACAAAGAACCAAAAATACATATGTGAATTTACAGATGTGCATCTTTGTGACATTCTTAGGTAGCAGTGATTTCTAAAAAGTCTCCCTAAAAGCAACCAAATTTGACAGATAAAAGTCTGGATAATTGTTTCCTTGAGAGAGGAGTCATGAGAAACCTTTTCTGTTCGAAACCTTAAAAAAAATCTAAAAAATATCCTGACCCATGTTACATTTTATTACCGAAAAGCTTTTTTGAAAAATGTTACCTAATGACCCTTGAATTTTTTTATCTGAAGCACTCACTTACCGAAGACATTTGGTGTGTCTTTTCTCCCTTTGCAGAGTGTGCCAAATGAGATTTCATATTACTTAAGTTTATTTAGGTTTTTTACATTGTAAGTGATGAAAACGGTACAACAATTTCTTGATCTTTTTTTCTGGTATCATTTTTCACCTTAGTGCTCAAGTTAAACTGCACAGAGAGCTTTTCTGCTATGTATTTTGTTTTATTTATGTTGCCTTTTGACTAAGATCAATTTAAATTTTCCATAGAAAAGCTTTATTTTTCAACGATAAAAGTGACAATGATATAGGACAATATTCTAAATGTTTCTTTCTTTTTTTCCTCACAACACTACATGCAACTTAAACTTTGCAAAACATATTTTAAAGGAACTCCACACTACAAAACATATGGCAAGCTCAGACTAAAGCAGCAAATTCTAACAGAGGACTGAATGCTGTACAATAGAAAATGCAACATTTAAACTCTTTGGGAATAGATCAATGGGAACCTAACATTTAGTCCTGTTAGCTTGCAAATGGAAAAAAAAAAATTTATGTATATATATATACATATACATATATATATTTATATCTTGGGGCTCTCATGCAAATTTGGCAACATGCCTGTGGTGGTTAAATTATAGGTAACAAACATCCTAATAAATTACTCCTTACATACCTTTTCTTTCTCCTCATCCTCATCATCATCTTCCTCTACAAAATAGTCCTGCAAAGACAAAACTATGCATAAGGGTTTGAACAAAAAAAAAATAAGAACAGAAACAACCAAAAGAAAAATAGTCCTATTTACCATTACTCGGAAAAACATTAAAGGTGGTAGTCCAAAACTTAATATTCCAAACAATACATGAACTGCTTATGTCTCAGATTCTTCGCTTTATATTTATTATAAAAAAAATTGACTATTCACAGATAAAGTAACAAATGGATAGTTTGGCATTTCTTGCATCAAATAATTAATGTGGAAAATTCTGAAGCTTCAATTAAGTATAATTATTAAGCACTTATGATCTTAAGATTCACAGTACTTTTTCCAGACTGAAGTTTAAGCCCCCACCAAAACAAATAATTAACACTTCATACAAGAACAGAAATATTGGAAGTAAATACAAAGTTGAGGCTTGGGAAAAATTATGGTGAGTTTATAAATTAAACATACGGTCCCAAAAAGGCTACTGAATATGTATGCAATGTCTATTATTTAAAAAAAGTTTTTTTATATTTGTGGGAGTGTAAGAGAAAAAAACCTCCGTAGGATTGTTGTTTACTGATACAAAGCTGAACTATTTACATTAATGTAAACTCACATCCTCTACATGTTCTTTCTTGACTGAGCCCAAGATCTGTGCTACAATGAGATTCTTCAAGAAGATGATGAGGAGCGAAATAGGAAGCATGTACAACTCAAAATTCCACACTATGACAAGGTACACCTTGAGGAGTTGAAAAAACAAAGAAAACAATTTCTCATGAGGCCAATGTAATAGTAGGCAGGCAATAAGTAAATTATATAAATCTGGGAGGTTGTCATTATCTAAATAAGATAAATGATTCATCCTCCTTTTCTTAGAATCTTCAGAATTCAATTTCCCGTCAATAAGCTCCATCAATGAATAAAAGAGACATATTCTGTTGAAGTTACATTATAAAACATCATATTATTCTCTATAAAATCAATGTAGCTTTGCACATTAAATTTGTAAATGGGGTTTGAAGCCATTCTTCACATGCTAGTACTTGTCCCATACATTATGATATCTAGTAACTGAGTCTTGATATCCAGCAGGTTTACAAATATCCTGTATTAATGAACAATGCATATTTCTTTTTGTTTAAGCATTTCTAATGAATCAATACACAAACACACACATTTTAAGACATGCATATATATATTTTACACTAGTAGCTTTGTAGCCCTATCGTCACAATGTATTCTGTTTAGTGTATAAGCACTAAAATTCAATATATATATAATATATGCAGACGTTATTTGCTGTTATAAGAAAAAAAAAAACCTCCAAATTCACAGAAAAAAGACACAAACAAAAGCCAGCATGCTAATGCATCATTATATTCTTTATGAAACAGACCTATCAACAGACTGAGCAAAAATCAGGATGCAACAGCTCGTTCATTCTCATACACTTACAATAAAGGCAGTGATGGTACGTGCTGGAGACTGCCAGTCAAAGCAGCTTTGGATAAATCGTCCAGTATCCATAAAGACACCAATAAGTTGTGAGACACGGTTTACATTATTCTTCATAATCTGAAGAAACAAAGGCAATGTTTTAAGCTTGGTCAGAAGAAAAAAGGATTGTAAAATAAAGAAAGGAGATAGCAAAAAAAAAAGCTAATGAAAGAGTGAATATGACATCACTCAGTCAAAGCAATACTGGTGTGATGAAATAAAGTAATAAAAATTTATTTGAAACTTTAGAAAAAAAAAAAACCAGCATCCTAGCAGTGGTAAACAAATAATATTCAATTTTCTTGCCAAAATTTGATGCCATAACATTTAATGTGCATTTTAATTGTAAAGAAATCTTTACCAGTCTCACTTGTGCAGACTGCTTGAAACAATAGTTTCATTTGAATCATGTCCCATCAAGAGGTATTGATTTTAAGATCAATGCATTTATTTATCATGTAGACTTTAAAAATGGAATGAAGTTATCATATCTCCCTGAAAGATATATCCTTTAGAAATTTCTACTTATAATAAAAAAGGGAAGAAATAATCTGACTTTCACATCATTTTTTCTTGATAGTCACAATTCAAACATTATGAATAATGCCACAGAAAAATAAGAAGAAAAACTTAAATTTCAACTATCAATATATAAGTCTAAAGACTCACTGATATCTTAAACTTTTGCTCTGGGACCACCATTTTCTCCTCTCTAGGATTCACTGTCCTAATTGCTGCCTTGATCTGAAATAATTAAAACAAACCATAGAAATCATATACAGAACCCAAAAAGAACATATGTGAAAGCAAAATAAAACTGCATGATATTTTCTCCAACACTTTATGATGTAGTGTAACTGTTATGGACAACATAAAGTGCAGTGATCTTTCAATTACGTGTAGAGATGCTGATCTTTATTTTAAGCTTTGTTCCGAACAAACCTTGCATATTTCGCATACGCCATAAAAATATGCATCACTATTTACATCGGAAATTGAGCCAATGAAGAAACTGATTTTCTTACACAAAAAAAAAAAAAAAGAATAACTGAACCAATTTTTTTTTAATATATCTTAACATTAAGACTATGCACATTATTTAACAGCCATCTAAAGAAAACATTCTAATGTATATATATATGAACCCTAGGAATCACACATTTGAAGGATTTTTATAGATTTATTTAACAGGGGGAAGTTTCACTCTATACAACTGCCTATCAAAAAAGTTAACCTTGATATCAATAGTAGCTCCATTCTATTTATTCTACATCAAAGAATCAGATAGAATGTCACCTGAATATTATAAGCATTTTAGAACAGTAAAAAAAAACAGCAAAGAAATTTATGAGTCTTTTTTCAATTTGATCATCTAAGATATTTATTTATTTACGAACCATTCATAAAATTTATACCTACATGATTATATATCACATCCATTTCCAATAAAATGGCCCCTTTCGTTTTGTGCATACATTTCCTGTCTTTCAGAGCATACCATCTCCTCTCTCCACTGCGAATCTGAGGAAACATAGCAAAAAATTGTTTAACCTTGTTTCAATGCAAAAAAGAAGAAGAAGAAGAAATCTGAAAAAAAAACCTGTCTACTGTGTACAATAAAAAACAATGGACGGGAGTGAGAAGTGAGTCTATCATACTTCTTAAACCAACAGCAAAGGTAATTCAAAATGTACTAAAAATAAATTATTTTACATTTGTTAAAAAAGAAAATAAAAACTTAAATAAAGTACAGGTCAAAAATTGATAACAAACAATTTGAATATTACTGGAAGATCAACTCACTTTGAGTATAGGTATAGCAATTTTACCAAGAAACTCCACCTTCTTGTTTCGGTCCTCATCATAAACTGTCACCTCCAGTACTGAATGGATATCTTTCACTTGGCTGTAGATGCAAAATAGTTGAATAACGTGTATTGGTATTAAAATATTATTCATCAAGTTTCATTTCAAAATTTAATCCTAATTAACAAAATTTAGTCTGTTCCTTGGTGCAAGATGTTTCAAATAAATGAAAAAAAAACAAAACAAAACATAACATAAAAAATAATTTAGAAATCAAATGAATCTGAGATATCGAACACAATCTAAGCACAAATCTCTCCAGATCATTTTAAGTTCAGCCTATTTGAGATGATCATCTGGCGGCCATATTTTAAAAAAAGAGTTTAAAGGCCAAAAAATTCACTTCTCAGTGGTTTCAAAGACTGAGTAAACATTTCACCTTGCGCCTATTTCACCTTGCTGACTTCCCAATTTTCTTAATATTTTAAAGTGCATTTCTAATTGCCAGATGTTTACTCAATTTGCGACAGAATTTGTCTTCATAGATTTATCAATTTCAAAGCTTATTATTGCACTTGATTTATGTTACTTCATCCAATTATTATATAAAAAAGGAAAAGATTTTTGGTCTGCAGATTTCTTACAAGCAGATCAAACCATGACCCAAAAACCAATTTTAACTTTAAAAAAATCTAACCTAGAATAAAGTTAACTTATTTTGAAAACCTGGAGGTTTTACTGTTCAAACTAACAAGTAATATCCTAACGATGAATTTTTATAAAACTCCTGCACAATAATGCAGTGCAATGCAGTCATCTGCACTGCATATTTGTTTATTTCGTGAGTGAAATGCTAGTTGTGCATTTGGAGTCAATTTCAAGTTGATGCTTCTCTTAAATAAAAAAAAAATAATCGAATACGTCTCATTTTGTTGTAAAAGGCTTAAAAAATGATACATATTTCATTAAAAAAAAATATTAGGTCTATTCATTCAAAAAATAACTTACAATGTAAAAACTTTTGCCCACTCAGGGTTGAGCGTTTTGTACTCTGTTTGTGTTTGCACACGAGCATTTACAAGTTCAAGGACACAAAAAGGGTCACTCATGCCCCCAAAGTCAGCTGAGTGGAGATCGTGAGCCCGAAATACTGAAAGTCAAGAAAAGACAAAACTAATTAGAGGATTGCTTATAGTCACAACCAATTTACAGGTGACGTCTTGTAACATTGACAGGTCATGAAATTCTAATATTAGAACTTTTGCTGTAAAAACGCCTACCCCAAACTGAGAAAAAAAAGTGATGCACGTTCAATTGAGTCACATGTTCCTTGATTCATAAAGGTGCTAATATATTGAGAATAATGAATTTATTCAGTCTTTCAGGGTTGAGAAAATTGCACAAAAATGAAAAAAATTCTCTGAAGAGATATAAGATTTAAAATAAAAATGGGTGTACATTTGGATGCCTTTATGTAAACCTCACAGTTCCAAAATCTTAAATCAGTGGCTGTGAAATATGCAGCTTCCATTTTGAAAGTGATGTTTTAAAAACATTTTTCTGATTTTAACTATTATCAATTGCGGCTTATAAAAGTGAAAATAATTGAAAAGGACAAACTTCTGACAAAGATACATTATTGCAAGGAAATAAAGGCAATAAAAGCAAAGTAAACGAATCATTTCATGTTTACCTTTGACTTGCAGCTCACCAACATCTTCTAATGCCTTGTGAAAATTTATAAGACTCTACAAAAAGAAAAAGAAGAAAAGTTTGTTAGATAATGTATACAGGTCAAATGTTAACGTACTTGCAGAATATTTCTATTGATTTGAACAAGTGATCTCTCACAGGTGCAATGCATACTGAGCTGAACAAAAAAAATCAGACCATTTATGAGGCAAGATGAGATACAATAAGTAATATGAACATTAGTCTCTAACTTGCTTTCATTGAGAGTGGACTTCGGCCTAGATTATAAAGAGATTAGCAGTGACCCCTTGATAGATTTTGAGTTTTCACTGAGCCTTACATTAAGTATTTTCATTTCATACTCACATATTTACTGAGCAGTTTGTCTCTGTAGAGTGGATGTGGGGTATAATTGGCTAAGTCAGAGCTGACCTCACTTCCATAAGTGCCAGTGACAGTCACCAGTAGTTTAATGACGCCAGCCCCATCCTCCAGCGCTTGAACAATTTCATGGGTCTTGTCCTTCTCCAGCTGACCAACTTCTACCAATGCTCTGTTGGGGAAAACAACAAAAATTTATTTTTTCAAAATATATAAGTGTATATAATTTCCAATAACTTAAATTTATGCTTCATTTCAAACACCACTGTGATCTGCTGTACTGGTTTAAATTCAGCAAGAGTTAAAGGAAGTTCAAAGAAATCAGCCAGTGTGCATCACTGGTACAGACTTGATCCCTGCCAAGGAAATCAGAAGGAAAAGAGCCCTACAGTTGCCGAAGTCAATGAGAAACTCTAGAAGTTGGATGTGTATCTTTTGATTTTGACAAATTTTATGGACCTAACCAAACCAACAGCTTAAAAAAAGTCAGAGAAATTTAACGCAGGTGAAGGGGAAATAGAGAGGAAAAAATACACTCACTTCATGGGACTCTTCATTACATGATTTATCAAGGACTGACCTCCCCATAAAATCATCTTTGCCCCTTGTGTCATGGTCGTACACTGTGATTTCCAGCTGTGACCCTTGCTCGTCATACAGCCTGAGGTCAAACTGTTCCAGCCAGCGTGGGTTCAGTGTCTTTGATTTGAACTGGTGTAAGGTAATAGATATCAAAGGAGCATGAAAGAAAGAAACACCCCCCCCCCTTCTCAAAAAAAAAGAAGCAAAAAAACAACACCAAAATGGGAAAAAAATTAGACATACACTTGTGAGTGTTTCAGTTTAAAAACAGTAACAACAATATTAATAACAAAAAGATTTATAATACTCATCATTATGATTTTCATGACGATGATGATAAATCCTACAAAAATACAAGCACTCAAAATAGCAATGGTATTTAGAGAATGAACATTTTTGAAATTGCACTGATTTACAACTTCTTTTTTTCCTTTCCTAAAATTTAAATACTAATGACAACAGAAAAGTTGGTCATCAAATGATCAGGCATATGCATCTTTTGTAAATTTAAAAGAAAAACATATCTTTATCTTTCACATATTCTGAATATAGACAAAGTTTCAAAAAACATGTCATTATCCTAATATTTTGCTCATGATATTACCACCTGAAGTATATGGCAAAACGGGTTAAGAATTTCGGCAGCGTTTTTGAAATCAGTAAGAAAACAAATAGGAATGAAGAGATCTTAATCAAATTATAAAACTTATATACTGCTCCATGATAACAAAGATTGGGCGGGAGCTGTGTCTCACCTTGCTGCGATACTTCTCAGTGCCCAGACGGAACTTCACATAAGGGTCACTCAGGCCATTGTCGTCCATGGGGACCAAGTTGGTGCCCTCCACTAGCACCACGGTGACCACTCCGCTCCACAGCTGCATCTTGGTCTTCTTGGGCACCGCAGGGTCTGTGACGCGGGCAGACTTCCGGAAGAACTGGTGGAGCGAAATGATGACATTTATGATTCCAGTGAAATTTTGGAGTGAAATGCGAAGGAAGCAAAATCATTATGAAAAAGAACTACCATCTTTTCCGGTACTCTTGCGTATATCCTTAAAAAGTCTTTACAAAAGATTCATTAACCTACTGAAGACATCGAGTTAATCAGCACTGTTCTTGTGCCTGTTTTAAAATTTAAAAGAAAATTTATTTGAGGTAGAAAAATTTAACTAGGCTGGGGTGTAACTTTGGGGATGTAAAAAGCAGTACATTAATTTATATTCATGACAAATTGGTATGAAAAAATATTGCAGTTGAGTCTAATCTTGAGACACTATCCCAATTATCCTAGATGGATATTTTAAAATGAATGATCGGATTAGGATGTAATTAAGGGTCTATAAGAAGAGATACTTAGGTATTTAGCATGACTGTGTGACGTGAGCCAGAGGCTCAACAAACCGTTCGGAACATTGTGATATGTTAACTTATTTATTATTTATATCTGATTCTTTCGTATCGACGCATTAGTTTTGTTAACTCTTCAAAAGCCACACTTTGGTAATAAATAACTTTCACCCAAATGTCAATTTGAGCATTTACACAACGCTGATCGATAGCAAATTAAACAGTTCAACCTAAGGGCTATATAGAACATATAATATGTATAAATAAACAGCATAATAGGAGCCTACGTAATATATAGAACAAAATTGGCTAGCTGTGGTAGAGAAAAATAGCAGAATAATTAGACTGAAGAAGCATACAATTTTTTTTTCTGTAGTAGAGATTACTTTAAGGCAAAGAGCTATGTAATTATACAGAAAGACAAAGCTACTAAAGAATTGCTAACAATCATATCTGAGTAAAATATAAAAATGTTGACTACACGAGTAAATTCTAGCCAAAGTAATACACCAATCAGAGAAAAGGATATTCTACAATCAGCAAGAAAAATAAAGCATATCTCACAGCAAAAGCAAAGAAACAAATAATTTACAATGTTATCCAAACGCTGTGGCACTGCATATAATTTTCCACAAACGTAAGACTTTTCAGAATTAGTTTACAACAAACCTTTAGATAACACACACTCGAGCATGAGTAAAGCCAAAGAGAAGCAGACTTACTTTGATCCAAGCAATACACGACAAAAAAAAAAAACGTATCAAAATGCAGTAAAAAAAACTTTAAGCCCTGCATTTGCAATGAGAAAGGGAACACCGATTTCGGTCAATGAGTTGCAATAACATTATTTTCTACCACAAGAGTCAATGCTCCTCGAATGCACAACACTTTCTATCATGTTTGCGATGGGATTTTAAGTTATTTAACGATATCATATAAACACAGCTTTGCGAATTCCACAAAAGACAGCTCTTCAATATGACTATTTTAAGCGCGATCCCGTAGACCGAAACCAAAATCCAGCAAGTAAAAAGAGACACGCCTCAATTGATTTATACTGTCTTGATAATTTCGTTCTATCAAATTAACGCAGAAAGATATCGGATTATCACACGAAGCCCCAGCCCAAGAGGGCTTAAAATGTCCACATAGTCATAATCCATAATGCTTCAGAAATAAAACTTAGGGAGGATGCTAATTTTCTAAAAATCTCAATCTATTTATAGATCCTTTCAAACACTTGTTATCGGGTACGCACAAGTATCATTATTTCCCTTTAAGCAGCGCATCTTTGGGCACTTTTTGTGGAAATTTATAGCCTCACATTAGTCATAATGAGCGTTTAAAAGGGTGTTCAAAAAGGTTGAGAGAGTACAAATTAGCTGTTTTCCAGTTATATCTTGTCTGAAAAGAAAAAAGCTGTCTGAGCTGGTAGTTCCCGCATAACTGTATGTAAAAGGTTGAAAGAAATTCCGTGATTCGTGTTTGCTTGCGCCAATAAACTCTACATCTAACGTAAATGCACGGCGGAAAGAAAAAACCTCTCTCCCCCCACACACACTTCATATTTTCATTTCTCACTATAAACTCGACATAAATGATACATTACGTTACGTTGGCTACTGTTTCAAAACATCTATAAAAATCTTGTCGTTATTTAGACCAGTTAACGTCTAAAAACAAATGGTAAGGCTGTCAGAGGTGTGATTCGCTGACACAGTAATGGGCGTACCAGACACAATTATCAATATTTAATAGGTATAAAATTCACGCCTGTCTCTTAGCCTTCTAGGATTACACGGTATGTTTCAGTATCTTTTCGAAATCAATAAATAGTTAGATCTAGACCTGGACAAAAAAAAAGGAAAAAAAAAAAGAACGATGGTGGAGAACAAGCAGAGAGAAGAAGAAAAAGAAAGAGTGCGCGTTCAAGGCCGTAGGTCATTAATTAAAAGGAGCATAGTATTCTGCAAGCGTTTTAAGTAACTGCAAAGAGTATTTTTTTTAAACCATCCCATTAGTCGTTATCAGTTTTAATTTAAAAAACGTATCGAGTTCTAAGGATTACATCATATACATCACTTATTCAAAATGTGACATTTTAAGACTACGAAGCAGGATATCATTTTAAAGCTAATTGAGGTTAAAATGCAATGCAGCTAAGTGGAACATAAAACCTGAAATTAAAAAAAAAATGAGATTTACGTTAAGCTTGCATGAGTGCTGAAATGTTGGGAGTCTAATTCATAATATACGATATCAATAAAATATAACTAGAGGAGATCATTATCTTCAACATGATTGTGGGTAACAAAAAACATAATCATGTCAGTCAGATATCAAGCAATGCACGAAGAGGTCGCAAAGAAAGGCAAAGAAATAAAATATTCTCGAAAGAGATCTGAACGGGACAAACAAAGAGACAAAATATTTTGATAAAGAAAGACTTGCAGATTAAAAAAAAAAAAAAAAGAAAGAAAGAAAGAAAAGGCAAAAAAGTAGAAAACGGTAAACCAGAGAATTTTTGAAAGAACGATTAGAAAGCATGCAGAAAACTGTGGAGAGAATATAAGTGACATAAATTTTCTATAAGAAAAAAAAATATTAAGTTATAGAATAAAAAAAAGATGAAACACCAGGAAAACAAAATAAATCGTTGCAACTTATGAAACCCACATTCAGATAAAGGACAAAACATCTATATCTCCGATACCTCTCTCTAAGGGAGAATCATCACATAAATCAGAAATCCTTAAAGTACTTTAAGTCACACCATCTGAGCCTTGATAATGATGACGAACGTCCGTGCCCAACCATAAACCAAAACATCACTGTTACTTCTGAAGTAATCATACAATTTTGCGCTTTCCCTACTAAAAAACAGTACTTCAAAAAGATATGACTTTAAGACGTCGACCTTCAAGGCTTATTTCATGATATATACTTGGAGTAAGAGAGAGAAAGAGAGAGAAATAGAGAGAGAGAGAAAGAGAGAGAAATAGAGAGAGAGAGAGAGAGAGAGAGAGAGAGAGAGAGAGAGAGAGAGAGAGAGAGAGAGAGAGAGAGAGAGAGAGAGAGAGAGAGAGAGAGAGAGAGATGGAGCGGGGAAAAAGGATTAACGTAATATGCTGGCAGGTGGCTTTACGATAACAACCACTTAATCTGCGACTTGTTTACCACTATTTAATAGCTTTTAATACCCAGGTTATTAAGTCTTCTGCGAGTCATTTTTTTCTCTCATTATCTGTTATTGAGAAAATGGTAAAATAAGGTCTAAATAATAGTGATTGCCGTTGTAATTAAATGCACAATCATGTGCAGCCAGAGAGAAGCTTTGAGTTAGGGCTTAAGTAAATGCTTTTTACCCGAGTCCGTATTTCAGTCTACAAGATAAATAAAAAAACAAAAAAACGAGGTCCTATAACAATGGGGTACTGTGAACATTGCAAAGCGACATGCTAGTCAAATCTTAGAAAATACAAGCCATGCACTTATCAAATATTGTAACCTATTAGTGGCCAAAATGGAAAAAAAAAATTGATTTGGCGCTTCCGTGGAAAGTAAGAAATATTAAGAAAGTGGAGTGCCCCATGCGTATAACTGCTGACACATCTCGGTTTGGTATCTTTGTCCTAAGCCATATATATTATACGTCCGCCTTTACCTCAGGTCAGTTTCATAATCATATGCCAAGGGAAAAAAAAGTTTGGGTCTCACTCAAAGCGCCTATTGGTCTCAACGAGAGCTTGGCGTGTAATCAATGAAGATCTCCGTTCTGCTCTGGTTAAGGTTAGTGCATGCCACAGGTTAATTTTGTGTTGTTTGCAGCTGTTCAGTTAGAGCAGCCGCTGAAAAGTGAGGAAAAAGGTCACTCACATTTCCTTATAGCCCAAACAGGGGAATTATACTTCCATTAAGCCTTAAACCTGAAACCTGCACCAGTTCAAGGTTCTTACACAAGGCTGTCGGCATCATTATTTCAAACACTATATTAACTATGCATTAACTCAATACTGAAAATAGTTAATTATTTCTTAAAAAAAAAAAACAACTAATACTGACTGGTGACTGCAGTCCCGTGGTTTTGATATAATTTTTTTCAGGCTATATCCTGCTTCCCCATACTAAAAAAAAAACCAAACCAACTCAATAGTGTACATATCAGGTACCTTTGATGTTGAGCTACATACCATTGCGAAAAAGTGATTAACCTGGGAAGGCCTCTTTACAATAAGAGAGAGAGAGAATCAGGTAGCCTAACAGCATAAGAAAGAAAGACTTTAATATTTAACACTCCTGTGGATTTGTGCACGGCTAAAGTTAAGAAACTATCAATATAGCCAATCATGTCAAGAATTAACAAGCTATCGATATAGACAATCTACCTCGAGCACAGTTGAGAAACTTCCCGTTGCTAAACAATAAACTGCAAGGAGGAAATAGAATGGAGTACAATGAGGTCTCTTTTTTCCTATTGATGTTGCTAGATCTAACACTACTCCTACGTTTATTCTTTGGTGAGATACCAGTCCTATCAAAGGACCTAATATCATTATCGATGCTGAGAACTTCTGAGGAAGTACTCTGACTGGTACCGAACAGGATAAGAGCAAAGAGAGAGAGAGAGAGAGAGAGAGAGAGAGAGAGAGAGAGAGAGAGAGAGAGAGAGAGATAGAGAGATAGATAGACAGATAGAGAGAGAGAGAGAGAGAGAGAGAGAGAGAGAGAGAGAGAGAGAGAGAGAGAGAGAGAGAGAGAGAGAGAGAGAGAGAGAGAGAGAGAGAGAGAGAGAGAGAAGGAGATAGACAGACCGACCGACCGACAGACAGGCAGACAGACAGACACAGAAAGAGAGAGTGGAGCAGATAGAGTGAAAAAAAATATGGAGGGTGGAGAGATATGAGGGAGGGAAGGGGGAGGTGGAAGATAAGCTATAATGAATATTACTTAGAGTAGAAACAGAGATTGTTAAAGAGATTGGCAGTCTCGAAAAGAGGAATATTTAAATCTTTAGTTTTGTTACTTTGCTGACATGCTAGTGTGCGATTAAGCATTATTATAATTATGCTTGTCTCTTAGTCTCTTAGATACCTACTGATAAAAGAGACTTTAAATTTTAAGAACACAACAAGCGCATCTTCGAATTTAGCGATAATATTTTTTTTAAATATTACAATCCTCAACGCACATAATCATAGACTCACAGCAATGTACATGGTATATTTTAAGCCTAGGCGCCTGAAAATAGCAAAATATTATATTAAAACTGATGTCGAGTTATCCAATAACTCCTCGAAATGACACGGTGAAAATATCAGAGAGCGACAAAGTAAAAATTAACAAGCACGTTTATCTAGACACAAATTTATGACAAAAACACTCAGAAACACACAGTGTAAAACTAAGAAAGAGTGACATTGATCTTTGAAGAAGGCAGTGCAAACAAGAACACTCCATACTGCATACAGAACATACATTTCTAGAAAAGAGTGGAAAACAAAGTCTCAAGCTATGAAGAATAAGAGTGCTATTAGAATGCTATTTAAAAAAAGCCAATGATCTACACTAATGTGTAAAAGTATATAAAATCTAAAAAAGAATTAAAAGTAAACTCATCATAAATAGTATTTCACTGAGCCGTTGATTTTGTCTCATCAAGTGGCTTTAATTACAGGGATGTCAATTTTGTAATGACGGTGCTAAAAGCATAACGCAATTTTAGTGTTTCGTTGTTGTTGTTTTTTTTGTTGTTTTTTTTTAAAACTATTATTTTTTTTTACATCAAGCATTAAATCTTACAATAACATACATTTGCAAGCATAAGCATATAAAACATTTACCGCGTTAAAGCCAGAGCTCGTATCTTCTTCCATTTTGTTATCCTTTGGCTATACACGAAAAAAAGATCACAACTTGCTTCTATCAAGCGAAACGGTTACCTTAGGTTTTGATAGCAATGCGAGAAATATATATATATATATAGTTCTCCTCAGAAAGTCAAGTTAGTCGATTGCACACCTGCAAAGCCTCACTACATAAGAGAACAGAGAGGAAAGAAATGGAAAAAAGACAGAAAAGCGTGTACACGACTCAGCTAAACACAAAAGGACCAAACCGATGGTGTTGCTGTCTTCACACTCACCGAACTTTTACGGAAACGGGACTGAAACATAAATGCAATAAATGATTCCATCTTTATGTGGATCAATGAGGCTGATGAGTTTCACAACAATGCCGAACGAGGACACAATAACACAAAGAGTGTATGATGGAGAGGGGGACAGATCAATAAGTTCTTTCTCATACTTATCATAATCAAAGAATAAAGCCAAGATGATTCAGTTATTGTACATAAGTAAAAGTGTTTAGCGAAGTTTAGCGAACTATATCTCTCCTGTGAAAGACATAATTTTTAAGTCGTTTTGAGAGGCATTAAGCTAATACCAGTTTATAACTTCAAATCTACTTGATCGGAAAGAAAAAATAACTGAGCGATTCTTAAGAGGGCAATTTAATTGTGCTCTCATGAGATTTACTCAAGCATGTGGTAATAATAATAATAATAATAATAATAATAATAATAATAATAATAATAATAATAATAATAATAATAATAATAATAGTTTAACTGCCACGGGGTCTAAAAGTGAGACTCCTTCTTTACTCTAGAAAAACAAAGTTGAAGTAGTTTCATAAGCTCGGTGGCATCATAAAAACAACAACTCTCTATTTAAATGGACTTTGGGAGCAACGAATGTACTTAAATATTTACACTGTTGTAAAGCAAATGAAATTAATAAAAAAGATTTTAAAAAAAAAATAAAAAAAAAACAAAACAAAAATAAATGCATTCCTACATAGGCCACAAAAAGAAGTTTCAGTAAATAAAGACATAAACTTCGTTACGTCATGAGATCATACCTGAAATAAAATGAAATTCTATATAATAAATTATAAAACATTTAAACAAGCCGAACATCAAAATAAGAAACACATTTGAGAAAATAACACACAAACAAAGGGCATAGACACAACACATGAATTTAGCGCAATAAAGAAAATTATATCTTGTTCCGGAGTTTGATTTTATGCCACTTAAAGGGAAAAAAATTGTGAATTCAAGAAATATGAGCTTTTTTCCCAAAAGATCTAAAATAACGATAATTTTAATCTGCATTTGACTTGCAATATTCATTTCAAGCGCCGGAGTTGATATGCATTTGAATGCAGCTGATTTTAGCTTGAGTTTTTTTTTTCCGTTTTGTTCTTTATTTCTTTGGTGTTCAAACCATGATTCTAGACGGAAATCATGAATACACAACACTGTCGCAAAGTGCTCATTATCACGAAGCGTAGGATAAGAACATGATAAACTGAAAATGGACAGCTTATGATTTGGTCCCTTTATTTAACGCATCGAGGAAGTTACAAAGTATCATAAACAGAAAGATCGGGGCAAATAATAGGCCAAATGAAGATTTGCCGCTCTCTTATCTTCAACATTGAGTGTCATAATTCCCAAGCTTTATAGACAAAGATTTGGTGAAGCCAAGAATAAGTCGACAAAAGACCTAGCACCAGAGGAGAATGTAGAAAATGATGAGATTATCCGGCTAAGATAAGATAAATCAATGGCCATGTCTGCTACAAGTATAATTGGCAAAATACTTTGCTAAAAATAGCTGAACGAGGCAGCTTGGAGGGAAGAGTTATTTCTACAGTAAATGAGGATAAAAAGGGTATCATGTTACTACTAAATCAGTTATGTTTTTTACTATATAATTATTGACAGAATACTCTCGATTTATGTGTACTGTGCTTTTTAGACGAAATACTTAAGCTCTTACAAGGAAGTTCTGCAAAATGCCGGTCTCTTTTGTCGACGTAGAAACACGTCATAGCTCACTAAGTAATTTTCAACCCTCTCTTGTTTTTCCAGATGCTCAAGTAACAAATTGTTTAACGCCTTCTTCAGTCTCTCTCAAAGTCTTACTCTGGAAGAAATGTTGCCTAAATTATACGGATGAAAATATGTAATCAAACAAGCTGCTCGCTAGAGTGCGCGCACATGACTTGCATACTGATAATAGTGGCCCCCTTCTTTGCCTCAAAAACTAATCTGTGACAGTGCGAGCCGTAATCTCATTTCCCCAATTACGGCGCCCAGATAGCGCTCAGCTGTCCAGTTATATTTAGCCCCAAATGACCCCGAAGACAAGGTTGCAATCCAAAACAGATTTTCTGCTCGACGGTTGGTCGGCGCCTAGCACGTCTGGTTGACACCATAAGGTCGACAGCTACACCTGAGCTCTGAGGCAACGAGGGAGCTTGGAAGTCAAATTTAGACCTGCGCATCGGGTAAGGTTAAGCCTACTGTCAGTATAAAAACCTTGCACCTAATCTTGTCCTTCGAGAACCGAACAAGGAGAGGTAGAGTGAGAAAGACAAGAAGAAAAAAAAAAAAAGAAAGAGAGATTTGACAAAGCGACAGTAAAAAGACATGAATGTGTGTAGATCATTCAAAACACAATACAACCATGCATACTTGTGTAATAACATATATATATTTTTTAATGAAGAAGAATGCAATTTTACTGAAAGATGTGCTATATTCACGTAAATAAAAGCCATAAGCTGTGTCTTGCAATCAAATCCATTCAAAAGACTTTCTCAGCGTTACTGGTTTTAGAATTATTTATCTTTTCCCCACTTTCGGCGTTCTATGTAATCTTTTTCAATTAATCTCACTTCGCTTTCATAAGCGAGAAAGATTTCGGTTACTCAAGATGCTAATTTTTAAGCTTCAGCGTTTAGCCTACATTTTGATGAGATGAAGAAATTCTAAAGAAGCACATTACTCTTAACTTTTTGCTCATCACAATATTTTTAACGAAAGAGGGAAGAAGTTAAAAAAAAACCAACAACAAATAATTCATGGGCATCTCCTGAGGAATTTAGAAACTTAAAAAAAAATGTTTAGCCGTCAGGTTTTTCACCCTTACAAGACTGAGAGAGATTGAGAATATTATATTTGAATTTTGTAGAAGATGCTCATTCTATTAAGAGCATGCCGAATCGTGCTATTTTTTTTTTTTTTTTTTTTTTTGTTTAAGCAGACATCCTAGACAAAGTTTGTTTTAAGCAAACTACAACTGAAATGTAAGAAAAAGAATTCAAACAATGAAAATTATGCATATATAACACTCTCGTAGAAGTTAACATTTTCACTGCTAAAGAATTGCTTTTTGTAAAATGACATAATAAATAGTGCATTATATTAGAATATAAATTTTGAATGCTGCAATGAAATCACGAATTAATTTTTTTTTAAAATGTAAAAGAGTGTAAATTCTAATCTATACATATCTAGAATTAAAGCAGCCATGGCATACTGAAATTGTGAGACCAAAAAAAAAAAAAAAAAAAAAAAAAAGGATTGATTTTACTGACATGCAAACAAGGGAAATTACTACAACTGAAAATTAAACGTGTATGTAGGTTAAGCCTAAAGCAGGAAGCCGCTCATTTTTCTTCCTGTGATCAACACGCAGCTTGCTAAAAACGAGTGCACTATCACAATTTACGGTCCATGTGAATTACCGTCATTTTGGTTAATGTAAATAGTTTTCGACTGGTGGGAATACCTTACATTGTAGAACACTTGAAAGCTGCGACATTGAATTATTCGCGGACACCATCGATTTGTACTGTACAATATTCAATTTGGGCCGGATTTATTTTACTGAACATTTCTAAATTGCAGTTAAGGGTACATAAAGCGTAATTACAGACAACAACTTTGTTCGATCACAGTGAATCTCACCTGATCTTTGTCTTCATCAGACTTTGGTGCTAGCGTGCAGCTCACGAGCAGAAACCCCATATAGTCTGTCTTTCCTCTGTCCGTCAGCAAGAGTTTGCATTCTGTTTCTCTATGGATTAAAGATGAGAAAATCTTATTTCACCATTAAGATTTTATCTTTTATAATTAATGGTTTGTTTGTAACAAGGAAATTTCCGAGGTATTTGAATCACGTGGCGCAAGTTATTTCTTTTTGCAGCAATAGATTAAAATGCTTTTGACAGGAAAAGTGTAGCAAAACAGTTAAAAAGGAACAGCACAGTAGAAGCAAAGTAGAAACAAAAAACGTAAACAGTACCATCAAACCTGCTTTTACGGCTACAGCTTTTATTACGACTATCACCACTACGGACTGAATCTCCTTTATCACTGCTGCTATCACTATCACAGCGTACTGCTGCTGCTGCTGCTGCTGCTAAATCTATTACTGTTTCTACCTTTATTAGGCCTGCATTTACTACAAGCGAACATTCTTCTTCCATTGCTGTTGGTTGTTATAGCTGTTTCACCTATAATATTACTGCTTCCACTAATTGCCTGATTGTTTAATTTACTGATCCGTTTTTTTATTGTTTGTTTGCTTTTTTTTTTGTTTTTGTTTTTTTGTTTTACTTTTACTGCGTCTACAAAATGTGATACCCTCGAAGTTATAGTTGCTATCCATGTGAAAGATGATGCTTTAAGTTGGAACCGTTACCGATGCTGAAGAGACTAATGACGCATCAAGAATAATGTATAATTGTCTTATCATCAATATAAGATGATCAATAGAGGCGATTGGAGTTTCATCCTTTTGTAACCTCTTAGAGAAGCTGGAAGTCTGAAATGTAGAGAGCATCCGCTCGTGAAATCAAGCCGAAGACCCGCGGAAATTACACTTCATGTAAAAGGAAGGCTCGCTTTTTTTTTTTTACCCTTTTTCCGTCCTTGAGACCTTTTAGACACTCTTCTTCAACCTTACCTGTCACTACAGATAGCCATTCTTCCAAGTTATTAAATTTATATGGCTGCTACCTCTGACAGCTGATGATGAAGGCTTAAACAGAGACTTTCTACTCTGCCTTTTGAAATTAAAGAGCACTTTTTCCATTATTTATGATATTTATTTTCATTTGAGAACAGCAGTGCTGATAAAAATTCCGTTGATCCAGCTGTTGTGGAGCAGGATTTTTCAATGTGAAACCCACGTAAATTTTTTTTATGTCAGAGACTTAAAATGGAGGCAATTTAACTTTGAAGGTAAGAGCCTCCCTCAACAAATTTTTTTTACAGTTAACACTTCTGCGAGTTATCCAATATTCTTAAAAGGAAACCATTAAAAGTAAAATATGAAATCAAAACTGTTACGTTCCAAAATAATCTAGGAACACTTTATTTCTCCATGGACTACATCGACCACTAAGATCTATACGTGTGGAAATAAGTTTTGTTTTCTTTACGCTTTATTATTTATGATGTATTTCGAAAAAAAATAGTTTTTTCTTCAGCCACTTTCAAAGAACTATAAAGAAAATCTGTGCAACGCCATTATTCGAATGAATACCGCACGCCTTCTTAAGATTAGTTTGCATTAAAGTTCTTACAAGTCTCCCAAAAACAACTCTTGGTTCATTAGCATAGAAATAGGTAGCACCGTAAGATCACAAGAACCTAAAGAAGTTTAACCTATCACTTACTTGTTCGCCTCTAAGCTAGTCAGATCGATGTCTGCACTGCCCATAGGGTCATCGTTCCAAGCTCGATCATAATCGAATACCTGGGATGAGAAAATGAAAAAGCTTTGAGAAAAATACATCAACGCACGATGGCAGATGGATGGGGTGGTGAATGACCGAACGCGGTAGAACTAAATCCTTTGAAGGGGTGATTATCATAAGGATCACAGAGGGTGAGTGTCATAAGGATCACATAGGGTGAGTGTCATAAGGATCACATAGGGTGAGTGTCATAAGGATCATATAGCGTGAGTGTCATAAGGATCATAAAGCGTGAGTGTCATAAGGATCATATAGCGTGAGTGTCATAAGGATCATGTAATTCAAATGCTTATATTCTTTGGACATTTCAGGCTGCGCGTATGCTTATTTGATTTTGCTTTTTTTTTTTTTAAAAAAAATACTTAGACCGAAATCTGAATCTCGTGACTTTTTTTACATTTCGGCTCCATGAGGAGCGCGCAACATATATAGTAAAAGTGAGGCTTCATGATTAAAAAAAAAAAACGTGCTTGGTTTTGTTAGAGATCAAACCTACAACTTTTACATTCAAATAAAGAAACTTCTTGTGCCCAACCACAAAGCTACAACTGGCCATTACTGAGTGCAGTTCTATGGCTGCTCACCCACAGTTCAATCATAGGCGTATTTTTCATGACAAAACTCATCATACTGAAGTTCCCAATCAAATGATACTCCATATTTCCTCTATAAGGGAAAACAGAATTACCCATAATAAATAAAAGATTATATACATCATCTAACTCGATAGAGATAAACTATCAATTTTCGGCTAGGTCAAGGCCTTCTAATTATTGTAACCATGTCAAAATTTAACAATTAACAGCTCTTCTTTGTGTGCTTCAAGAGAAAGCCCTGAAACTATAGAACATAATCTCTATAACAATCGCTTTGGCGTGTTCTTGTAAAAGACTGACAGCTTAGGGAAACCATGTGGCTCTCGAAGACGACACCTCAGGAGAAGGTTAATGAAGAAGAAGCTCTCCTGTGTACAGCTACTTTCATCCAAAGAAGCCAAACTTAAGTGAAAGAGAGAGATAGTTGTATCTACAAAATGATAACTTTATGATGGTAGTTTTATGTTTATAGTAGCGGCTTTGGACATTTGAGAATGAACACTGGTGAAAAGAAGTGAAGCCTGTGGGAATGGTTTGCGACTAAGGACGTGTTACAAGCTGCAGTTATAAGTAGCTTTTAGAAGATTAAAGAAGATGTTTTCCTTCAATTTAATTCGTAAAATGTTCCGTCGAGACATTTTAGCCATTTCTCTTGACTTAAATTCCTAATTGTACATAAAAGTTAATTTACATTATGCTTAGAGCATTTTTAAATCAAACGTTATTCAGAATGATTAAGTTGGATGAGCATAGCACATGCATTATTGTCTTTAAAACAAGACCAAACTTTCAAGACCAATCACATGCTGAATGTCGAAGAAAGCTATGGAAATTGAATAATTATTAAATAATAATTACGAATAATCTGAAATACACAGGCTTGTCTAAAAATCAAACGGAGTATTTGCTCAATATAAGCCATTTCAACTGCGGAAATATCAGGACACAAAATTCTATCTAAAATGAACTGCACCGTAAACAATGTAGAAGCAAAATAAACCAAGAAATAACAGACATTTTTTTTATAAACTACTTAAGGTTACCGAACAACATATTCTTCAAATTTAAAATATGTGGACGTCACATTAGAGCTATTTGCAGCAAATAATAAAATACAGTTGCAGGAATACATTTTCTGGACGCGGTCCACTATTATACCTTGACACTGAGTGGTTTTGAGATGTCGTCCAGAGGCACAGTAAACTGCTCGTCCCATCGCGGGTTGAGGTTCTTGTAGATGGTTCGGCTCTTGTACACTTGCTTGTTCCCGACCTTAAACTTTACATAGGGGTCGCTGGTCCCTGAAGAAGAGAAAAAAAAAATAACAAATGCCATTAAAGGGGCTCCAGTATGTGTGACCCTTTAACATTAATGTAACATTGCAGATACTTTTAAGAGTTAACTTGATGAGGCCACGTACATGGCAAAGTAAACAAGAATTTGATTTGAACCGGCCTTTTAATATAATATTATAAACAAATCGAACGCTTTTTAAACGAAGTGACCAAACACTGTCTTAGATTGGAACAAAGCAAATGTTGTGTCCGGACCTGTTGCAGTACGTGTAACAAATCTATCCTTCTTAGAGTACCACAAAATCAATGACCGGCAGAAAACTTTTTTACATTTTAATCCCGAAAAAAAGTATCTTTAATATTGTGGTAAAACGTTGTGCGAAACCAGATTTGCAAGAATAGGACGAGCGGTGAGAGTTTAAAAAATAAGTGACATGTACAACAAAACATACATAGATGAAGGCAGAACAAGACCAACTTAAAAAAATCCCTTAAATCAAAGCAAGAAGTGAAACCACAGATTCAAAACATCGTATGCATCGAGAGATCATTAAAATCTTCTTTGATGTGTCAGTGAAATCATTGAACCGCATCAGTTTTCGATATCTCGAGGAAATTCATCTAATTTATCTTTTTTTTCTTCGTTGAACCAAAATCGAAAATATAAAAAAAAAAAAAAATAAGAAATCACTTCTGCGCCTAATGAGCGCCATCCGATTCAGATCTTTGTAGTTGTGGCTTCGTTTCGCGGGACAAGTTTTCTTTTAAGTGCTGCAAAATCAATAACACGGGCATGGCTGAGTGTCCTGGCAGCAGCAGCAGCAGCAGCAACAGCAACTTGAGACAAAGTGAGAATTATTCTTTGCCAGGCTGCCGCCACAAATCTACGCTAAGCGAAGGAACATGAGGTTTGGTTGATGATATACAAATCAACACTTTATTCGATGTCAGCTTAGCAAATAATAAATTGAGCTAAGTTTGATGAGTTTTTTATGTCTTTCATAAAATGCATGCCATAGTAGGAATTATTTCAAAGCCAGACATTGTAAGGCAATATTAACCGTAGGTTTTATTTTTTCCTATTCGATTATTAACGCAAGATAGTGCAACAGGGAAGAAATTATTACCATCTCTAAATCTGCGCTATTCACTCTAAGAGAAGAAGTAAAAAAGGTATAGAAAAATGTGTATTGATAAAGTTTTTTTTTTTTTTCGTTAGACTTATCAACCGTCGAGACGAAAATGAAGAAAATAAAAACAAAACAATACACATCTGGACATAATAGATAGATCGGAACAAATCATAGTAGCCTCGCAAATAAAAGAAAGAAGACAGCAACAACCAAACATAGAAATAATTATGATCTAAGTTACAAACATAGCATTACAACCATAAGAATTTCAATAAGGATTAAAAAAAAAAACTTAAAATAAATAAATATGGAGACGTAATTGTTTTGGCATCTTTGGTGATCATGACGCTAATGATTTGATAAATTGAGAAGAAAAGAAGAATTGCGGTAATCTAATTTTTTAGAAAATGATAAAGGTAACCGCTAAAGTGGAAAATTATAAATGAAAAAAGTTCAAAAGTTTTAAGGATCTTTCTCTAAATAAAAGGAGAATATTTCCAATGACAGATGTTATTGACATGTTTTCGGTTGGTTGTACAACAGACTCAATCTTTGGTGAACATGATCAAATCTAAAAATCTTCCTTTCAAAAAGAAGGAACTGGGCGTAAAGTATAATTTGATTGGTTGACAACTACTTAAAAACACAATGCACACAACAATTATTATCGCTATTCTATCAAATTCGGTAACAGCGATTGTATTCTTTATAATCTGAAATTATTTTGATCAGACCTCATATTAAAAGATGTAAGGGAAAAAAAAAAAGAAATCATCACAGGAAAAGAACGTTATTTCGGGAGACTAAGCAAGATAGCAACCGAGAAGGAGAGAAAATGAAAAAAAAACAAAAACAGAAAAAGGCCTAAGCAGTCACTTTAAAAAGGATGAGCGACGTGGAACCTGTCTCCAAGACCTGGTCCAGACCCAAATCTCCACACCGTCGTTAAAAACCTACTACAAAGTTAAATGGTTACCGGCAGGGTCCTGTGAAAAGTTGCAATGGAAATAAGATTTGGCACAAACCCCTATTACACGCCTCATTTCAAGATGAATTGAACAAAAATGTTCCGTTCTTTTCCTCCTTTACATTCTTTTAGTCGGTATTTGCTTACACAATGAAACGAAAAGTCATGTTCCTTGTTGACTTAACAAAAAAAAAATTGTTAGTTACATTAGCGTATTTGCTTCTTATTTTTTCCGTATTAAGAGGAATTTTTGTTAATGGCTCCCGTAATCTCCAATTTCTATTCTGTATACATATAAAACCCATAAATATCGGCACTTAATCACTTCTTTTTTATTTATTTATATATTTTTATGATTTCTCATTTTTTTAGGGGGAGATGGGGAACTATGATAACAGTATAAAAATTGAGAAGCGTATGCTTTCAGATCTGAACATCCTTCATCATTTTCACAAGAGATAATATTGATGAGTCTTCTCGTTAAAAAAAAAAAAAAAAGAAAAGAAAAAACCAGAACATCTAGCAACAACGGAGGTCCCCCCCCCCAAAAAAAAAAAAAAAAAATAAAATAAAATAAAATGTGCTGGCAAGTGTTCTATTGTAGATCTATACATGTTACTCTCATATTCATAAAACTTTTTTTTTTACAGCTACCTCAGACCAATATTTCATGAGAAACAAACTACGGTTTTGGGCGGAAGCACAATGACTTTACTCAACACGCATATATTTATACGCACAGTACGTCTAGACATCTTGATTTTTATTCCTTTGCTTCTTGAATATAAATGAACACAAACACAAAAATCAGGATCAAAATAAATAATTTTAAACCACGCACATCGAAATAGATTCAGACTAATGACTCTTTTATCCTCCTTGCTCTGTGCATCTGCAAGTCCGAAATCTAATTTTGCTGTAAAAGCAATAATAATAGTAATGGAACATACTTGTACAAATCAATTTCTCAACCACCTTTTTTCGATATAAATTATACAATAAACAATTATATCATATATCCATCTATTTCTATGAACCGACAAAATCGATAAAAACCTATTCAATCAATCAGAATAATAGATCAAAGACACCACTTCGGGTGTCATCTTTCAAAAGGTTGCTCACGTCATAAATCATCGCAGTAGATTCTTCAATTCACTATTCCAGCCTCCAAGCTCTGATCGTGACAGAAACAATCCACTGGTCAAACATGTAAAACTGAACGTAGTGATATAGGGCACGAACCAAGAGTACAGAATGAGAAGTAATGTGTAAGTTACTGAAGTGATTTTTCTCCCGAAAGCCAACTCGCCTTTCAGTGGGTATCTTGGATTATTATAGGTGGCTAGGAAAACAATGGTGATAGACTATAATTTTAAGCTTGAGAGATAAGAGAAGCAGTTGGGTCAAATCAAACTGTGGGAACCCGCCTACAGAGAGTGCTTAGCTCGTTTAATTAAAGAGAACGTGTTATGTCGAGAGCTGCAAAGAAACAAAGCATCAATGTTAGGCTAAAGTAGAATGCATTTCGCGTGCGTTGTCTTAAACTATAAGAAGCCCCTGACATGTAGAAAACAATGAGAAACGAAACACCAATGTTTAGCTGAAAGCAAAGAAGGCACTGTGCTGCCCACTAAAAAGAATCTGCATGAGGGAAGCAGAAGGAAATGAGTAAGTGGCTTCAAAAGAGAAATGCATTTAGCTGTCTCCTTAAATGAATCTCTGTTTTGAAAAAAAAAATACAGAACGAGAGAGAGAGAGAGAGAGAGAGAGAGAGAGAGAGAGAGAGAGAGAGAGAGAGAGAGAGAGAGAGAGAGAGAGAGAGAGAGAGAGAGAGAGAGAGAGAGAGAGAACGCTCAACCTAGACTATAATTATGCTTGCTACCAATTCTTGTTAAAAACATATTATGCTGAATGAAGAGCTTCTTTAACTTTTTGAAGGTGAAATAAAGAGTGGATTTCACTAGAGATTGATACATTCTTTAGTTAGCTTTAAATTTCTGGGTAATCTTTTGCGGGAGACTCTCAGTCAAGAACGATGTATGGTTAGATTGAATCTGACCACGTGAAGATAATTATGCTACCAGCCAAGGATCACACAATCATGAGACCTAATTGTCAGTCAAAAGCTTTATAGACTATTATGGCGTCAGCTAGATTATTATTTAACGTTAATTTGACGTACAGGCATGGGATTTTAAAAGTGTGTATTAAAGACTCGAGGAAACAAAACAAGGACGAAACAAAGTAAATTCTCTAAACCTGGTTCGTTGTCGCCAGGTTTTTGTTTGACCTATCTACTACGCGTCTTCCAAGCCTAAAAGAGCTTTGTTTTTATATAAGTCAAACGAGGGAAATTAATGCTTTACGTCTGCTGTATAGCTACCGTTCATTGTATTCTTATCTGCCACAACTAAGATCAGGTAGTGCAAAGTTTCTGAAAGTTATACAAAAACAGCTATCCCTTGTTTTACAGTAATATGGTAATAGCAGGAGCATCAGCAGTAGTAGTAGCAGCTTGAGTAGCAGCAGCAGCAGCAACAGTAGTAGTGGTGGTGGTGGTGGTGGTGGTGGTAATCATTGAAACCATAGTACTTGTAAATTCAAAAAAAGTCTGAAGTGGCCAGCAACATTTTGATGCAACATTCAAATCCTGAGAAAAGAGAACACTTATGAGAATCTGCGATATTTTAAATCATAAGTTCGCTCTCTCTTGTCCTATCTGCTGATTCCACAATAATCTCACGATTTTTTTTCTTCTTACAAAAACAGATAAGCAATCTGAGGGATACCTCAGTAAAGTTTCATGACACATCAGAGTTTGTGGGATAAAAGAGATGATTGAAAGTCCAAAGGAAAATCAAGGAAACAGGTCGCTGAGAGAAAGAGACAAGAGAAGATGTCTGAGGAAGACAGAGAGAAAAAAAAGAAAGAGAGGGAAAGAGAGAGAGAGAGAGAGAGAGAGAGAGAGAGAGAGAGAGAGAGAGAGAGAGAGAGAGAGAGAGAGAGAGAGAGAGAGACAGACAGACAGACAGACAGAAAGAGAGAGAGAGAGAGAGAGAGAGAGAGAGAGAGAAAGGAGAGGAGAGATTGGGAAAGTGAGAGATGTGAGAGAGAGAGAGAGAGAGAGATAAAGAGAGGGGATGAAGATAGAGATACACTGACAGAAAGGAAACTAAAGAGAGAAAAAGAGATAGGTGAGGGAAAAAGAAAAAGAAGATAAAGGGAGATAAATAAAGATACGCTGAGGAAAAGAAACCTATTGAGAGAGAGAGAGAGAGAGAGAGAGAGAGAGAGAGAGAGAGAGAGAGAGAGAGAGAGAGAGAGAGAGAGAGAGAGAGAGAGAGAGAGAAAGAGAGAGAGATAAAGAGAGAATAGGGATTAATTGCAAAAGTAGCTTAATACTAACCGCAGCTGTCCCTTATGACAAGGTCCTTGCCCTCCCGCAGGTGGACAGTGAGCATGTAGAAGGCTGGGCCCAGGCCAGTGTGTAATCCAGGGGAGACAATTACGGGAGCGTCCAGACCTCCATCCTGGTGAGATAGAGGTGAAAAGCAATAGACATTAGGTTGTTTTAGTTTGTATCACGATGATGAATGTAGTAGAATTAAGTACTGCTAACAACAACAGCAGTGGCAACGACAGTGGTAATAATCGTAGTGGTAATAATGGTTGTAGTGTAGACGTAGTTGTTAACACTTCAGCTTTGAAATAGTAGAATAGTAGTAGTAGCATGGCAGGGCACTTAGTAATGATAATAGTGAAATTAGCGGTACAAGAAGAGGAAGAAGAATAGGAGGAGGAGGAGGAGGAGGAGAAGAAGGAGGAGGAGGAGGAGGAGGAGGAGGAGGAGGAGGAGGAGAAGAAGAAGAAGAAGAAGAAGAAGAAGAAGAAGAAGAAGAAGAAGAAGAAGAAGAAGAAGAAGAAGAAGAAGAAGAAGAAGAAGAAGAAGAAGAAGAAGAAGAAGAAGAAGAAGAAGAAGAAGAGGAGGAGGAGGAGGAGGAGGAGGAGGAGGAGGAGGAGGAGGAGGAGGAGGAGGAGAAGAAGAAGAAGAAGAAGAAGAAGAAGAAGAAGAAGAAGAAGAAGAAGAAGAAGAAGAAGAAGAAGAAGAAGAAGAAGAAGAAGAAGAAGAAGAAGAAGAAGAAGAAACCAGAAGAACATAATGAGAAAATAGGTTACAATGTTTTTTATAGAAAGACGCGGATGTCAAAACCAATCGATAAGGCGTAGGCTACTAAAGACTGCAGTTAACTGTCTGCTGGAACACACTGTTTCTCTTTAAACGACTCTCAAACGAGATTAGGTTCGTTTTTTTTACAATGTAGTTCCAACGAGTATGGAGATGCGGAAAATAATGACTTCGTCCTGCCTGTTATACGAGTGGTTAACATTATCGTTATCACAGAGCATGACTGGCCGTATTCTACTGTCAGTTTAATGAAATGATTTAAAAAATAAAATTAAATGAGACTTTGCATCCTTCAAAATAAGTGACTTCGTGCGGGAAAGAAATACGATTATATGGGATTCTAAACAATCTCAGAAGAATTTTTGGTCGAGAGTATATTAAGGTATATCTATTATCTCTGATATGCCACAATTATTTCATAAGTTTGTGAATATTAAGCACAATACATGATGCCCATTCACATCAATACCGTGACTCTATAGTATAAGCTTTTCAATACACAAGAGCAACTTTTAGGATTGAGGGGCGATAAACTATGTTTGTTTGATAGTAGTGACTACTATGCCTTTACTAACGAAAGTGACATAATGCCTTCTCTATGTCATTGCCATAACTGTACCAAAGTACATGGTTACCGTAAACTTTATCAAACAACTAAACTGATGTAAGTTTCTATAACCTCGGTTTTTTTTTTCATCGTTGACTATCAATTCAGCTCTTGTCTCATATTTTTGTTCATTGCACAAGGCTTTAGTGCTTTATAATAGGCTGATGATAAGCCAAAAAATATTATTTCGGCATTAATCTTGATTGACATGACGAAATAACCCGGATAAAAAAATTCCTAGAACAAGGCAGGATTCAGGAAGACAAATTAATTTGTTCTTTCACGATGTAATTTGTCTAGTTGCGAGAGCCCTTTCGGTCTATGGTCTCATCAGCTGAAATAGCCTAAACGCAGGCCATCAAATCTTGTAAATTCTCTTGAGTCTTATTAGGCGCCTTTTGAAACTCATCTTTTGTTTTTTATTTTTTTTGTTTTGTTTTGTTTTTTTGTTTTTACTTTGAATGTAATAGTTTCTGCTCTTACCGTGTCGTGTGTGAACTGTTAAACACTTTTTCACGCTAATGATTTATATATATATATATATATATATATATATATATATATATATATATATATATATATTATTCCAACGTATCTTCAAACTATATACATATATATTCATAGATATAGAAGATCTTACGACAGTTGAGCACTCTTATCAATTATTCCAACTTATCTTCAAACTATGATATATATATAATTCGCATTATTAGTATGATATAGGCCTAAGCGTTAGAGCATCTTTTTAGATTAATGGTTTGGCTTCTTCTTCTTCTTCTTCTTCTTCCTCCTTCCTCCTCCTCCTCCTCCTCCTGCTTCTCCTCCTCCTCCTTCTTCTTCTTCTTCTTCTTCTTCTTCTGTCATGTGCCTTCTTCTTCTTCTTCTTCTTCTTCTTCTTCTTCTTCTTCTTCTTCTTCTTCTTCTTCTTCTTCATCTTATTATTATTATTATTATTATTATTATTATTATTATTATTATTATTATTATTATTATTATTATTATTATTATTATTATTATTATTATTACAACGTTAGAGGTAAAAAAAAAAAAAAAGGGGGGGGGTGCATGAGAAAAAGCCTGCCGCTGTCCTTGACCTGATTTCAACACTGACTTTTTAAACAGAAGAAATAGGAGAGTCGCTCGGCATCTTTCCATAACAAAACCGAACATTGCACAGTTATGGTAATTACTTAGACATTCCAATAGAGGCAGTCTTTATTTACATCCACTTGTTACTTTATAACCTTTAAACTCCCTCCCCCTTCCCACAGTTTGGTTTGCTCTCTCAATTTCTTTATAATTGTGTCTTAAGTCACAGAACACATAAACATCTCTCTCTCTCTCTCTCTCTCTCTCTCTCTCTCTCTCTCTCTCTCTCTCTCTCTCTCTCTCTCTCTCTCTCTCTCTCTCTCTCTCTCTCTCTCTCTCTCTCTCTCTCTCTCCCTCTCTCTCTCCCTCAGTCTCCATCTATCTATCTTTCTATCTCAATCTCTCTCTTTCTCAAGCTCCTTGTATTTCCTCCAGAATCCTTTCCCATTATTTTCGGCTTTTTATTCTTTCCTTAGTTTCTAAACGCTAATCGCATCGGATTGTCTTAACTGTTATAAACGCTGATCGCATTCGATTGTCTTAACTGTTCTAAACGCTGACCGCATAACATTGTCTTAACTGTTCTAAACGCTGATCGCATAAGATTGTCTTAACTGTTCTAAACGCTGACCGCATAAGATTGTCTTAATTGTTCTGTCTTCTTTGTTCTCACATCTATCTGTCCGTCCTTCCGTTTGTCAGTCAGTCAATCTATCTCTGTCTGCCTGTTTGTCTGTCTGTCTCTTCTGCCCGTCTATGTATGTGTGTTTATGTGTGTCTCTCTCTTTCTATCAGACACACTTTCTCTCTCTATCAACCTATAATCCTCTCTCTTCAACTCCCTTTAACTAGAACTACATAACTCATGGTAGTAAAAAAAGCTTTATATTAAATTAATCCGAGTTAAACATTTCCAAGTGTCAGAATCCTCAGAGGCTGGAAATTTGATTAATGACAGCCCAAGCTGCACCGTCACGTAACTTGCCAATTCCTCGAATTGATTTTAGTGTTTTGAAAGAATTGGAAGAAAGACAATCGCCAAACTGTAAGCTTTTGCAGCTGCGATTGGCAGTGGCGATCAGGAAACAAAGGCACCCCCTAAAAAAAAAAAGAAAAGGAAAAAAAAAGCAGCAGCAACAACAACAATAGCAGTAAAAAAAAAAAATCAAGTCATCCTCATTTTTTCCAAAACACATCGAAATTCCTTCCCAAAAATAAATAAAATAAAATTTAAAAAAAAAAAACCCTATGTCTAATTTCAAGTTAAGCAGGTGCACGTTTGCGCTTTTATTAGTTTATACTATATCCCCACGTCTGCTACGAAAATTTAACCCAGGTCAAACCTTTTTTTTTTTTGAAAAAAAAAAAAAGAGGATAATAAAGGAAGAAAGAAAGACTGGAAACTAGGTTCTACATGAGAAAAAATGGAGTCCTCAGACGGATTTCCCATGCAGAAGGAAGCATATTGCGAAATTCACGTGTTTTAGCCTGTGTGAGCCAGAATCCAGCCATTAATTTGAGATGTTTTGGGAAGCAACAGATCAACAGAGGCAATGTTTCTCTGATCTCTCTGTCAGCGGTTTTTAAGAACACATGAGGTGAAGATGAAGTTCGAAATAAAATTTTTAATGTACAACCTATGACAAAGAATGAAAGCCCGAGAATATTAATGCACTCATGAAACCTGTTATTACTTGAAGCGCAATTTAAATTCACGATAAAATAATTTACATGACATCTCAGTATCATAAGGGTTTGGGGAAGAAATGCAATTTGTTCAACCGAAACATCTACAAATCATGAATAACTTAGAGAAAAGACTAATACAAAATCATGCAAAAAAAATGTGCTATACAAGTGTCATTTTTTCCAACCAACTCAAATACGAAAAAATTCAACAAGAGAAACAGCAGCAGCAGCTACAGAATCAATTGTAGAGGATAACAACCACAACAACGATTAAAGTATCTGCTACCACTATCACTACTAAGATTAATACTATAACAACAACAACTACAACTACTACTACCACTACCACTACCACTACCACTACTACTACTACTACTACTACTACTACTACTACTACTACTACTACTACTACTACTACTACTACTACTACTACTACTACTAACCACTGCTGAGCATTACATAAAATTCCATCTCTTATAATTCTTACTACTACTACTACTGCTGCTGCTGCTGCTGCTGCTACTACTACTACTACTACTACTAGTACTACTACTACTACTACTACTACTACTACTACTACTACTACTACTACTACTACTACTACTACTACTACTACTACTACTACTACTACTACTACTACTAGTAGTACTACTACTACTACTGCTACTACTACTACTACTGCTGCTACTACTACTGCTGCTACTACTACTGCTGATACTACTACTACTACTACTACTACTACTACTACTACTACTACTACTACTACTACTACTACTACTACTACTACTACTACTGCTGCTGCTGCTGCTACTGCTACTGCTACTACCACCTCTACTACTACTGCTACTATTATTACTACTACTACTACTACTGCTACTACTACTACTACTGCTACTACTGCTACTACTACTACTACTACTACTACTACTACTTCTACTACAACTTCTTCATCTTCTTCTTCTTTTTAACTTTTAGGTTGTGCTCAGCAATGGTTAGAAAGAGCCGTTGGGAGCAAACGATCGAAAAAGCGCTATGTGCGGGCAAACATCAACCCCATCAAGCCTACAACTATTTCTGAAGCACTAGTGGTAGTTTTGCTGCTGCTACTACCACTACTATTATTATTGCAATTAGCGCTTCATCATTCGTAACTAAATCCGACAGAACCATTATTCTGCAGCTGCTGCTACTAAATAGGCCTACTCCCTCTAAAGTAACCTCAAATCCAAGCAAAACAAAAACAAGATGCAGAGAATCTATCGTTCCGAATTCACATATTACTCATTCCTGACACCGTTTGTTATCAATGTGGCGCACAGCAAGATAACGCAACGGCGATTCATAAGTGCCAAGAGATCGTGTTTTTATACGTGTATACCACAGCATGGGAAACTTTATTTAGCTTTCCACTGCTCTTGTGGTACCCTAATGTTTTTCGCTGTTCGTTACAATTTATCTCACTATCAATGACCTAAATTCACCATTTAGGCACAATAACCATAATTATATCCAGGATGCAAGGCAATAGTTGTAAATCCCTATGCATTTGAGCCTAAAATCTGTCGTAAAATAAATTGAAGTCAATACAGAACAAAAAGTAGCAGATATAGATAAGAGCAAAGAGCACCACCTCTTTGTGACAAGCATTGAATTGTAACTCTTTATTATGGATGCAATATAAAGAGTGGGAAGATGGAATAAAAACCGTTACCGCTACTTTTGTTTCTTTTTCTAAACCAAAACACTTGAGAGCTTCGTTTGATGAACCGTGTGATGGGATGCAACTGTTAAGTTTTTGTTTTGTTTTTGTTTTATTTTTCCACTAGCTCACAGGCATTTAAAAGAAAAGATTGAAGTGTATTCTGCTGGTTTTTTAACTTTGAAGAGAGAAAAATGTTAGACTGTGCTAGCCTCAAGCAAGATCTTTAACAGAGGCCTAGTCAAGTTAGCGTACAATGGCGCTACTGCACAGGGTCAGAGGAAAATTTCGTTTTCTGAAGCTACTAATGTCCAACCGACGGATCCGGAGGTAAACATTAGAAAAAGATTAATTTATACTGGCAGGGTTTTATTTCAATAGTTTTAAGCCACGAGGCAATCTATGACCGCCGTACAAGATCTTAAAACATCGGTTTTTTATGTTGAGACTGAGAAATGTTTACAAAATTTAAAAGCAAATTAGCTACAACTTACACTATCAGACCCCCGTCATGCAAAATTGAAATTGCATAATTATACATATAAAAAGCTAGCGAAAAAACTGGCAAATTTGTTGCACAACAATAGGAATAAACATATTGTTTTGCACACCCAAAACGCGTTGCTTTAGTTTTAAAACAGCCAACTGTTTTGAGCACGTCGACAAAAGCGTCTCTGGCTTACCAACCCTATGGATGCTTTGTGACACTTTTAGTACCTCATCACCCGTTAGTAATGATTTAGTTAAACCTGAATTGACTATAGCGGTTTAATCAATACCGTCAATTAAACAGTGGCTATTAGAGCAAAAGAGATTGAGATGAGTTAATAATGATGCAAAAAATGAAACAGTATCGGAATAAGTGACACAAGCGCATTATGTAGAAACAGCAGTTTTAGCAGAACTAGAGATACTCTAACATCAAAATTAATACTGCAAGAAAATAAAATTACAAAAGAAGTGAGTTAAACAAAAACTAAAACAGTTCTCAAGTAAAATTTAAGGGTAGAGGATTTAATGCAACAAAAGTATGTAACGATGATGATGATGATGATGATGATGATGATGATGATGATGATGATGATAATAATAATAATAATAATAATTGTAGTAGGCGGATGTAAAATGACACGTATATGTAATGATTAGAACAAAACAATAATAATTGTCAAGAGATCCGGTTTTATTAACGAGTTGTTAAAAGGATATGAAGAAATATAAAATGCATTAACAACATAAGTAGCAGCATATTAGATAGACTTTGACGCTGTTGTAAGAAATAGTAAGAAATAGTAAGTTAATAGTAGTACCATTAGTAGCACAGAAGCAGCAGCAGCAGCAGCAGCAGTAGTAGTAGTAGTAGTAGTAGTAGTAGTAGTAGTAGTAGTAGTAGTAGTAGTAGTAGTAGTAGTAGCAGTAGCAGGAGCAGGAGCAGGAGCAGACCGTATCGATTCATAGTAATCTAAAATCCGGATTTAGATCAACTTGATCTAGATAGACCATCCTGTTTCTTTTTTTTATCCCCCACATCACATGATCACATTTCATATTTCCTTACCCACATGGCTTCGATCATTTTGACATTAAATTTTGCTAGATCTCAGTTGTTTAATAAAAATGGCTATCAATTCCCCCCCCCCCCCCCCCCCCCCTTTCCAAAAAAAATTATTGAAACTAGATGTAGATCTAGATATCAATACTTATGCATACATTAGACTACATCAGCTTAGATCTCAATAATTCTGGAATCTATGTTTCTTAGATCTAGATTTATCTGAGACGCAAAACTTATACCTACCTTCACAGAAGAATCACTGCCACTGGCGTAATCGCTACTGTCACTGTGCATTCTTTTCGTCGTTTAAAAGACCTGAATGGTCTAAATATTATGTATATCTATGTTCACGGTTTAATAATCCGACATGCCTCAGCTGACAAAAAGAATTGCACACTCTATACAGATCCGGAACAAAATACCACAATATTTAGATCTAAGTTTGATATGGGAATGCGGTCTACGCAAGGCTTGCCTTGGAAAGCCAAACCTCTTGATGACTTGGTTTACTAAAAATAATATTGCAGTGAGGCTAGCAGTTAACGCTGGCCTGCAAACATGTAAAAACAACTGGGGCTGATAAAAACGAACCGAGGTAGGGGAAAGGGAGAGAGTAGGGGTACAAGGATCCATGAAAAACTGCATCCCCTGGCCCACTTAAAAACAAGGACACTCGTTCAGCGTTGATTTCACAGGGAAAAAAAAAGACGGTTCCCTGGTTCTATCTTTTTCCGTTCCACACCAATCTCGACACCTTGCTTTCAACAGCTTGCCTATGAACAAAGAACCCTCCGCCCATAGCGCCGACAACCAGCTCTATTCTTTGTAATAAACAAAGAAGAAAAGATGTAGGGGAAAAACTAAAATAATAACAGAACTCTTCACTTCTCGCCTCAAATGGATAATAGGTGACCTCGACTTGGCCTGTGATATCTCTCACTGCAGCCACGCTTTTATAAACTGTTCTTTCCTTTTTTTTTTTTCCCCTCTTAACTATAATTATGTTTACAACCAAGCTCTATGGCTTCATAGGCTTGCGTCCGAGTTGAACAAAGGGTCAAAGGGTTAAAACAAAGTCGAATAGTTTAGTGGGGGGAAAAACATGTTTTGCGATTATTGTAGACAAAATGGTCGGTGCTTAACCTACCCTATAAAATGAACTGAGCGATATCTAGGAATGATTCATTGAACAAAATACATAATTTAACCTTTCACTGCCTGTATAGATGCTCTAAAATCTTAACGGTAGGTTAATTTTAGTCGGGAGTGACCGTTTATGTGGCGATAAACCTTTGAGGACCACATAAACATAATTGACATGTTTAAGTTGCCAGCCTGTTTAAGCCCTGTCGTGAGTCAACCCGACTCTGTTTTTGTTAGTCAGTGAATTTGGGGATGGGGGGGAGGAGAGAGAGAGAGAGAGAGAGAGAGAGAGAGAGAGAGAGAGGTAGGAAGGGAGAAAACCTGTTAAATTCATACTACTACTACGACTACTACGACTACTACTACTACTACTACTACTACTACTACTACTACTACTACTACTACTACTACTACTGCTACTACTACTACTACTACTGCTGCTGCTGCTGCTGCTGCTGCTGCTGCTACTACTACTACAAATAATAATAATAATAATAACGGAGAAAATAAAATCAACAAAATAATTTTGCAGCTTAGAATGTTTGATTTCCATCATGATTACTACAGGATTTTTATTTTTTTCAGTGGTTGAGGAAGGTCTTTTGTAAAGACTTCCTGTTGCGAAATTCGGATATTACGGTTTTGACATGAACGCAGTACCTGATATTCAATTTTTTTTTTTTTTTTTTTTTTGCGAAAAAGGGATTTAGCACTATCAGGAAGTTACAGTGTATTTTTTAAAAAGATTGCAAAACTGCCTAATACAGCACGCGTGAATGGTTTTGATTACAATCTTGTAGCCCAATATTCAGAGTTATTTGGCACATCTCAGACACTCCCCTCTCTCTTACTTTATAGCTGCGGAAGATCCCCTATTTTTCAAGGGTGTGTATTAAATCTATCGGATGGTTGTGAAATGCGAGTTGAACTAATTTTATAACGTTACTCTCTAATTTTTTTTTCAAGATCCCGTTGAACGATTTTTTAAGACAATGGATTTCCGCGAAAAGTGTCTCAAGGTGAGCTGCCTTGAGGGAATTGAGAGCTGTTAACGATTTAATCCTAGCCGATAATGAATGTTTAAAAGGATCTATCTACTATGTTTCGATTTTACAAAATTTATCTGCCATTTTCATTGGAAGAATTCTTAAATGGTAAGCCCAAAATAAGCTTGAAAACCGCATTGAAAGAAAGCGTCACATTTTTTATATTACAAGATTTATTAATTGCGTGCCAAACTTCGTATCGGGTAAATAGAATGTTCACACGCGGTGCAGGTGAGTGACGCCGTCAGTGGTTTGCGCAAGGTTTTTTTTTATATAGAAACTAGTAAGAATTTTAATTGTACTCATAAAACACGACGATTTATGTACACTTGAAAAAGATGAAAATATACCCTTGTCTGGAGCTATCTTTATTGGAGTCGAAACCTTATCTTACCAACCTTGACTTTGTTCTGATATGTGCTGCTATATCCGTATGAGCCTCTAAGAAAAACTAAGGCGAAATTTATTTAAAGCAAAGCAAGATCATTCATTTTTGAAACAATAGTTCATTAATAAGCGAATGTTTCAATTAAACGATAGCGTTCGAAGGTCTATTACTTTCAAAATATTGGAATTGCATAATTTAAAAAAAAAAATTCACCGAGGCACAAACGTGTATAAAATAATAATAATAATAATAATAATAATAATAATAATAATAATAATAATAATAATAATAATAATAATAATAATAATAATAATAATATTAATAATAATGATAATAATAATAAACATTAACGCAGGAAACCAAGAAATGAGCAGTGAAGAGTAAATGCAATTTTATCAACTCCACTGGTAAATCTGACAATTCGTCTATTAGAAAGATGAGACCACAAATCCTTAGGTGCTTTAATTACAGCATTAATCCTATTAGGTCGCCCATCTCCTGGTAACTTAATTAACATCTATACTTCCATAGAAAAGTTTGTGCCCTAATGATTTTTGATTAAGCAGTTTACATAGAAACTGCAACTCTTTAAGATGGCACTACACGACCTAATCAAAAGTTCAGTAGTCTTACTCGCACCTGACACTAGTACACGACTGTTTGTCCGGTTATCTTGACCCTTTACATTATGAATAAAATATATGCTTTCCATAGGGTATTCACAATAACTGTCATAAAGAGACAAGTACACTATCATGAAAAGTGGCGAAGTGAGAGGAAGATACGGGACACTATACGGTAATAAAAATAGTTATCTAATTTTGTAAAATTCAAACCTACTAAGGAATCCTTTTAACGATGTTTAACACGTAGGTTCAAATAAATGGGCAGCATAAATTTTCGCAAGGAGGTCAGTGCAGTTCTAAGCACTTTTTACAGCAACCAATATCCATTTAATGAGCGTTGAAAAGGAACTTTAGATGTTTTCCATTATTCCTTTATCATCAACAGAATTTACATACTATTTCGCTCTATTCATAATTAACAGAAACTGTCTATCATCACAGAAGCAGGGAAGTAATAAAACATTGTTTTGTACGAAAATTCCTATCAAATTGCAAGACGCTCATATTTAAAAATTTGTGTTTCTTTCTCTGTATTTCCATAACCATTTCTTTCCGGAAGCTTGTTATATCCCAACATATCTATTCAAAAAAAAAAACAAAAAACAAAAAGGAATAAAAACATTGTACATTTTAACTTATCGATTAATGTCCTTTATTGTGAGTATAACTTTAAATCTTTTCCATGAATATAATAGCAAACACTTCCTTCTAAATAAACCGGCATCCGGCATCCTGGAATTTTACCGTTTATAGAAAAATGCTCGATTCTCCTCCAGAGTCCGTCGATATGGCATCTTTTTGAAATATGTTACTCCCAGGATAACGATCATTCCAGTATTCGAATCCTTTTTGATAGCCCATAGTTTTCCCAGCTTGTCACTTGCCGCTTCATCTTGCTAATAACCGAACGACACGAAACCACATCTCAGCAAGCATTTACGATGAAATAAATCTTTTAAAAAATAAGGTAATCCTCTGAAAATTCAGTTTGAACTCTCCTATCACAAGTTTCATAAAATATCAGGCTGCACAAGGGAATTTCATTTTATTTTCAACAAACATCGGATGTGCCTTTCTTTCATTAGGGCGTCCAGTAAATCATAAAATTAAGTCAGTTATAATTACCATACACACGTCAATAATCCACTGATAAATTAATAATTTTACTTTGAGTGAAAGTGATTCCCTTGACATAGAACAGAACAAAAATAGAACACTAAATGCTTAAAAAAAAACAACCGATCGGTTCAACGTTTTAGCTGATCAAAAGAGTGAAATAACATGATTATTTGATAATGTTCTGGCACGGTGTTATTAGAACTGATTGATGGCTTATTCCATCTCACCAGTGAAGAGATAAAGCTGACGGTGTAGCTGCGGCTGCAGATTGTTAGCTGCTGTCCGTCATGATGATTAACTGTACTTACAAATGATGTTTTATCCATTTGCATTTCCTAAAAATCTTTCAATGCATTTTATCAAGTAATAGGATAGAAAAACTAATATTGCAATAAATAATTACCTAAATGCAGGACTTAATGCTTTAAATTACTGTCTCCCAACTCTATCAAGCCCAGTTCCAAGATCCAGTAAGGACAGTATTAGTTTGACAGCTAATGCGCGTGAGTAAATGTGACAGCTCTCGCAGCTGTTACGCTAAAAGGCAACAGGCCTCACCCTATAGAGTCACGGGTATCACTCACAAAAACGTTATTGGAAGCCTAGATCTAGCTAGATGTAGTTTCATGGTTAAAAGAAAAAAAAAACCAATAACCCAAAACTAGGGTTATGATATCAATGGGTTTTACAGAACTAGAGTCAATAGGTTACAAGTAGGCTTTAAGATATAATGTCACATTTTGGTCACAATGATGTGCGTCCGACATTTAAAGCTCAGTGTTTCTGGTATTTATTCTACGCGCGTCCTCCGATATTTAAGTAATAAAGGATACGTTACCCTGTGGCATATGGAGGCTCTCTCGATTTAAATCAATTTAATAGACTGAGATCCTGTCTAGAGTGTTTTTGTGCCGGTGGAAAAATTATTACATTTAATATCCTAAATGCACACTATAATCCAATAAAAATGTTTACGCTTATCTAAAGTTAACAACACGGGAAAAATAATGATAAGATATAAAAAAAAAATAATAAAACGAAATGGTTAAATGCCAACCGAATAAAATGGAAATGGGATTCACCATTACTTCTCCAAATAAAGAACGCTAATAGCACCTGTCACACACTTTCCGCAGTAGCCTGGCACACAGTGCTGTCTCAGCTACGTCGGACTTCCGTCTGACTAAAAGCTTTTTGTGCAAGAATCAGAGGATTTTCTTTTCTCATACCAGAATACAAACTTTTAACATAGCCTGGTAAAAATCATCTATGACAGGAAAAAAATTGGGTGTTATTACCGAGTCCTTTAGATTTACTTTTTCGTTTGTTTTGTGATGTATTTCGGTTTAAGATGTCATGAAGTTATTTGTGTGGCCTTGAAGAATGAAACTATCTATTTCAAAAACTTCTTTGATTTACGTATTATATTAAATCAGTGACACAACGAAGGCAGCTTACTTCAAAGTTTAGGAAGTCTATTATCAATTTCAACAAAAAAGTGAGAGAGAGAGAGAGAGAGAGAGAGAGAGAGAGAGAGAGAGAGAGAGAGAGAGAGAGAGAGAGAGAGAGAGAGAGAGAGCGGAGGCAACTGGAGAATGAGCGAGAGATAGATATATAGATATATAAATAGATAGATACATAGATACATAGATTGATAGATATAGAAGATTTTATAATATCTATCTTCAAACTCCATTGATAGATAGATAGATAGATAGAGAGAAAGAAAAAGAAAGAGAGAGAAAATGAGAGAGATAGACTTAAATCAACCCGTATTCAAAATTTATTTGAGAAGCTCATTGTCTACCTGAGCCCTTTTCTAGAGTCTTGTGCGAAAAAGGAATCATAAAAGAAGAAATGCTGAAGACCTATCCCTACACAAATAATTTTTTTCTTTTTTTTTTTTTTTTCTTATTGTGGCATCTATTTCTTTATCTTGAGATTCAAATCATAGTTTTTTTTTTCGTTTATTAAATCCCATCCGTAACATCGTAATCTCAAGGTTTTTTGCACATCAAACGTTAAGTCCTGTTGATCATGACGGAGCAGAAAAGACGAGGCCCTAAGCTGTGGGGCTCGAATCCGTGGGGAAAGTCCTGCGGATATATCAGGGCAGGCCTCTAACCACGCAGCCACAAAGCCACATGCGCCCTACAACATTATCATTAACTTAATTTAACCTCCTTCTTTCAGTATTACACACCGTAACGGTGAATAGCATATTTACAAGGTACATGTAATTCTATATATTTTGACTGAGGTGTTTCTAGTTGTATACACGGGCTTGTTTTAGAATCATAGTATCCTAACGATGGTTTTGGTGTTTTAAGAGTCTTTGTTGTTTCGGTATAAATCAGTAGATATAACACATCTAGTTTCTTCCACTGCGATATTTTTGGAAGTTTTTAAAAGAATATTTATTTCCAGGATGATAGGTTATAACTGGTTGTGATTGCTACATTATGAATATTTACACTAGCTCTAAGGATGCACTGAAGCTGGACCCGATATTTACGAGTTCATACATTATATTACTTTTCTCGGGTTGACAAGATCGAATAAGTAACAAAGATATTTCAAAGAAAGACTGAAGCTGGATCCGATATTTACGAGTTCATACATTATATTACTTTTCTCGGGTTGACAAGATCGAATAAGTAACAAAGATATTTCAAAGAAAGACTGAAGCTGGATCCGATATTTACGAGTTCATACATTAAATTACTTTTATCAGGTTGACAAGATCGAATAAGTAACAAAGATATTTTAAAGAAAGACTGAAGCTGGATCCGATATTTACGAGTTCATACATTAAATTACTTTTATTAGGTTGACAAGATCGAATAAGTAACAAAGATATTTTAAAGACAGTCAAAATGAGCTAAGATTTACAAAAGAGGTGATGGAAATACATTTCACACAGTCTTAGAAAAAGGTCCCAGCCACGATGTGTCACAACTATGACATTTCTCCCTTGGGAAAACGGAAAAGAGGAAAACCGGCAACCACAAAAAGGCGGGCGCTTGGGAAAGAAAGAGAGCGTATAGGATGGAAGACGTGGGGTCAAGCAGAAGCCACTGTCACAGAGCAAGATGGAAGATGGAAGTTGAGAGCTAATAATGCCCCACATGCCAGGCACGTAATGGATAGGTTAACAGAATAGTATCGTGAACAGGCATGCAATTTCATTTCCCTTAGAAGGTCCGAATCAATACCGTTTTTTTTTTTTATTTCTCACAAAATTTACAAATTAATGCTGTACAAAATCATTTCACAACATTACGTTACTAAATGAAACCGAAATTCTTTGTTTTGGTGAGAAAAGAATGAATCCGGAAAAAAGTATCACGTCCACATTTTATTACGATTATGTCAAGATTGACAGCGTGATTCATAACGGAACACAGTTTGAAGAGGCACCACACCTTTATTATGTAACAAAATAATACATATAGATATAAATAGAGACAAAACAAATAAAAGAAGAGCTATAACTGAAGGAAACAAAAAAAACATTAATAATTGGCATAATAGCGGTCTATAAAAATAACTAACAAACAAACAACGAGAAAGGACACATGACGGCGGGGAAAAACACAAAATAAAAACAGAAGGAATGTTCCCCAGACCAAATTCCACATCGGGCCAATCTATAAGCTTCCCAGCGCTGGATAAGGGATAGACGACTCATCGAGCGGATAATGGATCTCACCATCCAAACACATTAGGTCTACAGTACGCTGGACTATCAATACTGGAACAGTGCGAAGGGATTCGATTAGACCATCGTTTGCCTCTAGCTCTGTCCCCCATAATCAAGAGAGCCGGAGATCAGACTAATATAGTAATAGATCTAGAGGCTGGCGCACTTTGGTAAGCTCGAGAAAATTGTACATACCTGCTTAAATTGAGTTTAGCACGCAAACAAGGTTGCACAAGATATAAACAAGGACGAAAAAATAATAAAACTCACTGCATTGCACAGAAATCGTTCTCTCAGACGTGATGAACTCGTAGTCTTCTAGGCAGCTTCAAATTAAATTTATTTGCGCCCTGTAAGAAGCTTTCAAATTAAGAATTTCGATCGATAAGAGTGAAAGAGAAGAAGATGCAATCTCTGGCAATTTGGCCCGAGTGTACAACCTCGGTGAGTGGACTAGGGTCGTGTTAACGAAGGCAAGAGCCCGGAAATTGAAATGGCATGAGAAAGATAGGAAAAAAAAAGAAAATGAGAGATAGAGAGAAACAGAGAGGAATTTATTCACAGAGAGTGAGAATGGGGAGGTAGAAAATCAAAGACATTTAATAATTAAAGAGAATGATAAAAGAGAGAGAGAGAGAGAGAGAGAGAGAGAGAGAGAGAGAGAGAGAGAGAGAGAGAGAGAGAGAGAGAGAGAGAAGAGAAGAAGAAGAAGAAGAAGAAGAAGAAGAAGAAGAAGAAGAAGAAGAAGAAGAAGAAGAAGAAGAAGAAGAAGAAGAAGAAGAAGAAGAAGAAGAAGAAGAAGAAGAAGAAGAAGAAGAAGAAGAGGAGGAGGAGGAGAGATAGACAGATAGATGGTTAGATAGAGAGCAAGAAAGAGAGAGAGAGAGAGAGAGAGAGAGAGAGAGAGAGAGAGAGAGAGAGAGAGAGAGAGAGAGAGAGAGAGAGAGAGAGAGAGAGAGAGAGAGAGAGAGAGAGAGAGAGAGCAACTGTGTACTGACGCATTCCATTCCCAAGTCTACCTCGCCTTTTTGAAAAATACTTTTATACAGGCCTACATAAAAAGGCAAAACATTCCAGGCCTATCTAAGACGCTAAATCTTATAACATCCAGAAAAACCAGTGAGCCACCAAATTGATAGAGACACTGCTCAAGGCTAAATGAAACCAGTTATTTATTTGTCTTTAATTTTATCTTGCGGCTAACCCAAGCGAATGTTTTGTCGATAACGAAGATAAATAGCCTTATAATTGTATACAAAAAAAAAGAGGGAAAATGCTTTTTACATCGCGAAGAACAAAAAAAGTTCGCTTTTAAATGTTAAACATCAGGCGTTGTAGCCGGTTGTTTTTTTTCCCCTGTCACAAAGAGAATTCGGTTTATAAAGAAATAAAAGTTTTCAATTCTTTATCTCGCTTCACAGTAATGATTTTTAAGTCATTCAAAACCAAACTACGAGCTGTTGAATAATGTCCTTAGCTTAAGGAGGCTCTGCCATTAACGGGAGGGAGCAGTGGACATTAATTTTAATCGTGGGCCATTGTTCTCAGGAAGCAAAACTACCTTTTTACGATAAAGAACACCATCTTTCTTTGAACCGTGCAGTTTTTTGTAACAAGAAAAGGACTGCTTTTCACTTTGAAGCAGACAACTACTTATTTTTTGAAAAAGAAAAATCTGACAAGCCCATTTTCCGCGTACTCTGTTGACTTTTTAAGCTCCCCAAAATGAGAAGCGCTGAACAACCGAGGGTTAACGAAAAATAAAGCTGGAAGCAAGCAAAATAATCATCAAAAGGAATGGATTAATTTTAACCCGAAGTCACTTGTTACGCAAGTGCTTGTAGAGTTTAAACCCTAATAACTAGCGCGATACTGAATAAAAGTGCTTTCCCCTTGAAGATATAGTTATAATTATTGTTGCACAGGATTCATATAATAGTTTTATTGAAAAAGAAAAGAAGTTGAAAAGGGAAAAAGTTTAATGATCATTATTTTTGCATCATTCATGTTCGAAATATCTTTTTTTCTTTTTTTTTTTTTTTTTGTACGCGTCTTTGCTAATGCAAGCACACAATTTTTTACACTTAAAAATAATGACTACCGGATAGTTTCGATTCTTTTTTTTTTTCAGATGGTAAGAAATCATAAGTATAACCAGAGAAAAACAACCAATAATAAAACAATCAGCCGTATCTCTTTAAAAAAAAATCAAGATGTCCCCAAGCATTTAAAAAGTTATTCGTGCTTCAAGCATTATTTTAAAGCGGCAGGTCTATAAAAAGTTAAAATCTATTCACGAGGATAGCAACTTTGTTCAAGTGCTTAAGTATCCGAAATGATTAATACACCACTATCTGGTGACGTTCAATACACAATTTATTCTTTCAATTTCAATTCTTAAGATAGATTTATCCCACCTATGTTAAATGAACGAAAGTATCGCCATATTGAGTTCGTGTCTTTCTCTATTTTAGAAAAATCTACAGAGATTCAAAATACCTCGAACCATTCATTGAGTCGATTCAAAGATTTTCACTGTTTCCTAAGACCAAAATATATTTTATTTTTCGTAAGAAGTTTTTTTTATAATACCTATTTATAAATAATTTCCTTGTTCAAACTCATAATTATTCATTAACTTCATGTTGAAAGATAAAAACGAGCGAGGCCGATTATTTTCACTGAACTACCATCACCGATATAAACTACGAATTATTCACTCTCAATGCCTGCGGGAAAAGACCAGAAGCAACAAATTTACATGTGGGAACGGTAGCTTCTGCCCTTCATAACTCAATAGGGAAATGTCGAAAAGTTATCTTGAATTAGTCATCAACAGCATGTGCTCATCTGCTAGCCTGAAACTGCTGGCACCGGAATAACTCTCTCTTTGACCATGAACCAAAGACGCTCTCCGTGAGTCATCCAGGAAAATCCTACATTATCTGCTATCCCTAAAGGCTATCAGTGCTCTTTGGGGACGTTTTATATTATAGATATTATGGATCTGAACTGAATAAAATTTGCATTCGGTCAGCGTTTTAACCATCAATAGAGCGGCTGAATTAAATTCAATTTGCATTTTGGCCAAGCAGTTACCGTAAATAGATGGCATTGTTAAAATAAAACGGTGTAATTTCCCTCATGGCTTCGGACAGACCTTTGCTCTTATACAACTTCAGGCGAACATGATTGCTAAGTCCTCTGATTTTGCTGGACGTTAGTGGCAAAATATGTCAAGTCCTTAAATATTATACGAAATAGTGAGGCATCTATCATCAGGTCTCAGTATTGAAAGAGGGACTTAGACCAGAACAATATTCTCATCAAACTCTCTGATGAACCCCATCCTGTGTATCTCATGAAACTTCTCATCTCTGAAATAATGGTACTTTCAACCTAAAGCTCCACATTCGTTAACATATTGGTGTTCATTGGGGCTGAATATGTGGCTTTATTTTAAAGAGGTGTAAATGATCCTTATTATGCTGTAACGATTCATAGGAATCATTAATTACTGTTATGATTAGGAAAGAAACTGTGTACTGGAGTGAGACAAACCGAATAATATTGGTATAACGTGAATAGAAGGCCAAAACATATTCAAAATCCTCTCTGAAGCATATAGAAAAACTCTACCTCACATGATTTATCGAGGAATTGTCTTGTCATGAGATGTTCTCGCCAATTTTTTAAAGCATTTAAAACTATTTGTAAATACCAATATGGTTTGTGAACAATTATTGCATAAATTGTCTTTTGAAAGCAGCCCTTTTTTCCATTATGAGAGGTCTTTAGCAGCTTCTAAGACATATAAAAAGTACCAACTGCAAAAATATCAAACTGTCTTTTCATCAAGAAGGAGGGCCAAGGGCTAAATGAGCTAAACGCCCGACGCGTACTTCAATCTTCAAAGGGCAATTTGTAACAGGTAAGAAAAAATCTACGACATCAGTCATGAAGACGCTTAAAACCCGAATTGTGATTTGCTTGATTTCCCCTTTGATGTTAAAGGAAATTAATATAAACCAATGAATTCAATTTTTAAAAAGTACGCGGATGGAAAAAAAAAGGGGGGGGGGGAGAGAGAGAGAGAGAGAGAGAGAGAGAGAGAGAGAGAGAGAGAGAGAGAGGGAGGGAGAGAGAGGGAGAGAGAGAGAGGGAGGGAGGGAGAGAGAGGGAGAGAGAGAGAGGGAGGGAGAGAGAGAGAGAGAGAGAGAGAGAGAGAGAGAGAGAGAGAGAGAGAGAGAGAGAGAGAGAGAGAGAGAGAGAGAGAGAGAGAGAGAGAGAGAGAGAGAGTAGAACACCTTTGTATCCATACCTATCGATCTACAAATTATTTAATTGTATCAGAGTATCTATTTATTTATCTTTCTAACCCTAAGTTTGTATCTGGTATTTTGTCACGACTTCGATTCCTGAGTGGAGACTGCTTTCCATCCCTTTATTTTTACAGGAAAATCCAAATGGTTCTTGCTGCCACAGGTTCGAACATATTCAAACCTTCCTTCTTCGTGCTAGAGAGACCTCTCTTATTTAGTAAATAGGCACTTTTCCGAATGGTTTCTTAAGAGGCAAATTTCGCCAAATCTAGTGCGTCTGTAGAGGCCATCGATTTTAATGATTGCCTTTTGAGGCTGAAGCTAACGTCATTGGTAAAGAAGCACTAAGTCAAACGGCCTCTTATAAGGCATCTGCGAACTGGTTCATTGTGCAAGGAAGGTTGCTGACATCAGTTTAGAGGGGCACAGCGGATATTTCTTCTTTATTGTGTTGCAGACAGATGCCTACTTCCTTTCCAAGATTTACTACAATCGATCCAACCTTCCAAAAAGCTCTTTTTTTATCAGACTGTAAGGACAAGGGACATCACTTTTTTTAATAGTGAAGAAAAGAACTCTATACGCTGTGAAGAAGTATGCGAGGGTGAGAGAAGGGAATACTAAGATAAGGAAAGAAAGATAAGGACGACTTGGAAAGCCTGCGACGATTAGCTAGCCAAGCTACAAACCTTTACACAGAATATTCAATGCAAGAAAGAGAATTATAAAAAAAAAGAGACAAAAAAAGAGACAAAAATAGAGAGATTTTTAGATAGACAGATAGACAGACAGATAGATAGATAGATAGATAGATAGATAGATAGATTGATTGTCAGAGAGACAGAGAGACAGAGAGAGAGAGCGGGAGCTTTTAACTCAGTTCTCAGTAGCTTTACAGTCTTTCTCAGAAATAGCAATTGATCTAATTTTGTGCGCAAGTAACTGTGAAACGAAATTAGCTGCGGTGATCAGTTTAATTTCTCTTTTCCCTTTACGTTGTCAAGAGAAACCGCTGAAAAAAAAAAAGACGGAAAATCACGGAAGCTTAATTATCCTCATCCCTACCACGGGACCGTACGAATGAAGTCGAGCGCCCTAGTCTAAAGTAATTAAAAAAGGGAAAAAAGTTATTTACATTTCTAGGTTATAATTCTTTTTCACACAGACATACTATTTTTATACTTGCTTATAAAAGAAAACTTGCCTAATTTTAAAAATCGCATTAGATCTTTTTTAACGCTCATTACCAGCATTAACACGTTTATCTATAGCTGCTTATTTTGAAGTCGATTTGAGTCGGCCTGGTATTCTGCTTGTACAAAACAAAAACATAAAAAAACAACTAACGCTGATGGTAAACACTGTCTTGGTCGTTTAATCAAGATCTCGAATTTTTCTTTAATTTGTCGATATATCTACTCTTTCTTTCAGGTTTTTTTTAAGCTCGACGTTTATTTCCACACCGACCACAATCACGTTTGGGTTTGACCAGAGCTCTCAAGTGATAGCTATCAACTTAATAGTCATGCATTGTCCTTGATTGATGTTTTTACCCTTTTTCCTACCATGAAAATTTAAAACTTTGTGAGAAAGATGAAACCTTGCTTTCGTCTGATTATTATGGGCTAAAAACCAAATCAAAGCAAGAACAACAACAGCAACAACATCAGCAACAACAACAACAACAAACAAATAATGTTATGACAATGTTTGCTGCTAACATCTTAGCAAATTTGGCTTCGATTGAGTAGCAAGAGATTTAAGCGGCCTGGACAAGCAACTTCAAAACGATCGATATAACGTTTGTACCGATTGTGTAATGGAAGTAAATACCCTGCCCATGCTTTCACATTCGATTCTCCCTTCCTTATGGATTCCCTGCTGTTATTTACACATGCTCTCTTCAGGTGGAATTCCTTGTATAGTGTTACGAGGAACTGGCATAGAAATGTGGGCATGAGTATGTTATTTGAATCGGTTTTCATTTCCCACTGTTCGGCCTTATTCGCTCAATGAGACAAAAAAAAAAAAAAAATAGCAGGTCATTGCTAACAACAGTGCTCGCTCTGCCACACAACGCTATTAGTTTTCACTTGAGGGCAGTACGAGAACTCGTTATGGTTGCGTTTTACATCTCTACTTTTTCGTTATACCTCCCCATTTTATATCCCTCTAGCTCTCCTTTTTCTCCTCTGACTGCCTTTCTTCTCAGTTCAGCATATCTTTTTCCTTCTCTCTTTCTCCCTCTCTCCATCTCTTCACTCGAATTCTGCCTGTCTCAATAGATTCTTTTTTTTTTTCCAGTGTTCGTTTCCCTGTATGACTTGAGGCTATCTACGATATGGTATCATTAACTCTTCTTCATCCCCCTCGAGAGCAAAATAACTATTATCGTCAGTAATAAAAAAAAGTATAAAAAGTATGAAAATTGTTTGTGACGCTTGAATATGAGTACATCTTATTTGAATCATATCCTAAAGGAAAAGCTCAACGACAAATCATTTATATTGCTTCACTTTTTACTCACACTAAGCGGATAATGTCGATTGGCAGTCAATTTTAAGGAATGCAGTTCTTACACGTATTTTAGATTTTATGTAGACTTAGCGCCTATAGATAAGAAAGAGAAAGTAATGATGGAGCAGTTGGAGATGAGAACTTTTTACCGAAGAGTGATTGAACAACTTTTCTAACATATGTAAAATTGACAAAAAGATGTACTTTTCCAGACTTTTTTTCACGCACATTTTGTGAAACCAGACTCAATTGAACTGATGCCGCTGGCATTCTTGTAACTTAGAATAAAACTGCAGGGTTTACTATGTGACCACCATACAAATCTGTATAACCATGAAAACAACCACTTATTCATCCCAAAGGTCGGAATGGCCTGCCGACATGAACATCTGTAGTAGTTTATCCGTCTCTTAAGTTTTCTAAAAAAAAGTTTTAGCACCTTTTAAACAAATTTTAAACTGCAACAACCACAGTGGAAACAGCTCATCGATTTTTAATCTAAGCAACACTTGCATTAGATTTTTTACATCATTTACAGAAGTTTATGAATAGAGGAAATGCTCAGCGACAATTTTTTATCACTAGCGGCAATAATGATATGAGAGCCACTTTAAGAAACAAAATAATAATGAAATTTATAAAAGGCACAAACAAACGGAAAAGTAAAAAAAAAAAAAAAACAACTGAAACCGCATCTATTGAAAATATTTGAAGTTTTGTTAACTTGGTAAAAATTCAAGTGAAAATTTTCACTGAGGTAGGAAAAAAAATGTAAATGTATATGTTTGCTTACGCCATAATTATCTAAATCAACTTTCTCTCACCAGAATAACTCGCAGGATAAAGATATCTCTGACAGAACACCGATAACCTGAATTATCATTGAGGGAATAGGACACGAACACCTATTGTGCGAACACCCCTGAGTGAAAATGGTATGGAAGAGTGTGTTCTCATTGATAAACTTCGCTACAAAGGAATTTAAGCTGAGACAAGGGTTTGCGGATGAGTAGAGGCCGATTGATTTCCAACAACCACAGGGAAGCTTATCAAAAGACAAATCCCGCGGGCGAATGGCATCCACTTAACCACGGATCATCTCGGGGGAAAAAATGTGAAGCGCAGAAACTTGAAGCAGTGAGATCAGTATGTTTGCATGCATCATTTATACAATCGTGTACTCGAGAGGTATTTGGGAAAAAAAGTACACACATATTAACAGTTCTTGTCAATTAGATTCTATTCTAAAACTCGATTTTAACGATTATTAATTGCTTTTCACATTTTCACGAAAAGGCAAAAAGAAAAAAAATCTATAAGCCACAGTTGCACATTTCACACAACTAAGTATAAAGTGAATTTTTTTAACTCTATGAAAACGCTGGTTCTGTGCACCTTACTTAATAAAAACTAAACTTAAAAATATTCAACTCTGTAAAGTAAAAACCATTACAGACTCCACCCGATACAAAATCCATATTATTAAGCAATATGCGGTAACTTAATGATGTCTAGTTACATAAACCATTAAAATGCGTGATAGTTTATGAGGCTCCGGTTCAAATGATATCCATTTTCAATTTGACATCAACTTTGCCTTTAACATAATCAAGCATAAACGAGATATAACATAACTGATTTATTTACGCAATCTTATAGCGTTAAAAATTAGTCGATGTTGGCACATTAAAGTAATGTTTATACTCAGTGGGTCAAAATGGATATTGGTATCACTTAACAAACTGAGATAGATACTGGGATGGGCGAACTTGACGGCTTACATATCGTTCACAATTATCTTAAAATTTTTGGCATGATGTTATTACTTTTTGAAAAAAAAAAGTGCTGTTTTGGGGTGATCAGTCACACTAAAGTGCATCAATCTTTGCTTTAAATAAAAATTCCGCTTGATATAACAAACTTTATTAAATGGATTTGAAAGAATACCAAGCTAGTTTCTATTTTTAATGATATTTTTTATTGCTCTTTTTGCTCGCATTTCTAAGAATAACAAATCTAAGCCATGAGGTTTCTGTTTTTTGAACGTGAAGGACTCAATCAGACTACATCCTTTTCCACACCAGTAAATCCATTAATGCATCATGCAGATATTGATATACAAGCAGTGAATTTTAACATAACGCTCAACTGCTAAACTTTAATATAATGTATCGCATAGTTTCTACGCATTTATCAATATCGGCTTTTAGCTTCTTCAACACTCTTTCTTCTGAACCTGAAAAACTGGACGAAGAGAAAGCTTGAAAGCTCATGAGCGGAAAATCTAACAATAACCATCAGTTTTGAGGATCTATTTAGCATTCTGGGGATATCCTTAATGGAATAAATGTGATGTCGCTTTCATTTTCACAAAGCCTTAGCCTCAGCTTTTGATTTAGAATGCATTGCATGTAAATTGGTTGTTGCAAAAGCATTAGGTGAACAAAGAAAGTATAAAACTTAGAAAAAAAAATAAAAATGAGAAAATAAACCACTTTTATACTTAAAATTGTGAGAGAAAAGGAATAACTAAAAATTAGAGGGATCAAGGTGGTGAAATATCCTCTTAATCTTAAAGTAATAACTTTCGGTTGAAGTAGCGGTATGACGAAACATTCTAGCAAGTTGATAGAACATAATTCACAAGAAAAACAGCCTCCCGCAACTTTCTCATCCGTTTGATCTGTCTTGACGTTTACACAAATGACGTTTAAAAAAAAAAAAGAGAAACAAAAAAATTACACACTTGCACGACAATCTCACAATGTTTTCAGAATTATTGAACGGATTTCAAAGCCCAGCTGATGGCATAAGGAGATTGCATCGCCGATAAATTATGAACCAAGCTGCCTCTGTCGCTATAAACCAGTTATATTGGAGACGTTTTCTGTTTATAAACGGATCTGAATACTTGAAGAGAGCCTCTAGGTTTTTGTTTGCAACGTTTGTCTCGGCAAGTGCAGCAAAAAAAAAATTCTGCAGCATCGATTTTGAGTTAGAGACGCTGATCATAAGCTTCTGTTTCTCTGTTCGGTTGTTTCATAGGTCTATAAATTCTCACAGTATCTTTTACTTCTCCTCAGCTTTTGATGTTCTTCTCCATTTTATACCATCCTCTTTCTACCAACTACCTTTTGATATCCTTTTGCAGTTAAATAGAGAGTTACTAGGTTTGGTAAGTAAATTTTGGCGTTTGGAAATCAATAAATTCTCAGAAAGTGTAAGTATAACTTTGAAGCAGAGTAGTGTGCATTATTGTGTGTGTGATGAGGGAGGGGAGAAAATGATACTTTCCAACACCAACGCAATTAAAGATTTTGTTCAGATTTAAAATGACTTTTGGTGTGATGACTTAAGGAGGTTGTTACAAGTACCAGCCAACATGATAACTGAAGGTTTCAATCGGTTCGCATCATTCCCCTTATCCTCCTGGTCTTTCTCTCTCTCTCTCTCTCTCTCGCTCTCATTCTACCTCTCTCTATCTCTCTCTATCTCTCTCTCGCTCTCATTCTATCTCTCTATCTATCATTCTATCTCTCTCTCTCGCTCTCATCCTATCTCTCTCTATCATTCTCTCTCTCTCTCTCTCTCTCTCTCTCTTTTTCAGCCACACCAAAAATTAATTAAAAAGATTAATAAAAAATCATTAAAACCATATAATCATTTATAAGGGAAGGATATTATAAAGTATCAAATTTAGAATTCTTTAAGGCATTGCTATGAAATGTTCACATTGTAGGCTTTGGATAAGTGACGCCAGCTTGAAAACACGCCAGAAATTCAAACGAAAATTCATCAAAGTTTTTTTTTGTTTTCAACTATTCGATATGAAGTTTGATTTATACAGTTTGGCAGCTTGTCTATTAAAGCATACCTATCCGGTATTTTAGCATATCCGGACCTTTTGATGCTGGCGATATGTTTAATTTAGAAATCCCATGATGTGTGTCATTCTAGTGAACATCAAATGCTGCAGTTGATAAGTACTGAAAAAAAAAAGGTCTTAATTTCATAGATTGAGGATAATTGAAATAATAAACCATCTTCCTTTTTCACAGCGCATCAACTGGGGTGGAATAATTCTGTCGTTTAAAGACAATGAAAAAACAATCAGTCTAACTGGACAAAGTATCAGTGGCACTTGATTAAACCACCTGTCAGCATAAGTTAACATTTTTCCCCCTTGTGGTTTCGATTTGCTTGACCAGGCATTAAAAAGCCTCCCTACCTGTTCAAAATGCCTCTCGACCTTTATGACAGGTGAGCCGGGCAAGCTTGTGTTGGCGTCACAGCTGTTGGAGGAGAATATCTGGCTATCGACATCTCCTCTTTCGTCCATGTCCGACTCTAAGGAGTCTCTGCTGCTGCTACCGCCGCGGGAAGCAGTTCCACCAGGAGATGAATTCGCCACTCGGGCGTGCCCGATTATATCCGATAATCTCCGAACACACGGACTGGGTATTCCCGAAGGTCGTCCGTAGTGGCTGTCATAGGATGATCTGCCGATGCTGCTCCTGGGAAGGTGTCGAGGGGAAGCCTCTGAGCTGGACGAAGCGGTGACGTCACCATCGCTCACGACTTCCTGGCGCTGCCCCTCGGAGCAGTCGTAGAATTCGTCGCTCGTCTCTCTCTGTAACGCGTTTACGTCGTAGGAATGTCGCCTCACGGCATGGCCAGAAGGTGAGACGCCGCCGTTCCCCGAAACCGAAGATTCGACCAAAGTCTCAGAGTTTGGATTCTCCGCGCGTAAGACGGCTTGGGCAGGCAAGGAGATACTGGACGCCACGGCCAACAGACTGTCGACTGACTTGCTCACCTGAGGTAGAAAATAATGTGATCAAACTACAATGGCGATTTTTATTTAAATTTATAACAAACAAATGAGGTCCTTTTTTATTTTTCTTCTTGTAACGGCCGAGAAAATCAAAAGAAAAAGACAAACTAATTTGGTTAAAATTTAGATCGAGAAAATTTTCTTTTAATTATTTAAACTTCTCAAGTCTTTGTAATTTTATAGTTAAATGTGCAGATGCAAAATTATATCTCTTTTCCCAACTGCTAAGAGGAAGCTTCTACCACACTTTCTTTATTTAAACCTATCGATTATATTTACAAAATGTTCACAAACACTCACCACATCGGTCTGTCTGACTTCCAGCACACGGCGAGCTCCTGCCTTACTGCGTTTACCTCCCTTTTGGCCCCTTCGGAAGAGAAAGGAAGGGATGTAACTCTTTGAGGTTGTCGCTCTGGGTTTCTCAGACTCTGCCATCTTGAGCAGTCGGGCTGCCTCTGGGGCATCATTCGTAAAATCCGAAGGGTGTGCAAGTCAACTTGTAAAATGAATTTTTTGAACGAAACTAAGGCAAGTTCCAGCAGGAAAGTTTACTCTTTTTTCACGAATTAGATCATCGTTTTGAGGAAAATATGTATTCCCAAAGGTTAACAACACCTCGAAACTTTATAGATCTATAATTATATTGGCAAGTAATGTTATAAAGCACTTCACAAGTAACCACAGTAACAATTATAGCAGAATAATTATTTTTCTTTTGTCCACTTTTATCACCATCTCGCGTCACCAATGCCATTAAGGACTAAAAATTTTCAGACAGACATGGATTACTCGAATAGATTTTAAATGTAATCTTGATTCTAGATATGGAGACATAGATAAGATACCGGTGTTATTGATTTCGAAAACTAGATTTCCAAATTATTCAAGCATGATAATTGATTTGGTCTAATAGATCTAAATTCAAGATCATAGACATTAATGAGGATATCTTCTAGACAAATTACATTCAAATTTTCTGAATTGATATCGCTTGTGCAGCGCACGGTATAAATCCAGGCACCACATTCCCATTTAAGTCACTTAAAGGAAATCTCTAAACTCTTGTCTCCAGTTGCTTTATAGTATCAATACATGAGATTTATCTAGGACTGATTCTTTTTGTAAATACCTATTTGATCTGACACGATGGACATTTTTCTGTCTACTAAGACATGAATTCACAGCATGATCGTCTAAAACAGACTGAAACTTTCAAGCTGCATCGCTAGACCGAAACCAATCAACAGTTCAAACGCGGAAGCAGACTGTCTTGTGCATTCGGTTTATAGCAAATGCATTCTGACTGTATCGCTGCCTCTACACCCATTTCAAGTATGTTGGAATCACAAATTAGCATTACATTGTCGCTAAGTATATAATTACTCCGACGAGATTACACAATTCGCAGGATCAAAGTGCGGAGTGACCGCGCAACATTTCGATCAGCGAAATGCTGTAAAATATGGAGTTCAATGTAGGCACGTATATTTTTGAATATACATTATATTTATCATGGCTATAAGACATGAGTACACGATTGTGAGCCTCATTAGTTATAAAACAAAATAGTGTCGTAGTAAACGAATGTGTTGTGGCCAATGCTTCTTGTTTCTCCTCCACTTATCGACGTTATGCATTCCACAGTGTTTCTTCATAATGTACGTGTACACCGCCCCCCCCCTCCTCCCTCTCTTTGTTTTATTTTTAGATCCCCACTCCCTTACTGTGCAATGAATTAATCTTTTGAACATCTTTTTTTAAATAAGTCTAGGTATGGTCCTCATACCTTCGTAAGTATCAAGTTTGAAAAACAAGTTGCACGATGGAAAAACTATATAATGAAAGCTGTGGTTATAGAGAGAGAGAGAGAGAGAGAGAGAGAGAGAGAGAGAGAGAGAGAGAGAGAGAGAGAGAGAGAGAGAGAGAGAGAGAGAGAGAGAGAGAGAGAGAGAGAGAGAGAGAAAGAGAGAGAGATAATGAGCCAAGTAACGTTGTAGGTAAGAGAACAAGCAAGAAAGAGGAAGAGATGTGACCGGAAATGGAGAAATAGGGAAAAAGGAGGGGGAGAGAGTGAGCAAAACAAATACAAAAAAGAAACGGAGAAAAAAAACATGAAAAGTCGGGAGGAAAAAAAAGTGATAGAGAAAAAACAAGAGTGAATGGAAGAAAAGAGAAAAAGAAATGAAGAGACAGAAAAAATCTATATGGAGAGAATGAGATAAAAACGAACAGGCGAGCAAAAGAGAGAGAGAGAGAGAGGGTGAGAAAGAAAGAGAAAGAGAAAGAGAGACAGGCAGACAGAGAAATAGACAGACGACAGCGAAATGGACAGACAGAGACAGAGAGGAAGAGAGAGACAGGCAGCATACAGACAGAGAGACAGACGGACAGACAGACAGAGACAGAGAGAAAGAGAGACAGACAGACAGGCAAAGAGAGACAAAGAGAGAGAGACAGACAGACAGACAGAGACAGAGAGAAAGAGAGAGATAGACAGACAGGTAGACAAAAAGAGACAAAGAGAGACAGGCAGACAGACAGACAGACAGACAGAGACGGAGAGAAAGAGAGAGAGACAGGCAGACAGACAGACAGACAGAGACAGACAGAGAGACAGACAGAAAGACAGCCAGCCAGGCAGAGACTGAGAGGAAGAGTGAGAAAGACGGGCAGACAGTCAGACAGAGACAGAGAGAAAGAGAGAAAGACAGGCAGACAGACAGAGACAGAGAGAAAAAGAGACAGACAGACAGACAGAGGCAGAGAGAAAGAGAAAGAGAGACAAACATACAGAGACAGATAGAAAGAGAGAGCACATGATGAACTGATCGAGATAGATTTTAAGGCTCAAGTCTTCGGCTCCTGACATATCACTCAATGACCATGCTTTACTTGACTCCACTAAACATGTCCGAAACATGAAACTTAACTTATAGAATAAAATTAATAACACTCAATATTTCGAACATATATTAAACATTTGTACGCTCTCGAAAAATACCAAAGATGAAACATTTGATTAAAGGTCTCTAAGTATCTCTCATTCTCTTGTTGAAACAAATGGTTACCATTTACGCATGGACAGGTGAAATGTCCTTACAGCAGGACAAAAAGAGAGCTAACCAAATGCTAAAAAAAATAAATAAAAAAAAATAATACATTTATTGAGAGTGCAGTGCAGTTGAACAACCACCTGCGGCAATTACAGTTAGTAACCTAAATAATCCACAATAGTGAAGACTAACCGCACATCATTTCAACATTGATTTTAATTAGTGTGAGCAGTGGTATCCAACTTCGCATTATGATAATTCACCACCATAGCAAGCGCTTTCTATACAGCTTGATAGGCAAAACACTCATCAGTTCTTGTTTTGTTTTTATTTTTTTTTTCCTTTAAGGTATGTGAATTGTTAATTAGACAAGCTGCACAGCTGCTGCAGCAATCTCGCATTTCACAGGTAGGGACGAAAGCCGCAGTCCTTGCTAGCTAATGGGAAAAAAACTGAATGCCACCGAGTCATGAACAATATCTATGACACAATGACTCACTGCTGTCAAAATGGATATATTAAAAAAAAAAACCCTGCAAAATTTGTAGATATATAACAGTATTGTATAGAATCTAGATGTAGATCTTGATTATACAAGATTCCTTTAGAGGCTGGTGGAAACTTAGAATAAAATCCTTTCAAAACACAAAAGAGTCACTAGTACAACATCATAAATCAGAAGAAGTGAAATTGGAAAAATCACGAAGAGCCCTGATCAAAGCGAAAGAAAAGTTAACCATCAGACAATAGTTACAGTCACGCGACTATACCAATCACATCAGATACTGCAATCAAAATCACTAAGTGGCTGACTGAACGATCCACTAAACCTTCGCCAGCCTTAGAGCAGTTGCTCTTTCCGTCTCCATACAACGTCTTTTTAAAACCCTGGACGTGATGCATCATTAGTAGTATTGGTAATATTAATTGAGATGCTTTTTTGTTTTGTTTTAAATTAAAAACGAGCTTATATACATAAACCTCTTGACATTAAACTTAGACTATAAACCTAATAAAGGCAAGGCGAGGTCAAAGAAAGGAGGGAAAGAAGTGAGTGAGGGGGAAATGAGCTCTCCTGCCTCCTGCCTTCTTTAACAGTATCGAAACGTATAAAAAAAACAAAAAACTGCTGGCTTTATCCTCGAAGACTTGATCACTTAAAGCAGCAATGATTGCGTGACTGCTGTCAAAGGTACTTTCAGTCTCCTTCATTCACAAAAGAGCTAGTCACCGATAACCACTGACATCAATCACATTTTAGGACAAAGCAACATTATTTTATTAACTGATGGATGGATTATTTCCTTGCAAGCCCATTATATCAAAGGCCGTGCTAGCAGATCTCGAGACAGGACAGAGGTATCTGATAGTGTCACAAGCAAGTTCATTTCATTACAACACTGTAACGTCTGCAATGAGTGAAAAATCGGACACATGAGAATGTTGAAATCCTAAAATAAAATTCCTCACCATGCGAATTTTGTAACGATAAATAAGAAGCACAACCTAAATTCTAGCACACTTTGGTCCTCTTTACATCACGTTTTTGAATGATAAGTCCAACAGAGCTGCTTATTTTGAGCCAGAGCTGGTTTTGTTGAAGTAACACTCTCTTCATTGAGCTCACTATTTATTAGATCTAGCTTTGTCAGGATTTACTGACCCTTTCAGCGCAATCATGAAGATAAGTAATGGAGGCTCATTCGAGGCTGGCCAGGGCTCGCCTGCCTTTAATCGCGACACCAGCTGCTTCAACCGCCTCTCACACAGTATCATAAGACAAAGCCACCAGCCCACCACAACTTGATAGATCTATTATATATACCTGTGAGCCCGATGGTCTGGCTTGCGGCAAATCGCCAGGTTATTTTTAGAAAGATGGTTAAGTAATATTTATCAAGGATAATGAAACTATGGGCACCGTGCTCTTTAGAGATGACGTACTATGGTGGAACAAAATATCAGTGACGCAAAAACAAAACGATTTCTGGAAGGACCATCTGTAAACAATAAGTGGGTCTTAGTAACTTTTCACTCTTTGTTAATAGAAGGAAGGAAATTCTCAAAGTTGATGTAGAACATATTCTCGATATGTTTAAAAATAAAGTTCACAAATTTCAGAATTTGAATGCAGATAAGTGTTACATTGACATTTAAATAATACTGATTCACAAACTAGTGTAAATAAAGCTAATATATGCCATGCTGATTTTAACAATCTAATTAAATGAACCTGATGACAACCTAATGCATAAAACATAAAACTGACCTTCCCGTTAAACAGTGCTAATTTCCACAATCTCAAGTCCAAGAATGACCGGTCTAAACAATCTAGTGTCTATATTAAGTTGATATACAACCTTTGTTTCAAAATATAGCTCAGGTATACAGTCTAGCTTCTACTAGTTTCTAACAAGTGACAAGCCATTACGTCCTAGGTGGAAGACACCATGCCTCACAACATCAACACAAATCTATACACAAAACAATCACCGATGGTTATCATGACATATTGAACTAAATAGCTTTGGAAATGATATATTGAAATATACCAGGGATCAACGCTGATTTCATTTTAAAAGTCGTAGACTTAAAAACATTATGTCGATTTAACTGAAAGCGGAAAAAAATGCTTAATTAAAAAGCCTCGTATCAAATTTAACAAATCAAACATTAAGCACACCTGTGTTTTATTTTCAAGCACGTTTGAATGGTTTGTTTAAGATCCAACATGATGTCTGAAAACTAGAACAAAAAAACCCAAAAAAAACGGGGAAAAATTCGTTCTAGATGACCTTAGCGACAATCCTAATAGAGAGACAAATAAAAAAATAATATGGAGAAAAGGGGAAAAAAATCTATTATCATGAATAATTCACCTCGTTCTCCCTATTCCCAACCTTTTTTTTTTTTTTCTGTGCTGAGTGCTGTTTTATGTCAAAGTCTCCACTGGTTTCCCAAAGGCGCTATAATTTCTCCGCCGATCAGCCTAATTATTGCGTGCATGCGGGCCTGCTACTGACAGGCACAATAAAAAAAAAAGTAGAAAGGAAACCATTTCTACGATGGCAATCCCACAAAAAGCTCTACATAAGTGGTACATTTGCATCATTGAATCCTTTACTGCTTTCCTCTTAATGGTTTGACATTCATTACAAAATAATTCCATTGCGTTGTCACTGGGTGCACGAGAAGAGAAAGTGATAGTATTCTAATGGGTGTGGTTTCCTTGCAGAATCTGATGTTATCATTTCTTATATTGCTAGAGTTTTTATGGTGCATACGCAGTGGAAAATAAAACCAAACTCCAATTCGATTATGGCCTTCAATTAAGAGAAACAGTCCTGTTCGAAGGAATGCGCATGCGGTTTGACATAAGTTAAAATGACATTTTAATTATAAACATTTAAAGGAGGTGCTCATTGACAAAGATGGAGACAAGGTGCCATTTTACTGAAACATTTTTTGTTAAGTCTCGAAGATGCTTTTCCATGAATTCAAACCAAGTATAAATATTGTTTTTTTTTTTTTTTTGTCTTGTGCATCGATAGGGGAAAATCGTTCCTTCTTGCGATAAGGCTAAGCGTAAATTTTTTCCTGATATATTCAAACTTGTTTGATAACGGGATTGAACTTAGTAAAATGCTTATCACAAATCATGCATTTTCACTCTCAAGTCTCCTCATTTAGACTAAGATCATATTTTAGAAAAAAAAAATTATTATATTTCATGATATTCACACACACACACAAAATTCAAAGCCACTTAGTGAAAGATATCCGTAAACAAGAACTCAGTAAAAAAAAAAAAAAAAAAACACAGCTGATACGAGTAGTGTGTGGACGAAAAGGCCTTTGTCGCGAATATGCTGCTTAGAAAAACATGCTTATATTTACATTTAAAGGACATCTACTCGTTGATTTATACATGTATTACGCTGTTTTTTTTTTGTTTTTTGTTTTTTTTTGTTTTTTTTTTTTTGGTTTTATTTTATCAGGAAAATTCCGGCAGTTCACGGAAAAACATGCCTGCACTGTATTTCTCAATCCATATGCTAGAAGGAAACTGAACTTGGGAGCACAACAGAAGGGCAAGCATAGGAATCCTGTAATGTTATTCAATGAGATGCCAGAGATAACAGCCAGTAATCGGCTAATCGCATTCGGTACAAGATGGGATGCTAGTATCCGACTATCAGCCAATGTGGATCCAAGGGAGGTAAACATGAAGTAGTAAGTGGAGTCAATCGTTGGACTATACCAATCTGAAACATTGCAAATGAAGAAGGTAAGATGCACTAAGGAAGGAAGACGCAAATAATACTGGTGATCTTCGAACCAGATTAAAAAAAAAACAAAAAAACACAAAAACTTTGGGTACTTTTAGTGCCTAAGAGCACGTCATGTAAAGAGATAAAGGAGAGAAAAAAGGGAGGAATGATTAAATTTCTATCACGTCTACCGTCTGAATATTGTCATAAAATTCAAAGATTGAAAGAGGACGAAAGGTTGGGTAATTGATTGACATTTCAGTCTGATGGAAAAAAAAATATCGATTGATTTGAAAAGTGGCATACGGCCAAGACAAAAATTATAATCTTTTTTATGATTTTCGTTCATTTTTATCTTCAACGGCGATTTTATAAGGTAAAAAGTACACACGTTCATTAAATGATGTTTGTATTTGCCGCAGTTGATTCCTCCACCAACTACAATGTTATAAAGAGACTGACGGTACGCTTAAAAAACTGATCGATAAAACTTTCACCTCTAAAAGATCTCCTGTACTAAAAGCAGTGACTGTACGATTTGTTTGAAACGCACAACGATAGTTAAGATTCTACGAGAGACAGGAGAACAGTCTTTAAAGCAAGAGGGAGATGAAGCACATTACACGAAATGAAACAAAAAATACTTAGTTCACGACTCATAATCACCCTGAATAAGTCCAAGGAAAAAAAAGAGCTTCGAGTATGTTGCTCACACTAAATATTTGTTAAATAAACTTAAATCTATCTTTCATCGTGATTTGTAAGTTAAAATTAATCTTTTTTTGTTGATTTAGCATTGTCCTTTACTGTTAAATGCTCAACACAGTCACTTGCTCTCAGGTCAACGCTAATGATACACTGAGCTTGCAAAACGTCTAAACGAACCAATCTGGTTAACACAAACACGAAACACCGGAGTGCCTCCTACAGGCTGGCGATAGCCATCTTGTGAATAGGGGAGATATACTGAAATGTGGAAAGCTATAGTAGTCAATACGAAATCGATCCACTTGATCTGCTCTTAGTCAGGTTAAACTTGCCCGATCAGACTCCGCGGCAGGCACAAGCACAAGCCGGCAATCACAAACAACATCAGGTTATTACAATATTGCTAGACAACATCAGGTTATTACAATATTGCTAGACCGTGCTCGAGGAAGTGAGAAATCAAAATATTGGCATTGCGTCGTTCCTGTGCATAAGATTCTCCTCGGGAAACAAAGCACGTAAAAAGAGGATAAGATAAAGAATGTCAAAGCTGCCCAGTTTGATAATGCAGTGAAGAAAGCCTGTGACCATTAATGTAGAGAGAATTACTAATACAAAAAATGAATATTGAAAACTTCGCAAGAGTAAGATTTACATATAGAGAATAGGGCTCAAAAGCAAATTAAATAATGGAAGGCAATGTGATGATGGTGAAAAGTAGAGAACGATAGCGAATGGAATGACGACTTTTGTAAATGTTTTTAGAAAGGACTTGAAAGCCACACCGAATAAAATCTGGACGGCAGCAAGAACAAAAAAAACACCAATACACCATTATGCCATAAAAAAAGACAGGTTAAATGGAGGACAGTAACCATAAAAGATAGTACACGATCATTAATTATCAATTCACTTTAAAATGAATAAACAGTTACTAAGCTATACAAATCTTCATTCGAATCCAACCATTTTGTGACTCTTTGTGCAAATAAAAAGAAATGAAAGCTTTTTTTTTCTTTTTAAAGACCTTAGCAAGAACAAAGACTATAATGAACCTTGCATACAACGGTTTTACAATGGAAAAAAAATTTTTTTTTAAAGATAACATTCATCAGTTGATCGGTGAACAATACCAGCTACTAACTCTTGGGAAGTTAAGGCTTATAAATAAGGAATCGGAGAGAAGGGATGTATCATGTGTCTTTGTCAAGCTCGAAACAACGACAAAGAAGATTGGAAATGTCTGTACACGCCACACAAGAGACAGCTAACAGAGCCCCATCAATCGTCAGCATAAGCCTGCAGCTCTCTATGGAGCTAGATGTTGATAATAGAAAGAAATTTTTATAGTGTTTTTTTTTTTCCTTCCGACCAAGGTAACGATATCGGTGATTATCGACCTATGATGAAGTTTATTTATTAAATAGCGAAAAATATAAGTATCCTGAAATGATAGAATCGTTGATGCTTGAATGATAAGTTACGAAAAACGCAAATATGCTCCTACCCCCCTCCCTCCCTCTCTCTCTGTCTCTCTCTGTCTCTCTCTCTCCCTCTCTCTCTCTCCCTCCTCCTGCTTCTTCTTCTTCTTCTTCTTCTTCTTCTTCTTCTTCTTCTTCTTCTTCTTCTTCTTCTTCTTCTTCTTCTTCTTCTTCTTCTTCTTCTTCTTCTTCTTCTTCTTCTTCTTCTTCTTCTTCGTTTAAAGCAAGCTATGTGGTAACAGTGAGAAATACAACTTGGTAACTACGGGGCGAGAAATAAAATTGTTCTATGAAAATTTCAAATGTAAATTTTTCATCTTTATAGGGGAGACTCTTTGTCCTGTATCAGTCTCTTGATCTCTATGCACATCACAACTCTACTTTAAGTCTTTTAAAACAAAGGCTACCTCAAAATAGTCTTATTCTGGCTCTTCTAAACTCAGTGCTAAGCATCACTGATTCATCTATTTGATTGGCAGACTGAATTAACCGTGCCTTGTTAACCAAAGATGACGTTTTCTAAACTTGCTGTAATATATATATATATATTAAAAACCAAAAAAAGCTAAAGGTCAGAGACACAAAGCATGGCTACAAACCCTTCAATCTGACCTTGCCCTCGAGATGGATTTTACACTGAAATGGCATCCGCCCACAAACATACGCCAAGCTGACCAGCACGTGAACTGTGGTGCTGCCCTAAAGGCTATCGGGGCTGATGAAATGAGAAAAAAATTACCCTCCTAATAATGGTACTTTATACTCTCTTACTACACTTCAATCTGTGCTTTTTTCATAATTTTTTTTCTTATCTGATACCCACCGATATCATCAAAGTAATTCTCTTATGCATTTGTCGTCTCATGTCTGTTTAACACTCTTTCTTAGATCTAGTTATCACTTTTGTTTGCTTTAGCCTCTCAACCCTCCACATGCCTCCATTATCTTTTCCCTGCTCCTCCCATCCTCTCCTAATTATCCTCATTCACTGTCTTAAGCGTAGCCTACCTCTCTTCTCTCTCTTTCACTCTAGTTAGCCGCATGCA